>CM056169.1:2167960-2224357 GCA_029691765.1 Entomobrya proxima
GTGCGGATTTATTTAAATTACAGTTAATACTTTACAAAAAATTAGTATACTTGGATATAACAGAAACAGGTGTAAAGTAAAAATGAAGAAATTTAGAATTTGTACATTTTAAGAAATAAATAGGACATTCGGCATAAACTATTCAATGAATTGCCTGTAAGCAATGTAATTATATAATCGTTTAGAAAGGAAGGTACGGTGCAGCATCAACATTAGTTAGTACTCATCATCGTAATATTATCCATGAAATGCTATCATCAAAGTCAAAATAACAAATCTGAGATTAGTGAATAATGAACGTCTTTGTATATTTTCGCCAACTTTGAACATCATTTTTGGGATCTGGATATGGGATAGTAGTTTTGTAATATCTCCAAAAGGTGTACAAATTTACAACTTTAAATTATCGATTTTTACTTGTCATTAGTTTTAGTAATCCCAATATCCCCGATCACCTTTGCATTGCCTATCACTTGCATGAGAGCTTCTATGGGCCTCAGAAAAGAAACAAAGAGCAGATTAGGGGTAACTTGAAGCAAATGGTTTTTTATGTAGGTACATAAAAAAGATACCTGAAAAGGATCCAAAATGCACGCGATTCTTACGATTTTTATTACAATCAGCAATTTTGTTATTGTAAAAGAACGAAACGAATGTAATTATGTGTATGAATGAGCTATGATGTTCTTTTGTCCTTGACAGACAAGAATATCAAAAACACATCGAGTTCTTACTGCAGCAACGAGAGTTCGTTCGTAGTGTGTAGAGAGATGATGGTACCAACATAGGAACAAAGCATAATTTTATTCTGAACAATTCGGCTAAAACAGGATGCTGTTGACTGTTATATATTTTCGTCCAAACAAAGTACATGTACCTATAAATGGTATATACATTTAGTGTGTTCAGTTTTCAGTCGAGAATAATATATTATTCTTTTCTCGTTTTTCCATGCTCTTACCGGAGAATTTTGTATACATGAGAATGAATATACCAAAGCACGAACCGATTCAAGAAAAGGCAAGGGAAATGTTGACATGCAAGCAAACTGTAAAAGTATCCTCCAATCCTCCTGTATTCCACCATCCCTATAAGAGGACTATTGAACTCTCCCAACAACATTTATGCACAGAACAAAAGCAAAGATGAAAGAGCAGTTTATTTTGCTCAAGTATATCAGTATCCAGTAGTATACATTCATTAGATTGGTTGGTTGTGGAAGTTGTGTATTCTCGCCCTTTATGCCTCACAGACAGAGTTTGGTATGAATACAAGACGAAGATAAAATCCTGCTCGTAGCATTTACAATTCATATTTGAAATTACAATTACAATTTTTACTGGGTCATTTTCGATGCCGAACGGAATAAATAATTATTTTTTAATAATGAATTAGACGTATATCAATGAAATTAATCAATCTAGTCTAGTAACCAATTTGGTAGCCGAAGACAAACTAAAATTCAAAATTACAATAGTTTCATAATTAAACGGAACTTGAAGCCATGTTTGCATGTCAAATTTCGTTTTAATGATAACCCATGACACCTTAGAACAGAAATTCATGAAACTTTGTTTGCACCCAAACACCAAAGAAACGTTTAGTCTACGGGTTGTAGAAAAGTAGAAAACTGCAAAGTAAAAAATATTCAGTTCTGAATTGGAACACAAATTCCTGCTAAATTGTAATTTATACCCGACTATATGTGTTCCCCTTCCTCTTCCTACAGTTTGGATTTGAACATGCAGACAAAAACGGAGCTACTTTTACCATTGAGCATACGAGTATACTAGCATACTAAATCACATAATTAATATATGAGATGAACTCTTATCGTACAGTTTTTAATGAATTGTAATATGATGATGTTTTGTCTATATTATATTCCTTGCAACAGAAATTGCATGATAACACAGAATACCTACAACTTTCCCTATCTCATTTCTCTTAAATTCCGGATGGAAACATTAAATTAAATTCTCTAAAATTACAAAAATTTCTAATTTTTATCCATGGAAAAACGGGACTCTAAGACCTTTTTAAAACGATTACCAATATTTATAGATTTGGGAAATTTCCACCTAGTGTTTTTGAATTTGACAAGCAATATTTTTGTGAACTCACAATATTTGTAAAAATCTAAATTTTAATGTAGCAACATTATCATTTCATTCTTTGATATGCTTTGCACTATAATGTAATACGAAATATTTTGGTAAAAGCAAAATTTGACAGATAACGTGTAATATAAATAACACAAAATACCATACTGCATGCAGAAGGAGAAGACAAAGCTGAATTGCATATTAGAATAGAATTTCTCAAGAATGTTTAAAATATTATAAACTGTTCCTTGAATTCAGTATTTTGAATGCAGTATGCATCCCTACATACATAATGCAGTTTCAGTTAGTCCAATTAATTTTTATTTATTTCAATAGTAAAACTATAAAAGTTACAGAATTTTATTGATGATGAAAGCATATTTTTAAGTCTTTTATAAGACCTGCCCTGCGTTAACTATGTGCACCACACATTTTGTACTTTAATAAAAATGTAGGTGAACTGCTCAAATCCATCGGAAAAACATTCAGGGAATCGAATATTAACTAAAATTTTCAAACAGCTAAAATCAAAACCATAGTATTTTAATCAAATTTTGAATTGAATTTCTCGATAGTTGGACAAATTATGAGTACGCAACCCTAATTTACGGATTCTTTGTAGTACAGTTTACTATTGAAATTTACGATACAAGGACATTTAGGGGACTTGCCGAAAATCGTTGGAGTCTTGGCAACGTAGGGTTTTTGGGGTTGCTGTTGCCATCCGAACTGCTCCAAAACGTAGGTGTACGTACAAGGTACTAAAAAGCACCACAATACTAAGCTTTACATGCAGCATTCGGAGGGTAACAATGCGAGTGTTGTTTCTACTACTCCATCTACTATACACCTCTGAAATGTTTTTCCTCCACACTTTAGAGAATGTTCAATGTAAGCTCAAATAGGTGGATGTATGGAATAAAATAAAGCAACCCAACATTCCATCTATGTCCATGTTTCCATTTAGTAATTTTGGAGAACGTACTCAACATTAGGCACCACTAGTGCATTGAGTTTATGCATTTGTTAAAAGCAAACGATGAAAGGATGCACGGGGAGTGGGGAGACCGGCGAAGCATCACCGCACATCTCAACATAAATACTACTCTCATGCCCCTAGTCCCTAAAACGCTTCTGCACCACACCGTGCTGGCCATGTAGGTTCTACAGAAGTACAGGAACATTTTGTTTTTGATGTACAAGAAGAAGTAGCAAAAGAGTAGAATAAAGAATCAGAGAAAAAATCTGTCTCCGGTTTGCCCCAACCTCGTAGTGTAAGCATGCTTTGTACAATTTACGAAAAGATGTAGGGACAATGCACTTATTCACGCTAAGCTACACTCCAATTTATAGATGCTTCTGCAACGAATATTTTGTGTAGCGTACGTGCGGGCTGGATATTGAAGACACTCGATGCTACCTCGAATCCATACATAGTCCTTTTTGGACTCGATATGAAAGTAGCGAATGCTGTTTCCTTCTCGTCCTTTTGCTCTCCCTTTCCCCCAACCGTACTAACATCAGAAAATAGCGTTGTTATGTGCATAGTTTAGACCTAGTGTTGTGTATATCGTTCTTATATTGTTACCTATATATATCATATATATATATGTTCTTTAAACTCTAATGTGTATATTAGAATATACAGGATAATAGGTGAAAAGAATATAAAATATACTCTAACTTCTCTCTGCTACTCTGTTTCTCTATATGGAAGAAATAGTCACTTGCCCGGTATCAATATCAGTGATTTCCCCCGGATTTGTCGGGAATTTTTCAATAACAACACAAAAAGATCAAAGGTGAGTATTTTTTAACTGCTAAATTGTGTTAATTAGTGAGTGTCATGTAAAATTTTGAAAGTGTATTTAAATTTTGTTGGGAAAACAAGAGCAAAAAATAGTGTATAGGCAAGAAAGAGTACATGTGTGAAGTGTAAAAATCTCGCTTTGCTGTCTGGTTCTGGTTGTTGTGTTGGTGTTGGAGTGTCGTTACTTGTGCATAAATAGAGAGAGATTGAGAAGCGTAGTATTAGTGTAAGAAGTTGTAAATATAAAGTCAAGAAAAGTATAATATTTTTATTGACGGCAATTTTCCCTCCCAGCAGCAAAGTTTGCCGCGATGTTCGGTTCATAGTTCCCCAGCAAGAGTATTATTAATTAATGATTCCAAGTCAATGAATGAAATCTTGGCTATTATTAGTTTACTCTGCCGGCTTTATATGACTGATTTTCATAAAGTATAATGATTGTTGACAACAGAATTGGCATCAAGCTTTGTCAATCGATGAGCTTTTAGAAAATTTATTAACGAGAGATACAAAAATAATTTCAGCTATAATTTATATGGATGTCATTAGTATTTACGGGTATATTACAATAATGACGACAAACTAAACTTGTTAATAAGAGGGATTAATTGTTTGTCAATAACTTGTCAGTTGTCATCATAAAAGAACGACGATTTTTTATTCATAAAACCGGTCATGAAAACAACCGGTGGAAAGTTACACCAACTTAATTTTCATTTACTTTTCAGAGCAGATGAAATTATTAGGAACAGTTAGTGAAACTTTTGGAAGTTGTGGTACATGGTACAAAGTTACAAACTTCTCTTTCTGTTGCATCTCCCCATTTTTGTATTTAATTCTTTTCACTGAATCGACTGAAAGCAATCCAGAGAATTTTTTAAAAATATTTTTGTTCTCATAATTTTGACATCACATATGTAATATTTAGTTTAAAATTAGGATTTGAGTTTGCTTAGTGTTAATAGTAATAGTAGCAGGATATTGTTGAACATTACTAATTTTGCATTTTACAATTATGTTCAATAGCACACCTCTCAATTTCGTCCCGTTTCTTATAAACATGAACCATAAAATTTAGCCAAGCAGGTGTACTATTATTGTTACTTATACCGGTGAACTGGATTTGGATATTATAGAATATTCATTCATTTTTAGGATAAAAATACAAACTTTTGTATTTTTGTGTATTCTTGTAGTAGACATCTCATCTCTGAAGGGGAAATGAAATGGGTTTTGACTTTGAGTTGAATAGAGATGTGTTTGTTTGTACACAAAAAAGTATCGATAGCGAGACAAGTTCCCTCGTCTTTTTCCTGTGGCTGGATTGCTTAATGTGAAGTGATGGGAACTCATCAACGTCGATGAATATGCACACATGCTATTGAACACTGTCAACTATAAATGGTCAATTTTTAAAAAGTTAATCTATATGATCCGTCGTTTCATAATTGTATGTGTAATCAATTAGTCGTCAGAAAATTATTTAACACGAACCCGAATATGATAATACGAAAAATTGATGAAATTTACATCCACTCAATTTTAATGCAAGATTTTCATGCACATTTCATATACAACTTAGCCAGTTTAACTTTTATGACATGTAGAGAAATCACTGCTAAAGATGAATATATTTGGCTTTAAAAATTACTTAGTTTTTTATGCTTATTTTTAAGTTAACAAATTACTTTTGTTTATTGCAATACAGGGCAAGCTGGAAATATAATCTGAACCTGCTTGCGGTTTTGAAGTGAATTTTGCGAAAATCAATGTTCTGAAAATTTCGCAGCCGGTACACCTCTTCAAAATGGATCTTATGTACGGCTGTGGTTCAGAAATGGACATGTCCATCCAAGAGTTATTTGAGCAGGACATGCAAAACGAAATCAACAGGATGATGTCCTCAGATTTGGGCATCGATGATCTCATGGGGGACTCGACGCCCCTGTTCCAAGGACTGACTGAAGACGGATTCGACGAGTTTGACCTCTGTTTTGAATCCTCAAATGCAGAATCATCGATAAGCAAAGGTGCGGATTTCTTCGATTCACTCAGCACAAAGAAGGGTATGGGTGCCGTGGTCAATGTTCCACTCAAAAGTCAAGTCAGTAGCAGCAATAGTCGGAGCAGTAATGGAAAGTCGACCGTTACAATTATCAAAGGAAGCAATACCCAGTCATCAGTCGCCACTATGACGAAAAGTAGCTCGTCGTCGACAGTTACCATTAAGCAGAATGGACTTGGCAGGCCGAACATTCACCGGTTTGGAACCCAAACGCGAACCATTGTCACTACCGCTCGAGCCCCATCCCCTCCCCTGCAATATGTCAAGGTTCTTAGCGCCACGGAGAGCATGCCCAGGACTTTGAGTTTTGATGAGTCATACGGAGGAATTATGGTAAGGAAATTACATTCTTGCACTGATTTTTTTCTTACTTTTATTAATTGCTTTAGTGCTTTTTGCGAAATTTCATACATATCACATTACACATCATAATATCCATGATCGTGCAAAGCAAATTGCATGAAAAAGGTAATATAATTTGGTAAAATATAATTATGTATTACAAAGTGGCACAAAAGACAAAGGACAAGAACAAAATCTATCAAGTTTCTTTTTCACGTAATGCCAACGAACATCAACTTAAAAACTGCATTCGTTCGCTATTGTATCTCAAGCTCGCAGGTTTTATTTTAACGGTTCTTCCTGGAAAAGGAATGATGGAAGGTGTTTTTATTTTTAACACCTGCTGCTTCCTGCCTTTTAATCTATAGGTACTAGGTACGGTAGACGTACAAGTAAACAGGACAAACTCCTATGTAAAATTCAGACTTTGGTCCGGTCAGTCCGGTGTATTGAAAGTAGGCCTTCTTGTTGTTTGTGTATTGTTGTAAGTACAAAAAGTACAAAGTACAAGTTACAAACAAAGAGCAACAAACATGTAATGTGAGATACAAATATAATACAAATACGACATTAAAACTTGGGTAATTCGAGTAACGCAATTAGGGGGATTTGGGGCAAGTGTCATTTAATGTAGCTTCGACGAATGAAACGAACGAAACCTTAACCAACGAAAACTTAACGGTTAGTTATTTGGAACGTTTGAAATGATTTCGGAATCGGTATTTCTATAGGTCATCTATACTTTTAAACATCATCTCGACATTTGAAAATTTTAATTTAAAAAAATATTCTTGTCAGTTATAAGTTTCATAAATATCTTTAGTGAAAGCAGAATTTCAAAATGCGTTTTCATGTTTCATATTTGGAAAATTGTTATAACGACCGCACAAAATGTTAGTAAGATCTAAAATCTAAATGTTTTAACCATAATCCAAATTATTAACCCGAAATTATTGAACTATTCAGCATAAGATAATAACCCTCAGCGGTTGCCTAAAGTCCCGGTGTTGTTCCTTGATTGATTAATTTGCTGCAAATTTTCTCTACATTCACCAAAGCTTCCACACATGAATCGTATTAATTACTATTACTACAATTATTATTTAAGCTTTTGATGCATATTCATGCAGATCGAAGTATTAAATCTTTCGTGACAAATCATGTAAGTGCCAAGATGAATACTACCTGTGCAATTTGTCGTTGTCCCCTTGGCTGACTTATTTGAGTTGCAGTGCAATTAAGTAAATTGAATAAAATCCGGCAATATCAATACCATAATGGTGTATATTTTCCTAACTTTTGGTGGCAAAACACTTTTGAGGTAGAAATAAACATTTCCCCGACTTCGGTGCCTCATAACTTTCGACAAAGATTTTTACTGTTGGTTGGAGCATTAGGTAAATACATCATTCTACCATGAACATTTTATTAAATTCAGACATACGATTTTAAATTTCACAGGTAGATAGCATGCAATATCAGTACCAAGGGTGAGTAGTGAAGGCAACTACCTGCCCTAAAAAGGTGTTTTTCAAATATAGCTACACAGTAAAGTACGAGGTACACAAAAGAAAATCCAGTCATTTTAAAGAGCACTCTGATTTGTATCGCCCAAATTCAAATTTATATTTTCAACCTGAAAGGTATGCATGGGAAAACAAAGTAACAACAGTTGCAAGTGTAAGAAAAATGCTAGTAGGGATGTATTGCATGGTGGATGAAATGATGAAAAACTTGAAAAGTTTCGTGTAGATGTTAAGGTGGTTTGAGTTTTTGCTTCTACTTGGTACGTAAGTCAGAGTGGTATCCTTGGAACGTTCATTGAGCTCTTCCCATCTCTTCGTGGTTGGACCGAAGTGGAAGGAGTAAAGACGATAAAAAAATGAAGGTTGTTCTTTTCTTAGGGATCACGAATTACATAATAGGTACATTTGCTTATATGTGTAGTAGATATGTATTCTATGATGTATTCTGCTTTGAAAATGAAAACAATTCTCCATGCTGGTGCACTGCACTCTTGTACCGGATAATATTAGATATTACATGGCATTTTTATCAGTGTGCGATAACGAATGAGAGAAAAAAGATTCTCTGTAATCAGTTAAATCCTATGGCGAGTGAAGTTAGTAATTCAAAAATAATAATATGCCTTCTAAACGGAAGTTCCAAAAACCTTTATCCCACTCGTCCATTTACTTTTGATTGATACGCTGGTTCTGTCCGTTAATATTCAAATTATGTATGCTCGAAAATCAGTTCTCTGAAGCTGTTACTTCAACAGACCCCTCAAAAATGTATACATTTCCTTTCACTCCCTTTTAGATTATGAGAAGAGTATGTGAATAATAAACCGACAGACAAGTATCGTACAAATCAATAGCTAAATGCAGATTGCATACTTTCAATTTTGAAGTTAGTAATGTTCCCAATTCCCAATATAAATGCATTTTGTACGCTATTAGTTCGCTTCGGTTGAAATATGAAACTTAATTCATAGTTTGCCTCAAATCCATCTCATAGCAGATGTCAGAGAACCGGAGTCGGGTAAAAATGGGGGTTTGAGTCATTTTTCTTTGTACGTACGTAATAGTAGTGGTACGGGGTACTAAACCAAACCAAAAACGAATATAATATGTATGTTGCCGGTATACTGAAAAAAGTGATTGCACTCCACAACCAGAACTGTGGATGGAAATTGGAAAAACAAGCAAAGTCGGCAATGTAAAGAATTTCGGGGGTTGCTGGAGTTTTTTATAGGATCGGGTGTACGTCCAAAAGCTAGATTTATGCTTGGGGGTTGGCAGGATATCATTGAGGGGTTCGCCAAACCAGCGTGTCTAGGTACATGATATTTTGGTTTACGTGTTGTATAAGTCCGTATGTACACAAAGAGAAGAAAGAAGCAATGAACGTTTGATTGTTCCTGGTGAAGGTGAGCTGAAGTGTATATCAAATGAACCCAAGTTTTCGGTGGTGTAGCCATAGCCACTTGCTTGTATAGTATGGTCGAACCAAACTAATATTATGATGCATCACCTTAATGCAATGCTCAAAGAAAACTTGAGTTTTTATGTTTGTCTGGAAAGAATCATTTTAATGAGTGACAACGACAAGTGTTTTTGCTACAACATTCATATTCACAGAAACGGGAAGATTTGGAGTTGCAAAGTGGAAGGAAATGGGGGCTTCATTTAAGTACTTATAGAATACTTTAAGGGTGTAACTTGGTCATTTTCAACTTGATCTGGTTCACTCAAGTTAATTTTATTAGCCAAAACTGAAATTTTATTAATACAAACAATAGTATTCCTCAGCAACGTACTTCGTAACAATGGAATACTATGTAATTTAACTTAACAAATGTAAAATGGACACGGGTTGACCACTTTGAATTAGTGGCATTGTTTCACATGCGCGAATGAAAGTTTTTAGAAAACCTTAGAAAAAGGACAAAAATAAATGATCCATTTACAGCAGATGCCTGAAAGATTCGAAAAATCTTAATCTGTATAAGAGGTTATGCTGGACGTACATTCAAATGCATTATGTACAATATTACGACACTTATTATGAGCGTTTTTAATGCACATGAACCTAAGCTCTGCCTTACAACAAAGGTTTAAACTATAGTAACAGTACGAATGGGTCGATTTTTGAATGCCGGCATCAGCGCCAGCCTGCGTATGAAATTGTGGATTAGTTGGACATGGAGTTTCCTCAGCTCTCCTGGGCTTCACTCAACATTGGCAACCAAAAATGCGTCCAAAGCAGGCTAGTACAGCAGCATAGCAGATAGCCACAGATGGCTTGCTTTGCTTGAAGACCGATTAATATTGTCCTCGCGATCGCGTTCTTTTTTCGTATTGCACAACAGGATCTGTTTACTGCTGTTTTAGTGCAGATTTAATTTGTGATTTTTTTGGAATTTTCAAATAAATTGTTTTAGTCATGTGCCGGTGATTTGGGTACATTATCTGAACAGTTTAATCACAGTTAAATCTTCGTTGCAAGGGTTTGTCTAACAAATAGTTTATTAGATTGCCTATCAGGTGGGTAAGCAAAGTGCATACATAATAGATTAAACTGACAATTGCACATTTAAGTTTGATTGGTTTGCTAATCATCACTAAATTCATAAACGCAGGCATGGATTGGAATTTTTTGGCGATGGAGGAGGGTGTGGAGGGAGACGGCAACTATTACATGCAACCTCATCCCTCCAATACAGTGTCAGTTATGTCGTCAGAAAATTTAGTTGATGTAATTCCATTAGAACAGGGCTCAAATGTTGTGTTCAGAACCTTGGAAGGGATTAGTGCAGGAGGAGCGGGGGTAGAAATAATCCAGTTTTTAGAGGAGGGTCAGCAGACCATGCATTTGGTGGAGGGTATCAATGCTCTGCCCGCAGGAATTACGGAGGAAGAAATTCTTGCACAATTGCAGGCCCAACAGCATTCCATACCTTCTGCAAATCATACCGAGACTAGTAGTTCTAGTAGACCTGCTGATGATCAGAACATGGTCAACATGAGCGAAAACAATGTCGTTATAATGGATAATGTACAAGAGGGACAAATGGTTACAGGAGGAAATATTGAAGGTGAAGCATTAACAGTCCCTATGAAAGTATCATATGAACCTCAAACTGTTAAGGACAGTTTTACGAAACAAGAAAGTGATGTGTGTCCATCAGATAGCGTTAATCCCACAGAAGCGCAAAGCCCTGCAGTAGTTGGAGAATTAGTCAGAGATGAACCGGTGACAGTTTCTAATACTAACCAACCTCTTGAAAATCTTCAAGAGCCAGAAAGGCCGGACATGGTAAAAAGTGATGATGGCAAGACGGAGGAATCTCAAACCAGTTTGTTGAGTGAATTGAAGAACCCTTCATCGTGTAGCCCTGAATCAAAAAGGCAAGAAAAGGCCGATACTTCAGTGATGGAGCCCGCTAGTCCAACGTTTAAAGTTCCACCGTCTCCACAGGTTACAAAAGTTTTGTCGTCACAAGTTTCCACGGCAGAGCCAAAGTCGGGTACTGGTACGCCTCATAAAGCTACCGTAACTGTGTTTGAAACTGTACCTGAATGTCCTAAAGACGTTCCAATGATAATAGAAATTTTAGATGATGACGACGATGACGAAGGACTTCTTGACGACGTTCCCGAAGAGATAGATTACAATAACTACATTTCGTCGGATGAGGAAGATGAAGCGTACAAGATACAAGTGGAAAATGCCAGAGCATTGCATCGAGTGAAACAAGCTGTAGACGCCACTGCGGCGTCATATAGGCCTCGTTTTGTATCGCGTGTAAAGTTAGGGAAACGACATCCAAGATGTAAAAACTTGAGTTTTACAGAAATCTTGAAACAAACTATTATTGAGGATAAAATTTTGCCAGACTTTAACGAGCAGATCATTCCACGAAAGATTGCTGATAAACTCCGTGTGACGGGACACTCTCTTCATAAAGCAGCGGATGGTGGATTCATGGTTTCTTCCAAAAAACGGAATGTTAAATGTTATCACAGTTCATTTAGTGCTCGTTTCGAACCGGTGCTTGCAGATCCAGTCTTGGAAAATTACGTTCAGGAGTACAGAAAAATGTTGGAGTTTGGAATGTGGAGAAAGAGTCTTCGTCTTGGTAGAAAGGAGGTATCTGGTGTTCACATGAATCGACAGGCACTGTGGGATTACCTCGTCGTTTAATTTTCACGTCATGCTGCATTTTATCTTGCTTGATGCTTACATGCAATTAATTAAAAGCTATTATAACTTAAAATATTGTGTACTATTGTTCGTACGCTCAACTAACTTGTTGTTTCGTTCTTTTTAATCTTTTGCTATAGGTGGATCCATCAAGTGTCATACCTGCATCAATTGGCTCGACTGGATCTTCATCAATTGGCAGTGAGACTGATCCTGAATGCTTGGCCACCGATGAAGAAGAGAGTGAAAGTGAACTGATGCAAGGGAGTGTTGCGGCATGGATAATTCCTGACGCCATCGAGTCCAGAACTCCATCTCCAGAGCCTGACTTCGATGAACCCCAGTTTATTACAACTCAAGTTGGATCTCATACGATTGTCGAGGGGCCTCCGGCAAAGAAGCGAAAGCAAAAGCATCATGAGCCCAAACCGCACACAGATGGAAAGATTTACCCAAAACCAGCCTTTTCTTACTCATGCTTGATCGCCATGGCACTGAAAAATTCAAAGACTGGCAGTCTGCCCGTATCGGAAATTTACAAGTTTATGTGGTAAGTTGGCTTCAAGTTATTGATAAACATAACCAATTTACTGTCACTCGCAGATTTACTAGTAACATAAGAACGCACATTTAATACCCATTTTTGTCCTTCACAGTGATCACTTTCCGTATTTCAAAAGTGCACCGAGTGGGTGGAAGAACTCGGTTCGACACAACCTCAGTTTAAACAAATGTTTTGAGAAAATTGAAAAGCCAGGAAACAATGGCGCTAGAAAAGGGTGCTTATGGGCTCTTAATCCTGCAAAGATTCATAAAATGGACGAAGAAGTCCAGAAATGGTCTCGCAAGGATCCCCTCGCAATAAGAAGAGCTATGTCCGATCCAGGTATGTATATCTAAATCATGCAACCAAAAATTTTATTGTGCAATATGTATATGTGTAACAAATTTCATATTTTGGTTTGCTGTTTGGAATTTGCAGAAAATCTTGATCTCATCGAAAAGGGCGAATTAAAACGCGACTACTCTGGAGCTGGAGCCTCGGACGACGATGAAGATGAGGATTTCTCCGAACCTGCTACACCTCTTACGCCTGCTCAGGTATAAATCGCACTAATTTTACACGACATCGCAAAGCACATGACTTGTATTAAACTGTATTAAACATATATATGGACTAAAAATTAAATTTTTTTGTCTTTTATTTTAGGCTCAGGCACGTAGATCTCGAACGAATTCCTCCGATTCTACAATAGAGGCAACGACAGCTGTGGTTACCCCTGTTGTAACAACAGTTTCACAAGTCCATGCCGCACTCCAGGTAAAGAGAAAAGCTATGTTGAAAAAATGAGGTTTAATATTAATATTTGTATGGAAAGGTAGTAAATTGTTTCATTCATTCCTTCTTGATAGCGTTCCATTGAACCCAAACCACAAATGCAGATGAAGCGGGAAGACACCGTGGACCTCGCGACAATCACCAACATCCAAGGTAATTACGTATGTCACACCCCAAATGGAAACGGAACATACACACTAAGTTTTGCAAACATTGGTTCCTCAAGCCCCCTGACGCCTATCATCATTCGCCGAACTCCGACAGTGAAGTAATTGCATTGAGAGTCGTACGTGATGGTTCATTCTGGTTCGATTGGACGGGATTGGATCTGGTTCAACACAAACATGGGCGTGCAGTGTCATTGACTGGAAGTCGTTGGTATTAGGGTGAATGTTATCTATAAGTAGGTAAAGGGAAATAACCAGGCTGTGGAATCATTTATTATGCAGGGATTTTAATATTACATTGTTATTATTTCAGATTTTTGTAGGCCCAATGTTGATGAATGTATTACTAGGGAAAATTGTTATACGTACAGTGAGCTTCATAAAAAACTAGATCCACACCGGGTCTGAATGTTCCGATTTTTGTTTTTACATAAATCGTGAGTTCAAATCACAGCCTTGTTGAAACTTTATAGTGAAATCAAGACTGTGATTTGAACTCATTAAAACTAGCAATTTAACTGAACGGTTGCAGAAAACATAATCCCGGCAAGCTTGGGTCGACAGGTTTATTCATGGGGTTTACTGTACGTATACGTTAGAGTGTTTGTGAACAGTTAATTTTTTTGTAATTTGATATCTGTCTGTGTAATATTATTACATATTGTTATGATAGCTTAGAAATAGTTAATTTTTGCAGTAGGAAGTTTCATAAAGTTTATAAATGCATAGAGTGTAGGCCTAATAAATAGAGTGTGATAAAACATTACAGTCTTACAGCTACGGATCTTAGTTGTAATTTTAAATTGATGACTAAATACCAGAAGAAAAAAAGCGAGGGTATCATAGTATTTACGTTTTGTATGTGGTCTAAATAGTATCATAGTTTAGCTAGATTTTAATGAATTTGAGTTGTGTGTCCGATTTAATATAATACACAACTAGATTCAGTTCGTAGATAATAGGGAAAGAGAATTTATATACCACAAACCAATTTCAAATGTAAAATCATGAGAGTAAGATCCCTAGTTAGTTAGAGGTTAAACCTATATTGTAACTTCCATTTTACGTAAGATACACTGAAGTATTTCAGAAACCTGTTCGGTCTTTCTGAAGCCTTCTCGCTGGTGGAGCTGTGTTTGTATTTTTTCTTACATGAAAGAATTTATCGTCTTCTTACAATTACGTCACTTGTCGTTTACATCAATGTAATGTTTATTGTTGTGGAATTATTCTTTAATTATACACGTGCAAAAACAGTCTTGTACAGTTACTATACAATTTTGATAATAAAAAAATAATTAATGGATGGATTTGTATGTACAGGTTTTGATAATTCGGGCTCGCCAAGCATCTTGGGGTTTTGAGGCACAGATTATCAAATTAGGTCGGTTCTTTTTCCTCAGATATTTTTCGGATTGGAATAACAACTGCTGTATATCTTTCTCCATTAATATTTACGATTTGCTCGTGGGAATAAACCATTCGACACTTGGGTTTGTTGGCGTCTGTCTGCTGCTGAGAAAGGCATGCCAGTTCAAATCTCTCAATGTGTTTCATACTGTCTTTAAGGTAATAATATATGTAGCGAATGAAACGTCTGTATGAATCCAAAACAGCAATATATAGTGATTCATCCAACGGCTTCCCAGAGGATGTCTTCATTGCCATCAGTACGTTGTACTTATGTTTCAAAAGACTTTCAGCATGCTATTGATATGAATATAATGAAAATTCGATAATGATGTAGTACAAAGCGATAATTATTCGGCAACAACCTTGACTTTCTGCTTGATGACTTGTGCCATGCAGTCTCGTGCAGAAATCGCCACGTGGTACAGTTGCAAAGGAGTAAATGGAGTATCTTGAAAATCTTTCGTGTAAAGCCGATTCCTAAAGTATTTTCGAATGAACTCGTCCACGTCAAAAGACAGCGTAGTATTCTGGGTTTCACGTGCATTTACACCACACTCCTGAGTTCCCTGTTTCTCAGCCTGTGTAAAAAGAGAAAGTAGACATAGAACAAGACAATCCGTAAAAAATATCAACCTTTAAAATATCTTTTAGTAAATACATCGTGTTCGTGCATTAACGTTTGTTCGTTTTTTCGCTTATTTGAAGGAAAAAACTGCAGATTACTATAGACAGACATTTTCCATACCTAGACTCATACCATGCGTAAATTCAATAATGTAAAATTCATTTAAACCTTCGTACATTATTCAAAGTCAGCATTTCAGTTAGGTACCGTAGAGTAGAGTGGCTTTGAGAGAGCAAATTCTGGTATTCTTTGCATTTTCTAAAACGTTTAAAATGTTAATCATATTACTATTGATGTACAATTTAAAAATAGATATTTGCTACTTTTACTAATTATGGAATATCTACTCAATATCTTGCTTACTCGCATGAGTTGCTTTTCGTAGCTTCAACTTCGCTACTTTCTTGCAAGACTCCTGGAACCATCAACTGTGAAGTGGAATAACTGGGACTATGGCCGGATCCGGATGTGTTATTGGATAGATCAAGCTTAGCTTGTTTGCTCTTTTCACGTTTTACGCGATTATCTTGTCGTTTCCCTTTGTCTAGACAAGTGGAAGACTTGATGGGCTTATCATCAGCAATTCTCACCTTTTGTGGTCTGTGTTTGGACTTTGTTTTATTGTTTGCATCAGTAACTCCTTTTGTTTTCCCCTTTGATAATTTGGTAACGCTGCTCTCCTCATCTTCATACTCATAATTTGTTTCAGTAATGATTTTTGTGAACACTGTACGCTGCTCTGCATGCGCGTGAAATTGATCACTACGGTTAGCGTCAACGTAATTACTTGTCTTCCTAGAGGGGCACAATGCGACAGTTGCTTTTCCACTGCTTAGGGCCTTCTTGCGATAAAAGATGCTTTCATACGTTGTACCTGGTAAATTACGAACTCCCCCTCCTACCAACCCAACCTTGTTTTTCTTTTGGACGATGGCACTACCACTCGTACTCGAATTCCTTTGCCAAACGTCGTTTGACGACTGTGCCTCCAAACCAAAGTTGCCTCTTGGTCGGGTGGGAATATTCGGAAGTGGAAGTGGCCTAAATGAAGCTATACGTTCTTGTGGTTTTTCCACTTGCACTTGCTGCTCAGATATTTTGAAAGAGACATTGTCATCATCTTGTGGATTGTCAACTTTGTTCTTCTGGGATGCAACAAGTTGGAATTGCATTTCCTGACTTTTCTCTACTTCTTCGGCAAGTCTTCCTACACTGTTCTCTTGAGGAGTTTGGTCTCTTTGCATAGAACCAAAAACTACATTGTATCTTTCCTTAGTACACGATGGCGGAGCTGGGGAACCCGCATATTCATATTTTGTCATCACATCCCCCACATTCCTGTTGTTACACTGATCTGTTTCTGGTGACTTTGGGGATGACATCAGTGCGGTGTATGAAGTTGCATCCTGCCATTTGTTGACTTTAATTTCAGATGATGGAGAAAGTGGGGTACCTGCGTGAGTAGTAGAATTATGCATGATTCGAATGTTTTAAGGCTTTCATACTAAATCATGCTTTTACCAAGTCTATCGGGAAAATTAGCAGCACAGCTCGAGGATCTGTTGCAAATTGGGATAATAGCGACATTCTGGTGATCTGAATGACGAAGGTCAGCTTCGTTTGGAAAACTACATTGAAATGAAAAGGTATGCATATATTTGGAAATTCAAAACCAACAAAATGGAGCATTAATTTTTAAATAAAAATAAATAAGGTCTAAACTTGCCCCGTTTCATCTATAATGATTCTTTTTGACGCCACCAGCTTGGGACAAGGATCGTTGTCTTTTGATTGGGTTCCAATTTTTATCGGTATTTTGGATCTGGAAGATAATTGGTAATTACTTGATATCCTTGACTGTGTTTTTTTCATGGTGCTGTTTTCTTTGTCAAGTTTTAAAAAATCTCCTTTATTTTGATCATTATTACGGACTTCTATTTCCATTACTCGGCCAGTGAACAGTGAACCAGTCGAAGTCGACATACACAAAAGTTTACGAAACAGCAAAATTCCTTCATAGTATTTGTTATGTAAGGATGATAATATGTTAAATATCAATTCATAGTCAATAATATTGAAAGCATAAATTATTTTTGCAGTTATTTCTTGACTTTAGCTCCGTCGCATCAACTAGCCCTAGTAACGACCTGTTGCCTTTTTTGTTCCATCAATATTAACCGTTTATAAGCTAACGGTTTGGTGCTTTTAGCGCTTCCTCAGTATTTAATAAGCCTTTTATATTATGTATCCTCATATAAATATTTGCTTTCTGTTCCTGTCGTCCGACAGTACATCCATACGTATGGGTTTTTTCCGGGAATGAAATTGAATGAATGGCTCATCAGAATTCCGCCAAATTTGATAAACATGAACCAATAATTAATGAATTAATGAGTTTGACCCAGTACGTCAACTTATGCGTGTCATTAGAACACTGTAAATAAATTCAAACTCATGGGCCGGAGGTCACAGCGATTTTGGATTCTTTTATAAAAGTAACTTATACTGTGCGGCACAAGACCTTAGGTCAGTTTTAATCAAGATTGCGATACCGCAGTCTATTAACATTCATTCACTCTCCTAGCTGCAAATAGGGTTACCATGACTAACAAAGACTACCCAACAGTTCTACTAGTTCCATAGTTTAATTTAATTGATCTATGTGAACTAGACATTTTGCATGGATGGCATTTGCATGAGCTTCCTTCAGACTCAGACCACCGTTCCCGTTCCTGCATCCTCACCATTTCATGTGCTGCGATTCTGCCTGTAGCTGTGCTGTGTTGTTTATCATCGCACACTACACTGCCGGTGGTTTGTTGTGTTTACACTTTTCTTTCCTGCTGACAGTTGACTACCGACTGCTTCTACAAATCCATCAAATTTGCAAAATTGTGCAGTTCTACTGCTTGTTGTACATTTTGGCAAATGCAAATTATTGGATGCAAGTTTAATCCAAAAGTAATTTTTAAAACCTTAGTAGAAAACTGAAGATGAAAGCTGATGTGCAAACATTTCAACCCTAAATAGCTGTCAGCTGCAAAGTTTATACAATAGTTAGCGTAACAACTTGTGCTGCACAATTATGGCATTTTTGGAAAAGTTTCCAAAATCGCCCTCGGTCGACGAGTTGAAGGCGGACTTTGAGAAGTTTGTGAACTCGCAGGCTCATGTTTTGGGTCATCAGTTTTTGGGTAGCCAAATGAAGGAGTTGGTGCATTCTGGCATGTACCTTCTTCGACATTTGCCATGTGCTCGGGATTCCGTGTTTGAGTACATTTCAACGGTCTATGAGGACTTCGTGAAGGAATACATGGCACAGGCGGTGGACATGTCTGTGAGTGGTTCATTAAGTTCACCTTACATTATAATTGTTGTTAAATTTCAAATGTAATCAATAACGTTTTAAATTGGTTTACAGAACTCTGCTCAGATAAAATACGCCGAGGAGGAAGTGTTGCTTCTGGAAGATATCCACAATGCCTTCATTCTGTATTTGGAAGCTTGTGGTCAGATCTGGGCACCCATTTTATCGCAGTGGACATTGCACCTCCTTGGTCAGTTGTCTTCCCAGTTTTCCAGCAAATCCGTTTTTGGACACTGCCAAAGTGTAAATGAAGTAATACAAATTTGGATGGGGTGCAAGGCCGTACAGAGCCTATTAGACTTAACGTCCAGGTCTTTAACTTGTAAAGATCATGCTAACGAAGACGCCTTTATTGCTGCATTGCTAGGTAAACTAAACTTTATAATCGTATATCGTGCTTTCACGTTATCAATTTGAAACACGGGCTTTTGACTTCTGTCGTTTTGTGTACATGACAGTTAATTGAAAATTATAATGACATGTATTGCAGATACTAGTGCAACTCACAGTCCACATTTTGATTGGGTTGTTGCTCATGTTGGAAATTCATACCCTCAAACTATAGTCAGCAAGGTGTTGGCACTTGGACTCCAGCATTTTTCTTCTAATCCACCGACTATCTCAAAGCTCAAGTCAGTAGCCGGAATTTTGGGTCATTTGGTTACCACACATGCCAAAGAGGTTCAACAAGCTTTTCATCAAACATTGGAGGTAGGTTTTTATTAATTAAACTTGTCTTTTCAAATCGTATACAGAAGTTGTAAAAAGTTACAAAACTGACTAAGATTTTCACTTTTACCTTCTTTTGTCAATGAATATTTAGGATGCACTATCTGGAAGCCAAGTGTCAGGACGCAATACTGAAACATTCTCGATTCCGTATCTTCTGCAG
The DNA here is from genome assembly GCA_029691765.1 of Entomobrya proxima. Classification (NCBI taxonomy): domain Eukaryota; kingdom Metazoa; phylum Arthropoda; class Collembola; order Entomobryomorpha; family Entomobryidae; genus Entomobrya; species Entomobrya proxima. The sequence goes on from CM056169.1 coordinate 2,187,795, forward strand.
CTGTGTTCATCCTCTGTGACTTTGTTGGACGTTTTGATGGATAGTGTACTTCCTAAGGGTAAGCTTGTAATTTTATGCAGCGAAATGGTATATCATGAATTTGAAAGTGATTCATCATTCACCGCTCTTCTCCTCCAGTTAAAGGTGAAGCGCTGGACAAGCTGATTTACTTGGTTCCTCGCTGGACACAAATGCATTTCGGAGGGCAGGATCGAGCTGTTGTGGCGTTAGTAACTCATCTTATTTTAAAGAGCACAAGAGGTCCAAAGGCTCTGGAAATTCTTATGAGTGGCTGCAAATCTTGGACAGGAAGTGTTGGACAGAAAGCTAGAATACTCTTAGGTAAGCTACATTGCATTTACAGAACCTTACTTGCAAACTGTCAATATTTTTTTTCAAATGTTTCAAAATAACGCATTCATTCGGTTTTTGGTTGACTGGTGACTTCGGTTTTACAGACCACTTCACTGCCGAAGTTTCCAGCTTACTATACGAGGATACTGGCAGAAAAGATTTTCCATGTATCACAGCCCTCAAGGAAAATCACGGAATTTTACTAAAGTTTTTGACAGATATGGATCCGCAAGTTTGTCGCACGGCCAAGGAATTCGTAAAACTACTAGCAATATATGATGGTCCTGCCATTGGAGTTACCGCAGCCTGCCATTATCTTATGTTTACGACAGAGGAGAAGCATTTGTGGCATTTGACAGACCTGTTGGCTACATTGGAGTTAAAATATGCAACTGTACTTCAAGACAGCTTGAAGATTCTCGTAGTAAAATCAGGATTGTCATCAGCTCAGTCCAAGTATCGGAGTTCTTGCTCTAATGATTCTCTACTTATCTGGAAAAACATTTTACGTCTGGTGGAATCTGAGGGATTAAAGGAATATCCCATTCGACGGAAGCTTTCTACAGTATTGCAAGAGAATTTGCCGATCCTAGCTCCCATGTTGGATGTACGGAAATCTACTTTCCAAATGGAAGAAGCAAGTTTAATTGTCGAAATCATCTCGAAACTCAATACGGATCTTTCAAACAAGACTCGGTTTGGTGATCTGTTAACCTTGGAAAGATATCTGATAGATTATTTATTTCAAGTTCTGTTGCTGGTAGATGATCAATCTAAGAAAGCAAACGAAGTGTTTCAAATAGCTCAATTACTCACTGAATTATCTGAGGATCAAGCAATTCAAAACGATGCACTAAGAAGTTTAGTTCAAACATCATTGGATCCAGATAATCGACCTTTGTTCATGGAACAAATTGTTTGGTCGAAATCCGCAATGTCCGGGTTTGATGTAGATAACTTGTGTGATAATGATGAGTTTCAGCCTGAAAGATTTTCAATGTATGTGCCGTTAATGAAAGAAAACCAAAAAAGAACTGCAAGTGTGTGTTTATCACGTGCTCATTCGACTAGTCTGCATTCAGGAAAGCTTGCCAAATGTGAACTAAAACACTGGAGTGTCTCGCCAAAGGTCCAAATTAAGACAAATGCAAATGCAAAGTTGAATCTAAACTTGTTTCTGAGTGTTTTACATAATATTTGTATGGCGATTCCTACCAACGGAGATAACGGGAATGGAGGAAAGGATAATCATCATTACTCGAGAAACACAGAAGTATCCTCTGACGCTATGCGGAAAGTAGCATTGTTATTAGTGGAAATAGTCTCCCCTGATGTAATGTTTAACGGTTTACCATGGCCTGAGGAGGAGTTTTCAAAGGTATTATATTATATTATACATAGCACAATTTTTTAAGGAAATTTTGTTCACAAATGCATGAAGAAGTTCAAAGCAATCAGATTTACTTCAAATTTACTTCTTTTCATTGCGGAAGCAGGTTCAAGTGGAAAGAGACCTACAAATTCGTAGAGCATTTGAGCATCATCCGTATCTGTGGAATTTATTAGAATTGGTTGCCAACCATTGTCCGTCGTTATGCTACTGTTCCGTACTTCTCAGGGCATTGATGGCCACCTTAATAGCCCATTGGACTTCTAGCCAGGTATTACAAGTTATGATTCATAACTGATTAATTTTATGAATGAATACATGTGTGATGAAAATTTGTATTTGTTTCTCTTTTCTTAGGAGTCTAAATCTAAAAATTCACCTGTACAGTTAGAATGGACGATACGATTAATAAATATTATGAAGACGGGTCAGTTGCTACCTCCACCCTTGTGCTACGTTGGTCAAGTGGTACATGAACTGAAGGCTAATGAATTAGTACACCTGCTTCGGGATATTTGGGGCTACATGAGAATGAATGTGCCAGTGCCTGCACTTTTTGTTAAAGATCCTGCAAAAAAAGTGTTTATTCGAAATGCAGAGTTTCTGAAAGTTGATTCAGTATTTACAGAAAAGTTAAGATTGGTTTTACTAAACAACGTGGAGACATTGGGCCATCACTATCCACTGTTTTTTCCTGGAAACACTTATGTACTACCTTCAAGCAAAAATGGGACGTCTACTGAAAATAATGGAACAAACAACAGCTATGCAAACTCCCCAAAACCTTAATGCCTTTTACTTCACGTGGTGAGTTTTCAATATTTGTTAAATTGTTAAAGTTGAATGCTCAACGATAGCATTTTCCTATACGTTAACGATAAGGCATACTTATTTTTGTTTTCACTAAACAAATGTATTAATGCGTATAAGAAAACCAGTCTAAGGACCAATTATAAATGTCAGGTCGCAATGCGATTTCATATAACGCTTCATGAAACCATTGGAGATTGGAGTATCGCATCTGAAGATTCTTCGAAATGGATTGAGTATTTGATAAAAATATATATATTAAAAGATTAAAACCTTGGTAAGGTTTACATGGTTACCATGTTCTATTTATATATATGTACATGTAATAAATTGAGGTAAAATGTTATAATTGTTAGCTGAGTACAACATCATTGTGTAGTTTATTTTCACCTTGAATTGTGCACACATCAACATTAGATTCGTCTTATTTAAAATATTAATATCATATATTAAATGTTAAATATAACAATAATACAACCTGTGCCATTTCTTGTGCGTAAAACATTATATTATATTGTGAACACAGAGAATCGTGAATTATGTTATAAAATTCGTAAAGCACTATAGCACTACAGATTCGTAAATCTAATTAAAAGTAACAAAACGAAATTAAGAAGTTGCATCTTCATATATTTTTACTAGTAGGTTTTTTAAAAATTCATGTTACAAAAAACAGTTACAAAACAATTCTAAAAAGTATATTTAGAAACGTGATTATGAAGAGTGTTTAAAAACCTATTACGCTTTAAGAAGGAGATTATTAATCAAGGGACTTTTTACACGCATCCTGGAAATAGACAAGCATAATACCTATGTAGGTGCTTAATAATGATGAAAGCGCCTGTTCTTTATATCAATCACTAGAAATATTTTAGAATATCATCTTTCGTACAGCACAGAGTAAGTATGTAGCAATTAACAGTGTACAGATTCAGTAAGTGGTAACAAATGAACAGTGCAAAAATTTACTAACTTTAAAATTGATTTACATGCTTGCAAATAAATTATATTCGGAGAGCGTAATTGCAACTTTAGCTGATTATAGTATACTAAATGTTAGTTAACAACCCTGTTCACAAAGGCATACTGTCGTGTTATACAGAACTTTGGTGTTTCAATTTTGGCTTTCCTATGCTTACACAATTATAACTAATTAGGTTTATCCTTCCACTAGATTACTGTTGTATACCAATCTACTAAGCAGAACTATATAATTTCACGAGTGCGTATTTTTTATTTCAATTTTAAATTTTATTTTCAAGTGTATGAGTTTATCCAGCAGAATGAAGCTAAGCTTTTTGTGTAGTCACAAAGAAAGGATATAATTCCTGGAGTTTATAGAACCAGTAATGTGTAAATGCTGCATAAATTGTTATTCATACAAAATCTAACCAGAATGAGCAGTGCAATAGGATCAAACTATCTTTTCAGTAGAATATGTATAATACACTGAATGTAACCAAAAACAACGACATTGAATGTTGGCTCGGCTTTACACTTAGTACAATTCTCAAACTAATTAAATTGCACATAATTTTTAATAATTTAGTGGTGAAGTAGCAACAGTAATATTACTATTCAATAAATAGACGGCCTTTACACTTGTTCACATTTTGCATGCATACAGATTTCTTAGAAAAGTAATATACATACTAGTATCTCTTTTACCAACGGCCATTATTAACTTCAGTTTTAACGGTAACAAAATTACTTTCTTTCGGCTGCTTTTGGGGAGAGAATGGACCACTGGAATCTTCATTTGCCTCTGATGTATTGTTCAGTGGGTTGACTTTGACTTGTTCATTTCCATCTGGCGTTTGAGAATCTACAGGAGAGCCTGTAAAAGGTAATCCACAAGTGTTCTGCAACAAGTTTCATGGGTAGCATGGACAAGAGGTAAAGAAAGAGGAGGGGTAGAGTAGAATGGATAAAACAAATGAGGAAATCAGACAAAGACACAGTTAATGTAGCATGCAACAAGGAAAAAATATCAAGACGGAAATAATGTAGATTTGAATCAGAATCAACTCAGTACTTACTCTTCCGTTTCCAATTACTTGAATGGGAACAACCCCAGTTGCCTTTGCCACACGATGTTCCACAATGTAGAATATATATTCGTCATACAAAAGTCGTAGTAAATGAAAAGATCCAAAGCTGGCTGCACTTCGAAGTGTGAGATCCCGTATGATAAGAGAACTGCAAAAAACGTTACTGCGTTGAATAGGACTTGAATAATGGCAAATGTTTCCTTGTTTGATATTGCATATAATACCAACCTGTAGAATGACCATTTTAAGAGAAAAGTGCGAGCTATGTTGACAAAATCTGGAGACTGTTCATGAGGTTTGACTAGCTTATCCACAACCCTTTCAAGCCAAGCAGCCCATTGGTCCAGAGTTTGCTGCTGACTTAGGGTATTTTTGAAATCCCGTTCAAGACTAGGTACCACATCCCCCACACAACCACACACCCAAGCTGCCTATAAAATTGAGCAGTAAAAAGCAAGTTAGTTATAAGATAATTTTCAAGATTTTACACGAAAATCATAATAGGTGGAAGCAACATACTTGTTCTTCTACGTTTCGAAAATCTACACGGTTGAGATCAGCAAGCATTTGAGTAATTTGGTTTTGGTTTTGTAAAACTGCCCGAGCTGCTTGTGCTAAATGATTCAAAGATGTATATCTTTTCAATGTTTGTGCCAGAGCATTGACGACACTCACTCTGGAGGAAATGAGAGTCTCAGGATACCCCACCATAGACGCAGAGACCCATGGTTCCAACATTTTGGAAAAGTTTCGAATTGCCTGAGTCATTGCGCCTTACAAATACAAATTATAACACATTCAAATATTGTTAATTATGTTATTTACTTTTAAATGGACTCTTCAAGAAACAGTTGTTATCTTACTTGGAATTGGACGGAGAACATCTGGCAACAACATTTCCAAAACGTGTTGATACAACTTGTAGTCCGCATTCTTAACGAATTCCTCCACGGCCTTCATTTTGCATATTGACAACATTTTGGTCCTAGAGTACATATAATTTATTGCTAATCACACCATGGGCATACACACATTAAAGGGGTTTTCATTTAGTGAATCATTATTACTTTGGCAAAATCTTTTCATAATCCATGGCATCTGCTGCAGGGACTGGGATATCATCGCCGCCACGCCAAAACAACCTCCAGTTAAGTTCAAAGTGGCCTAGCTGAAAGATGGCCAAAGCTTCCAGCAATGCCTACATTTAAAGATATGAATCGATAAATTGTTGAAGAAACATTTAAAGTTGTACATATCGGTACACTGAATATACTGAATTTGGTTAAGATATGGCTTTTGTACTAGCTATTTAACATGGAAAAGGGTTTTATGAATGCAGCAGCACAATAGCAGGGTAAGTCTTACATTACCCCACACCAGTATGATATGTCTTATTAAAAGCGTTTTTACCTTGCAATGCTCCCGATAGAGAGTTCTAAACACAAATAAATCATTCTCCAGAACTCCGGAAGGGTAAGCTTCTCCACCTGCGTCCAGCTCTGGTAAATCTTCCAATACTCCTGCAGAATCCCCCAAGTATTGCTACACGGTACCAATTAGAGGTTTATGATGCAAGTCAGAAAACCAGCAAGATGTCTTATTTTATTGATTTTTAGCATATTATTAACAGCAAAATATTTTCTCACCAGAAATTCAGCTGTATCGGAAATCATAAACCCATTGGAGTTGTCACCCAGATCATTCCTCCCCGTTGGCTTGAAACGTTTGGTCGGATTGCCCCCTCCATTTCCGCTTTGGGGATTGCCTCTGTGTGCATTGGTGGAAGAATTGTTATGTACATTGGAAGCAAAGTTCCCGTTCATGGGAAAGTAGTCTTCTTTTAACATATTCAAAGGGGAGTCCGGTTTTAATCTGATGCCGTAATAATGATACTTGGAATTCCCCCTGGTACCCAGTCGTCGGGTACGTAATCCGAGAAAAACTCCGCGTATTAGTTTTCCGAAGGAAGCAGCATTCACGGGATCAAGTTTGTGCTCAGTACAGTGGGTTAAGTAATGATTATACAACGTGTAACGGGGAAGGCTCACCCCTTCGGCCGTTTCATAATTCTCCAATAGCCATTGAACCTGTAATACCATTCAAAAGAGTTCAAAGATGTAGAAGTAATTGTATATCTTTTCATCTAGCAATGCATGAGATCATGTTAAAATTTAACTCCTTCCGGTTGTCAGGCCTTCATTTTAAGCAGAGTCCTATTTGCGTACAAACGCCTTACATGTTTCCAAGGACTTTAGTATGACCTTCAGAAAAACTTACATTTGAATGAGATCTCGTCCGAATGTTTCTATATTTTTAGTACGTTAACTCAAAGTTATGTTTGAAAATTGAAATATGATAATTATCATGTCTATCATCAATTACCGCACAGATGACCTAAACCAAAAAGCTGCATCAGCCCAAAAATATAACCGTGCCAGCTAATTTACTTTCTATACAGCAGATAAGCTAATACGTGGAGAGTGAAAAAGACTAGGTACACCCTTCTTGACATTTACATGATTTTACCGTCTCCCTATTGTAAAAATTTCTTATTAAAATCGTTAGAAAGAAATGTGCAACAAATGTGGGGCAATTCGAATTCTCCTTTTCCAAAAGCAGGAAACAAGCATACAAGAAACCAAAGTACATTGAAAATTGAAGAAGAAAATTCGGATTTTCATGATTTTTCATACTGTGAGAGGATTTGTTCTTATAGAAGCTCCACTAGAAACTGCGGAATACATAAGGGAGCCCTCCGAATTGTGCTCCAAGAAGCTGTCAATGTCCGAGTTAGTTGCTCCATGGACCACGTATCTAAAGTTGTCATCCTCATGAGCAATTGAAGGATCCACAGAACTGGAGTACGGCATGGCATTTACATCATCCATGTACAAGTTTTCTTCGTCTAATTCGCTGGGGTGGTGCGATGTGGTGCCAACAGGACGATGTCTTAGAGAAATAGTGCTTGTTGACTGCGTTGTGATCGGACAAAGTTCGGGCACACTTTTCTTTTTTCTCTGGAAATTTTATTGAGCAGAAATGTTGAAGATTTACAATTACCTTACTACTTGTCTAATGAGTACCTTAAAGGTACTACCTTTTGTATCGTGTACAACCCAATCCACAGGAAAATTAGTAAACAATCAACAATAGTCAAACACAAATACAATATAATATTGTGTAATATGAGGAAAAGCTATAGAATATAACGTAAACTTAGATAAGCATCGCATACATAAGATTAGATAATGCATGATTAATGGTATACAAGAATTGAATGACAAAGAACTTCATTCGCATGATGCCCCCTATCACTACTTTCACCTAACTAATGCGAGTACCGTTGCCGTTGCATTGTCCTTGTCTCATAAACTTTCTACCTACTAACTCGTCACACTTTACTTTATCTAACTCCCAAAAACGTTAGAAAAACTTCGTTTGTTTTTCTGAAGGCGCTATTTATTATTTGATATTTAAACCCAGCATATTTAATCCATATTCCAACATCATAAATGAATTAGAAATGGAACACTTACAGTCTCTGTGGGCACACGATTAGTAGATAAAGTAGCAACAGTGCCACGCGCATCGACCAACAAACTATTGAGGTTGTTGTTGCAACTCGTGCGAGATTGGACAAAAACCACGCTTCCATCCTAATATATAGTATGGGAAAAATTAATCCCAGTTAAAATGGGTGTTCTTATACTTGAATTGAAAGCAATCTTCTTAAAAATTATGGAACAAATTGTGAACAAAGTAAAAAGTGCAAGTGTTGATTTACTACTACTTATTGTATTAGTACTACTATGACGCGTTTTGAATATATTCGATATTATTAATTATCATAATATTATACGATTACGATTTTGTATGAATGCAAAAAATAAAGTGATGGAATTTTCGGACAATGTTACTACCTAATATAGACAAAACGACAGTGTATATATTGTCCAAGAATTCCACAATGTTCTTTCGTGTCAATGATTTGCTTCATTTATTATGAAACTATATAGGTGCACCATGCGTGTGAAGCCCTTAAACTAAACTTTTCAAACATAATGAAAAGAAGCACGATGAATGATGATGAATGAGTCAAGCTTGACATAAGTCTACGTAAAACTATTTTCCTTCATAAAATACAACTTATTTTTACTAAGAATGAAACATCGCAATAAATAATAAATTTAATGAAAGATTGCTTTTTGATAACCAAACTCTTTTCTAAAAACTCCATGAAAACAATGAAATGGCTCAAGAACGGTAAAATAATTTCGAATTATAACAAATGGACTTCGGATTCGTTAATCTGTCAAAACATTTACCGATCTGGTGATTTAAAGTTATGTTGAATGCTATAGGTCTAATACAAATTTTAAGAATCCCCCTGAATTTTAAGATTTTCTTGCTTTCCATGAAACGTAATACATAAGTAGTGAAAAGTTCTGTAACTCTACACAGTGAAAGTACACGTGACTGGCGTGACAAAATAGACATAAATTTTCAATAGGCAATATTTTCTGACCAAACGCTTTCTGACATTTTATGATTCTATGAATGTGCAATGTGCATTAAATATTAATTACACACCAACAAAACCAAAATAGTAAAAAAGTAAGCAAAATACTGAACCCAAAAGCATGCTAAAATCCAGTGTAGTATTTAGAGGTTAGATAATAGATAATGACATTTTAATTAAATAAAAAATCTATAATATAACTATAGCCAAAGTTGATTTCTAGAAATTTTGCGAGCCAAGAATTCAGAAATGATAGTTTTTGCGAGTCAACAAAATTCGAATACTGAATAAACAGTAGCAAGTACAAAGTAAACAGTAGTAGTAAGCAAACCAAACAACAAAGCATAATTAAATCAGACCAACATTAACTTTGATACATGACATGCATTTGGCCGGAATGGGGTAATGATTAATTACGACTTAATATAAAAACACAATACGAAAAAAATCACACAAGGTAGATTTCACATTAGACTTCATACTGTATTTGAGGTAGCACTAGCACTGTACTAGGAACTACTAACAATGTAAAAAATATCATTATCACCAACCTGACTGTACGCAACTCCATTGGGGGACGTCCCACCGGTAAAAAATTGCTGGGAATTGTTATTGGAAGTGTAGACAATTCCGGATTCGCCATCCACCGATGAATAAATCGGATAATCACTAGAAATCAACCAAGAATGAAGGTATGCTTTGTTTAGATTTATCTGTTGCTTCAAGGGGCATTGTGAAACTAGCAACCATTTTAGTAGCATAGTAGGTAATGTTATGCGTACATGCATATCACAGAGAGTTTGTTGAATTCTAAATATCCTCATCGTCATAATGTATAATGCTTCTTAAATATGTACTATGAAATAAATGCAATATAAACGTTCATAATCCATTTTATATTCTCGAAAGACTTTCTAGGAGATTTTGCCGATATACACATATCTATGATGCATGAATTGTTACATTGCGGCCACTTTGTAGAGGAATACAGAGTTGTTACTAGAGTAGATTTCAATCTCAATTTCCTACTTTATAAAATCCTGGTAACTAGATATTAAATATTAAAACATTTTGTGTATTAAATAGCAATGTATAAATTTTCATTTTTGTCTCAAAAATTCTCATAATATGTTGCATAAACATTTGTACTTAAACGTGTTAATAAATCCCTCCAGTATTTAGTTGATGATGAAATATTAGTCAGTTTAAATTTGTAATAATGATGCACCCTTTATTGAGACAGCATTTCCTAATTGATTTTCAAATGCACGTAAATATGCCAATGAAAACTGACTAACAAAGGAACATATTTAACGTGACTTATACAAGGTCTCTAATGTCTAAACAATAATGTGTATCGCCCTTCTTTTGTCTTTCATATCCAAAGCTCATCCGTCATCTTTTGTCGTATTACCCCTTGGTATTAACTTGTATGAAGATGCAAAGATTAAATATTTATGATTTTTATGACAAAATATTCGTACTTGTGTTAGTACTTTAAAGTGTACTTAATTGAAAAAGCGAGATGGAACAGGAAGCAAGAATCCAAGTAATTTTGAAAATTTTTATAAGAAAGCAAGCAAGCTTATAATGCAGAAATTGTTCAGTTACAATACACATGTGACAACTTGAAATGTTAATGTAGAGTCAAATCAAATTCAATTTTTCTCTCTGAAATATGTTGAATGTATTAAGAGGCTACGGAAGGGCTAAACGGAGCGGAGCCCCATGCCTTGCATTTTGAATCTCTTTTTGGAAATGGGGCAAGATAATACTAGTTGTACGGAAGAGGTGTAGTGGACATGAACCTTTACGAGCAAAAGTTATCTGCTCTCTGCTCCGACAATTGAAGCATTTGGAAATGGACCTGCAGTAAAGAAACCGAAGAAGTTTGAAGCACATGAAGTAACTTAAAAACCCTACATAATCTCAATGCCAAATCATAATACTTCTGTACTAAAGAACTTTGTCATTTTGCTCCTAATTTAAAAGGAGATAACGAAAGGACAGACAGGCGACTCCAGAAATTAAAAAGTAGCAATTGCTACATAAAAACTCAAACCGCTTTTAAGAGAATGGCAATATGATTATATTATGAATTTCAAGTTGTTACATGGTTTGTCCATTGGCAGCCACCGAAGTGACTGGTGATGAGTAAAGAATTGATGAATGATCGCTAGCAGGAGATGTGCCTTCAAAAGAAGAAACGTACGAGCTTCCGGTGGCCGTGCTGCCTCCATTTGTATTGCCGTCGGATGGGCCCGCTTCCACTGAAACATAAGAAAAATTCACACACTCATGATTTCAGAAAAAAATTGTGGATAAAACCTCATATTTAGCAGTGAAATTCGTAACTAATTATCTTCAAGTCATCCGTTTTTAACTTTGCTAGATTTTGTGCGTGTTTTGACAAATAAGCAAGGTTTAGAACAGGTGTTAAGACAACATTCTCAAGTTACCCCTGTTAATCACAATGAATTGTTAGAACAGGTATCCTTTCGCAACTATTTCCATACTTACTGAAGCCAATATTTACTTACAAGTATTACTTGACTTTCATTTCCTTATTTCTCCGGAACAAACTCTTAAAATGTTTATGTCAAAGCAATTGTTTTTGCCATTTGGTCACTTTAATTATATAGTAGTAGTCAATCAATCGTTAATATTTAATGAATCAAGGGCAAAGGAAGAATCTTCTGCACATCTTGCTCAGCAGCAATATTTTGACAACCTTTCTTAGTTAGCAACAACAAAGCAAAGTTAGTTCCAAAAAACAATCAAGAAGAAATTTCAAACTCCTTATCAAGCCCCATTTTCAGTCGCATTCTTTTTAATGATGAGTCTTAAGTTAAGGATAGAATAGGCAAGACGCAAGGCAAGACATGCTAAAATATATACTATGCTAAACATTTAAATGGCAAGAGTTTATACCAAAAATCTGTACTCCCATTAGAAATGCAATTGATAGTAAAATGATTAAAAAAAGATTCACTTCCCGTGCATCTCTAATGTTAATTTTATAAGCATTATACAAAAATTAATGTATTCTAATATTCGAAAAGTTTGTTTTTTTGATTTGTGCTTCGAACAAGCTACACAATAAAGTAAAAAATTCAAAGTTGTATCGCTTACCTGTAATCGCCACGAATTGTTCAGGCGAAGTACTAACCATGGTATTTGAATTCGGCGTTGGAGGGTTCGTTTGCATTCCACTTTCAGAAGCCGCGGCAGTAGTTCTTTGTGCTGACACTTGTGTTGATCCTGCTGACGCCTGCAATAATATGTTTATGTAAAAGTTTAGGTAAGTCGGTATTCTAGTTTAGAGAATGATGGAGTATGTATTTGGATTGGATTTAATTAGCAAAACGACGTAACTTGAAACAAAATTATAAAGCATTAATTGTGTCATAGATCACTTTGAATGCACGTAGTTGTACTCAGAACAATACAACGTTACCTCAGCGACTGCAGTGCGATAAATGTCTGTTAGCAACTACAGTTAGGACCTAACGGCAATTCTTTAAAATGGTGGAAAGAACATGGGGTCAAATCAAAAAGCTTTTGATATGCCTTATGATATCGTCACATCTCGAGACGTCACAACATACAGGCATTTAAAAAAATGCGTCAGATTTCTGAATTGAATGTTTCTGAGAAAGAGTTTCTCATTTTGGATTGTAATTTTGAAATACTTATTACTGTGAAATATTGCTAGACTTATCGCTTTTTGATTTATTTTGAGACCCATGCATTCAGCTTCATGCAATAATAGATAAAGCGTACAGAAATAGTTGCGTTGCGATTCCATAGCACTACTCATGCAACTACGATTTGACGATTTCCAACTTTATTTGTAGCTTTAAACAACGGCAATATTTACAATTAAAGCATATTTATAAAGCAGACGGACCTGAAGGGACATTAGTATCTACTAAAAATTGAGCATAACATTTTGGCACACTCATGGCTAATCCATTCATAAATTGTCAACGACAAAAAGCAAAACAAAGCAAATTAATGTACCGTTACCATACCACATGTGAGTGCAATACCTGTACAGTTGGCCACCAACAGGATGATGTAACACTTACAGGACACTGCAGACATAAATCGCTGGTCACCTTTAAACTGTTGAGATTCATGACTGACAAGAAGATCAAAGGAAAATTGTGATTTTAGCATGTGGACAATCACGTTATAAGGTCACCGGAAATCGGAAGCACAATCGTGGAAACCTCTTGATATAATTTAACATATCAATAGAGATTTTTCATATGTCATAGTAATATCTATTCAATATTTATAGACAAGACTACCAGACCTATGAGATACCTGTCTGACGCGACAGTTTTTATGATTGTCATAAGTGGAGTGTAAATTAATTTATATTAAATCCATATAGCCTCCTGCTACACTGTCAAAAATGCTTCTCAATACAGCTCTTACGTTTGTTTTAGCCTGTTGCATGCTTTTACAGAATATATTATACTGCTCAATTGTTCAAACATTAGTATGGTATCAGATACTATGGGTGCTGGGGCACCTTGATACTATCGAATCAACTACATATTCTAATTATTATTCTAGTTAACGGATGAATTGGAGATTTCCTTTTGAATAATATACTATACCATGTTTTACTGAAAGCAAAATTGGAAATTTTGAGACACTGCACACTACATAGGTAACTATTTTCGAACGCATAAATGCATTACATACTTCGAAAAATCAAACGAAGTTTTACCTTGCAAATGACTTTCTACTTTCAAATATTTGTTATTCGATTTAAATAAAACAGTCCAGGGAAAACATCAACACGGGTTTATAGTATGAGAAGACGAACATTACCACACAATTATTATATATTTCTAGTTAACTGTTGGTTAAATATAAATAGAAAGCAAGTACATTTTTACTTGCCAGTGAGCTAATCGCTAAAATGACTACTAAAACGGTTGGAGTAGAAAAACAAACACATATGATTGATCTCTAAGAAACTAGAGTTATTTAAAAATTAAAATGCTCAACATTATTGATGAACTTGCACCCAACCTAACCAAAAATATACACATGTCGAATTTAATCGAGTTTCACATTGAGAGACGTTTATAAAAAGATCTGCGGAGTTCATAAAAATGATCCAACCAGCTATAATCCTTCAAACAAACTGTCGTTCAAAGATCTTAACCTGGGCATTTTTACACGCATTTTATCATCTCCTTCCTTCTCTTTCTGTTATGTATTATTAGGGGTAACCTAACAAATACAGTATAATCTTTTGAACATCAACCCCTCGGAAAGTCTTGGCTTACGTCGGTCGACCCCACATAACCATATCATGTCTTACAAATCATTGGAATACCTTTCTCTGAGGAACCTTTACCTACACGCCATAAACTTTGCACTGCTTTCTCTTGCTTTTCCTTCACAGAATGTAAACACCAAAAGGAGTAATAAGCACGTACAAGCATTTTCATTACTACAGTTCAGCCAGCCTGTCATGCAACTTTTAACAGCAACTTCTAGCGTCAGCATCAATATTATGATCTTGTACCACAGTTCTACATTTTCATACTTGCTTGCGACAGAAGATAAGGACAGATACGAGAAGGCAACATCTTTTATGCCTACAGGTTGTATGTACAGGTATAAGAATAAATGAATAACAGGTAACACGAAGAAAATATGTCGCATTTGCGCCTCTACTAAAACTAGTGACTAGTTTCCAGTCTAGCTATTATTTGAACTTTATGCAGAGATTTTGAAAATTTGGTTTCTGAAGTTAATGCATCGACATGCGTTAAATTTGGCGAGTAATGTAATCCGCGATGTCGTTCTAAATGACTTCAGAATCTAAAGATATCGTTATTTAGAAAATACAAAGAGACTCATGTTTCCTATAATCAGCTAACGCTATCAACACTTGTATGCATTCAGAACACGGTACACTTCTTTTGGGTTTGCCTACCTTGATTACATGCCTACCTTGTGAAAAAAGATTATAATATCCAGGAATTCTCTTTCACCAACCCTCGTCACGACTGTACATGTACATAAGATGATGATGAATATGTGTGAATATTTAATTTCTCCGTTTTGTGTTTTGCATTTATACAATGATTTGTTACGTTATCGTTGTCAGTTTTGACAGTATCAGTAATGCATGCAATAGTTGCCTCACCGTAAATATTTTACATTTGACATTTTACTCCTAATTTTATCGACAATTCTAAATCCGTAATCTAAGCATAGAATCATTATTATCCACACTACTTAATTCTACACAACGACGATAATGTATATGGACTATTATATACTATATGAACATATTAAATATATATTCGTATTTTTACCTATATGTTTTGAGGTTTCGCGGTTTTCTGCATACAGATTCAGATGACGAATTGTATTTAATTATGAGCACCTTGGTATTCCAGGAAACCTTTCAAACGTAACCTATGATGAAAATTACTACATACCTACATGATATGTGTACTTTCACATTGGGTGAAAGCATCAGCAGCAACGAAAGAAAAAGTAATCTCGAAAGGAAAATCTCGTTAATATAGAAACGGGAGCGGGATAAGTTTTTTAATCAACGCAAACACAAATTACCTATAATGGAGTATTTATTGATTCATTGCAAATGCAGCAAGAAAAAAATCCTAGTAGTAAACGTTGAAATAAGTAGCCGCATATCATTTATTTAACAAATAAGAGTAAAGAAGAACTTGCGGAGTTTTACCACACCCAGGGAATCAACTGTGGACCATGTTGGAACTCAATCAAGTCGTATGAGACCGAAATTTGGACCAACACAAACAGAATTGTTTGAGAATACGCAAACTTAGTTGCGATAGTGGTAAATTGGTTAACAAATAACCTTTTGGATATATAATTTTTTCTTATAATCTTTAATCAACGAATTTAACATTTAACCACTCACCATAGATACGGTTCTCATGGCAAATTAGAAGTAGCTTTGTTACGTTTTCGTTACTCATTGCGTATACTGACAACAACCTATAGGTAAATATTTATGTAATTATTGAAGAGTCGCTGTTACATGAAATAACTAATCATCCCCTTTGAAATAAACTTCAATTTTACCAGACTGGGGCACTCTGATACACTAAGCACGACGATACATGCAAATAACACTACTTAAAACAAACAACAAGCGAACACTAAAACCTGTCCGAGAAGCGTTTGTACCCGTGTGGTTGTTCCCTCTTCTCTATACTCAGAGATTTTGAAAGTACTAACTCTAATCAATAGAGTTCTTATAAGAATTAAAGCGTGGTTGCTATGGTTTCATATAAGATTTTGTTACATATTCCCCAACCCATTCCCCTGTATAGAGGGTAGCAAAAATCGATACACATGAAAAGGCTGGGCACGCGGATCTGACTCACCGATTTTAATGCCATAGCAACCAAAGATGTGTACCATGGTAACGAGTATCCTAGTGAAGTTTCCCATGGCAACTCCCTATAATGTTAGAGATATGCCATGCACCGTTGAGTTCGTAGACGCAAGATTACTTCTAGATGTTTTCTCCAAACTTTTTGAGTAAGGTGTCATTCGATTGTAAATTTAAAGGAGATCACGGACTTCTTTTGGTTTTCCGAAAGCTGTTTTTCTGTGCGTTTTGTCAAATTTCTTATAAAAACCATTTAAAATACCCAAATTCATATAATCAATAAAAAAAACTTCCATTCCCTCATAAATACCCCAACCACACTACAATAAAACACATCAAACCCACATCATCAAAAAAAACTTAATCAAAAATTAATAAAAACTAATAAAAACCCACCCAAATTGTGCTTCCTCTACTAATTTTTAACTCTCCATAATATCAATAACTTAATGTAATTTCCATTCTCCCGTATCGAAACTATTAGTCTTAATTAACATTATGAATAATTAACATTCATGTAAAAACCTGCATACAGATTTGATTCGTACACGACTTAATTATTATATTGATAAAAAAAGAATTATATTAAATAACAGCAAGTTTTCGTAAAAATTAAATCATAGTCAAGTTTTATATGACATCTTAAATATTGATGCAATATTCCTTTCCTTAGGTTGCTTTTCTGGTTGCTTTTTTAGTTGTTACTTAACACCAATAAAATTAAATGCGTGTCCCTTCTAAACAGCCAATATGTGGGTTTCACAGAGAAACTGCCAATTTTTTTATGTGGCTTGCTAGCTTTGGAAGTAGAACAAAGCTGCCTTGTGGGATTCAATTAAAAATGCAAACTAATTTACTAAATTGAAATTGTACTTTTATTTGTCTAGCGATTCACTAGCAAGGATTTACTAACTGTTCGGTGGCAAAAAATATGCCCTTCTAACCTCATTGCCAAACGCATACAGACATTTTCGCATAGCAACACATTTTTAATAGCGAAACAGTGGTCCCCAAAAAGATAACATCACTCAAATTAACTTTATTATACATTTTTAAAATACTAATATATCTCAACAAAGCGTTCCACATTAATAACTTGACAAAATTTCTAAATTCCAAACGCACAGGAACATATATTGAAGATATGTTTGTATATACTAGTATTTGGATATTTGCTTTTGCACCCTATCCTTCTGTGCAGTAATGCCATGAAATGATTCAATTCAATACGAATCTGTGTAAGTGCATTGATTAGAATTAGAAGTTTCTGTGTTGCTTTTGATTTCATAAAAAAAGCTTTTCCAAGGGACGCTGAAGTGTGCGACTTACTCTTAGCTGTGAAGTATTACTGCGCTATGTGTAAAGCGTAAATATAATGTTCTATTCTACATTAGCTGGGCGAAGAAAAATAAGAAAGTATACAAAATGTGTAATCGGTCCTACAAAGCTCCAAAGCAAATAAGCTAAAATTATGGTGCCTACTGCATGCTTCAATACAATTTTATTTAGAATTCACTAAATGTAATTTGTTAGTACAGTTTATTAAATAAATAAGCATAGTAACTACTAAAGTTATTATAAAATGATATAATTTTACCTGAGGATGACTGGTGGAAGCAGCTCCCCCATTACTTTGGACTCGCTTCCCTTTCATGGCTATAGGAATTGCAGCCGTACAAACGCCTCCGCCGATACCTTTGACTTTGGTAACGAAAGTTCGGTTGAGATGAACGGGAGGCTTTGTGTCAAAAGGTGTATTCGACACAGTTTCAATCCGAGGTGTTGGTATTTTTGCAGGCTTGTGACGTTTTCTATCTGTATTGCACGGTCGTAATGTATGACCCACGATTCCCCCACCACTAGAAACAATTCTCTTGCTACTTTTCTCTGAGTGCAGTTTATCGTAATTGGGACAAGTAGAAGAAAATGGTCTTGTTGATAGGTCAAGTAAAGGATTTTCATCAATTTCGTCGGGTTTTGAAGTAATTATGGAGCATATTGTAGGTGTGTCGTTACAGGTTAATTCGGTTGGTTCCAACACAAATTCCGTCCCTTCTACTTTCACCTCTCTCCTTGAACAGCAGTCAAAGTCGAAGCCTAAAGGTACAAGAGAGGCTTCCGGAAAATTAGGGTACGAATAGGGAGATCCAGGAAGGAACTTGGATAATCGAATGGTATCCCAACATTCCTTTCGGTAGCGATCAAAATCAAACCCTTGGAGTAATTTGGGTGCAAGAAACGCTTCAGCAAATGGAGCTAAACAAACTGGACGCTTATCGCGAATGTCGTTCCACTCATTGTAGGTCTCGGTAGGCCGTGGATGAAACGAGTTGGACAATAACTCATGTACAGCTCGCCCTGTAAAAGTGAAAAATCTTTGTAAAATCATAATGACAATAAGATCATGCAATGGAAGAAACCGATATTATAAGCTTTGTGACATTTAAGAGCGTTAAATAGTTTTACAGTAATAAAGGGAATGAGGGATGACATGGAATAAATCACATCGGAAGCTAAGTGTTTTACGATAAACATAAAATTTACTATATGAAATGCGGCTTTTGGAAATGCTTTGTTTCTTTACTCATTGCAATTACATTCAATCTAATATAAAATATTAAGAAAACATGAAATCACAGGAAACATGCATCCAATGTCCAAAAAATTATCAAGATAACTACTACTCATTCTTTTCAGCAGGTACCAACTTAATCTAAAACCTGTTCAAACAAAAATATTAAATCCTTCGTTTCTGACCATTTTCTTTTCTCTACTTTCTTTTTTTCCGTATTCGTATTTGTTGTTTGATTTGGAGCTCTCTTTTGTATCATTGTTTCCATATTATGACAAATGCATGATTTGTCCCGTTGTAATGGATGGTTGGAATGTTTTAGCTTTACCAAAATACCAGCATAAATTGTTCGTAAATATGCAGCAGTAGTTTGAAAGTCATGTAAAATAATCTGGTTATAAAATTTTGTGACATGGACTACACGCTCTTCTCTGTCTACGGATAAAAATCGATGAGGTATTGTCATCTTCATCACTATCGCTACTGTTTGTCCACTTGAATTGGATAAGATAGAATTGAATTGTACTGAATAAGATAGATGATGAGAAATACAATCCCTTCCACTTTCCAGCTAAGTAGATGTGAACAAATCCCCCTATCAAAAATCTGAAGTGTCAGTAGAATCACTACTCATACAAGCCTTTTTTCTTTGCCTAGTTGAATTACAGATCACCTTCTTGGAGAGATACGAAATGCCAATAGAATATAGAATATATCACAAACTCATAATACGCTTACGCAAAGCTTGGGTCTCCAATCCCAATCCTATCCAACCTTATACCTGAATGACCTTTGTTTTGTTAAGTTCTTACATCCGATTCGAAAGAATCTGCAGGTGGAGTGGACGGATGCGGACTTGATATTTTCAATCGAATGTATTAACACGTTAGTAAAAACAAATTGGCTCATAAGCTCCTTGTTTCTACAATACAACATATAGGCTGTATTGTGTTGTAGGTAGGTACAAGTATTTCATATTGCATAGATGTATTTGTGATTGTGTGAATTTCAAATTCCAGCTACTTATTCACTCGCATACCTTTATTTGATGAAAAGAACATAATATTGCACGTGATGTTAGACGAAAACAAAGGCCGAAAGAGAATTTGGACAACCAACAATCAACAGTATTTACTTTTACCTATACACTTGCTTTTTTCATCTTATCAGGATGTTACCTGTTTTTTGGAGAAGTTTTGGGAGTTGGAAGTTGTTTGTGTGTGTGATTTGATACTTTGGAGCGAGGGAGAAAAGTGTCCTTCACAAAAGATAATAACATTATCTGCCCAAGCACCATCATGCTCTTTCACTTTCTCAAATTTTCTCAAGATGATTCATTATATGCATATATTTATACAATATATATAACATCTATATTCCCGAGTTTGATTCTATCTTTGATGTACGGCAAACATTCAAATCCATGGTTTGGTCAGCATCCACAAATCCCTATTTTTCCAGGGATAATAATTGTATGGAAGTAAGTATATCATATTATGGAGTACTGCTACATAATATGGTTTTAAACCGAGCGAGCGGTTAAGCATTTGATATTGTTTTTTATTTACCACGTCTTACGGATCTACAAAATGAAATCACATGCACATCACCTATAAGCGCACACGTTTTTACAAACACTTGATTCTTTGCAAACACGTCTCTTTTGATCGAAAAAAGACATTCGTCCATCATAATATTTCACTTTGCCGCAACGCAATTTGCTAACCGAAATTTTGATTCAATAGAACCATATTTATTATTGGACATGTATGCCTATGAATAAAGCTCACTAGTAAAGCCAGTAGAGGGATCTCAGAATTTGGACGCAATAATAACTATCATCATAATCATGGTTCTTTGAATGGTGAAAGTTGTGTTGACAATATACTATAATAGATAATATTATCTCCTATAAATCAGGTAAAAACTTACTAGTACAATATAACCGAAGTGTAAAAATATCGAGTCATGGAATATTTTGTTGCGTGGTTACACTATACTTTCTTTTACCGCTTGAAACAGTACAACTTCACTGAAAAACTATTGTCTACAGTTAATTTTCTGACCTAATTCAGTCAACCTAAGTTTAAGGCAACCTAAAAGTCAGAATACATGTGCTATGTGCTTCATGTTCATACACGCTATGTTATATGGGGTAGTTTAATTCGCATCTACTTTTCTTTCCTGTTTTCTACTTCCCTGCATTCTAAAATATTCTAAATCAGCAGAAAGTCACAAATACCTGTAAATTACACAACTGACCACTAAATGTCGAAAAGCTTTAACAAACGGAAATATAATGTATACTTCTGTGAACACCTTCATTGTACACTATTAAAACTAATTTCGTATGTACTGGTCAAATAGTTTTCTGCAGCTACTAACTTACTTAGTACGTGTTGGGGCTACCCGAATCATTGAAACCCGCATGCAGCTGCACTGTATTTTTGGTGATACACATACATATCTGCTTCATTCATCCCTCCAGCAAATTGCACAACCCGGAAACAAACAATGGTGCCACCAGGTACAATAACCCTCAACCCTCTCTTGTGCCTTTCAACCGGAAGGACAGCTTAAGCAGCTGGAGTAGTGAGATATATAGCACATTATTGCACTATGAGGGTTAATCATCCCTTTGAAATAAACTTGGATATATTTTACCCGACTGGGGCACTCTGATACACTGAGCACGACAAAGCATGCAAACAACAAGCGAACACTAAAACCTGTACGAGAAGTTTTTGTACTTAGGTTGTGGGCTCTCCCGAGGTTTCGTACCTGTGTGGTTGTTCCCCTCTTCTCTGTGCTCAGAGATTTTGAAAGTACTAACTCTAATCAAGAGTTCATATAATTATTATAGCGTGGTTGCTATGGCTTAATATAACATTTTGTTATTCCCCAACCCAAAGCTGTATAGAGGGTAGCAAAAATCGATACACATGAAAAGGTTGGGCACGCGGATCTGACTCACCGATTTTAATGCCATAGCAACCAAAGATGTGTACCATGGTAACGAGTACCCTAGTGAGTTTCCCATGGCAATCTCTTATAGTGTCCGAAATAATATGTCATGCAAAGTTGAGTTCGTAGAATCAAGATTACTTCTAGATGTTTTCTCCAAATTTTTTGTGTAAGGTGTCATTCGATTGGAAATTAAAAGAAGAATCACTTTCTTCAGAATGATAGATAACAGTTTTATGACATCTTAAATATTGATGCAGTAACCCTTTGGTTGCTTTTCTGGTCAACACGTAACGCCATTACAATTAAATGCTTGTACCTTGAAAACAGACAATAAAGTGGGTTTCACAGAGAAACTCCCAATTTTTTAGATGGCTTGCTAGCTTTTGAAGTAGAACAAAGCTCCTTTTGCGGGATTCAATTTAAAATGTTAACTAATTCGCTAACTGTTCTGTTACAAAAAATGTGACATGTCAAACTCATTGCCATACGCATACAGACATATAAATAAAATGCATTACGTACTTTTTAAAATCCTGGAGCGACATTATTATTACATATTGTGAATTTAATTTACACGGCCCTTTTTTGCATAGCAATACATTTTTTAAATAGCAAAACAGTGGTCAACAAAACGCTAATAAAATCACATACATTTTGAAATCATAATATGATTGCTGCAAAGCATTCCACAACAATAACATGACACATTTTCTAAATTCCATACGCAGAGGAAGAATTGCTTAACTTCAAGATTACATGCTTACACCGGTTTCCTGTCAAACTTTATTTCGAAGAACCTCAAAAATCCATATTGACTAATACCTAAATCTTTATGTCTTGTATTTGTGTTAATATTTACCTAAGTATGTTTTGGCGTCTTGCATAAAGTTAAGGTTTAATGCTCTAAGGTTGGTACAAAATGATGTTACAGTTTGCTATATTTTTACTTCATCAATTAATGCAATGAGGATAATGAGGAATATGGACAAAAATGCAAGAAATGCCATGATAATGAATTGCCCACTGCCTTTCATCGTGCTTGTCAAACAGAATATTATCTTGTTGAATTCCATGATTCGCATGCTTTTATGTGGATTTTGATGTTATTTGTTGTGTTGCGTGTCCTTACATTTACGTTTCCTAAACAAGCTATTCGTAATTACAAAACCACAACAAAAATTTAAAACCCGATCAAACGCTCTATTACTGTTTGTAAACACTGTAATTTTATGTTATTTAAATTTATTCTTATGTCAGACCATCATCATAGGGTCAAGTGACAGAACATTGGAACCGGTAAGCGGGTTTTCAGTTTTCATAAATGCTTACGAGTCTTAAAAGCATCTTTCGATGGCCACCGGTAAATTTTACGATTGATGCATAACATACAGTAACCAATATTCCACTGGTCGCAAGATGTAAAGTCAAGCATGGTAATTTTGAAAATGTAACCAAGTTAATGTATTGTAATTATACTAACGTACTTCTAAATTAACGTTTAATATACAAAAATTCTATAGTTATCGCTGATTCTAGCAAATTTAGAAATATAGCAAGCAAGTATACGCGTCGTACATATCATCCAATCGTTTGAATCGTTCACAGGATAGCAAAAGCTTTGAGGAACAAAACTTTTAGGTATATAAAATGACACAATTGTAAAAATCTACTCAAAGAAACAATAAATTATGCACATTCAGAACAGTAAAAACATAGAATGAAACAGACCTTCAACTTTGTTAGTGACTGCTGCGAAATTTAGGAATGGGCTTCTGTTATCTTTCATCGCACGTATCTTCTTACTATTAAATACTTTCATGACGCATTTTTCTTTCACTGTAAGTAAGGGTGAAGTAAAATGTAGCAAAAACATTTCATAATATTTTTAGAATGTCACAGCACACGGGACTTGCCCGGACCTTTAACAAAAATGACATCCCTTTGTCTGTCAGCAGCTTACACTGACTTATCTAACTACTGTTGATGTGAGGTGCAGTGCATTTTATTGTCTTCCACTGAAGTTGTACCAATCTTGTAAATTGTTTTAAGTGCTTTACAATAATGTGGAGAAAAATGTCTTACCTTTCTATAATACAAACTAACAGCCATGCAAAGAAAACGCGGAGGTTGTCGTTGCAAACACAGTTGTAAATCAGGGTAGCATGTATGTTTAAAAATCCAAATATTTTAGGCTTCAGCAACTTCCTATATTTTCCGGTTATATCTAGAACATTGAAAACCACAGAGTCAATTTTATACTTGTGTTGGGAATCGTGTGATCTATAATGTATATTGATATTATTGATAATGATTTTAAATAAGTAAAAGTCATAACAGTTATGACATAACTCACCTCTGTTTGAATTGTTACATGCTGGTGTGACTCCCAAGATTTTTGACTTTGGAATTTTTCAACTTATCAATAAAGTCATGCATGTTACTTCAGTAAACAACCTTGTCCAAGTAAGGTATAGTAATAGTGATGATATGTCAAACAAATTACATGACACACATTACAACATATTCACTGGATATAACCCAGCAAATCGAACTAGTTCAATTACTCATGGTTTAATTTATTCCCCACTCTTGGACATAATAATTCCAGCACCAGCATTTTCAACAAAACTTTTTACTATGGATAATATCAACTTTTCGTTGTCCATAATATTTTATAGATATACAAACTAACTATAAGTAGACTGCCGCAAGCCATTGATTCTTGTTAAGTAGTAGTAACTTTAGTCTAGTCGACTTGACATGTGACAAATTATTACACTGCTGAATGTTCGAAATCAAATTCGTTATTTGATTATCAGTCGTCAGAAACTTGATGAAAACTAAAAGTAGCTAAACCGCCACCATATATGTGGGTACTTAATAAATAGTTGTTGTGGTTGTCATAATCACAATAATCACGTGCGTACCATAATATATATTTGTCCTTATCATAGTACTAAGAGCTGAATAGTTCTGGACAAAACTTCAGAACAGCTTTCTATTTTATTTTATACAAACAAATCACTATGCTTTTAATTGAATGAAATTCCCTCATTAAGAACACAGTAATAGTTCATGTACACTGACCGCTATGTTTTGGCAATTCAAAATAGCAAAATGGGAAGATAAGACTAAATAAAGCTAAGTTAAATTTAAATGATGCTCATTCATGTTCATTGCCAGTTCATACGCTGTTTAGAGTTCACATCAGGCTATCAGGACAATCAGCAGACACTAAATACTTTTATACTTGTTTTGTTCCATAACTCCAAGACGTTTGTGTACAATAACAATTGCATGCAATAAAACTCCAGAAAACTTATAGGTCCCGCACAGCGACTACTCTGCAGGAGTAGGAATATTATTCCTTTTTTCAAAGAAAAATGAAACCATAAATAATTTGTTTAATTGGTTTCCCGACATTGAAACATCCAGTTTTGTGGTAGTGAGAAATGAGCCGACGTTTGGATTTGGAGGTGATGGGTTAATTTTTCAGTGATTCTAAGTGCACTTTATTTTGAACTGGACGCTTAGATTCAAACCTGAACCTGCGGACTAAATGATATACGCTGTGCTCCAGTCAGGCTGTAATACACATTGCTTTTTGCTTTTTCTGATTTTGTCGTATGTTTCCAATGTTATTCATTCCATTCGTCTTATAATAATGCATATGGATATATCCTATTTCATGTATCCATACCATGGGCACTATACCATCTTCGCCAGTTTACATTTGACTCCATGCATTGGACAGTGCCTGCTTAGTACTTACTACCCGTATTTACGTGTACCACACACACATGCATCATGCATCCCGCAACGAAAGAGGTTTCGCACAGGACTTTGTTCGTACCCGCCAGGACTCTGTCCTTAAAGGAACTTTGCTGAATCCATCTTATAAAGCATATTTAACTATTTTTCAGGATCCAACTGAAAATTGCGTACTGAGAACTATAAATCGGGTCTTATTACTACGATCTTATAATTATTTGCAGCTTACACGCACATGGCATGGCACCAAGACTTACAGATGTGGATGGACAAGGGAATAATTATTTATTTTGAAAATATTCGCCGGGCAAACAAACAATCAAGCGAACAGAACAAAATATTTGCCAGGTACAGGTATATGTACATTTACCTATATTAAGTTATATGTATACTTGTCACAGCATGATTACTATGCAAAGAAATGTTTCAAAACACTGCACTTGGAAAAAATGGGACTTGTTTTGTAGAAAAATTTCTACTTGCTTACAATTTTGTAAGCAAGTAAGAGTCAATTTGCAAGCGGGCAAATTCGGTTCATGTGAATTTGAGTAGCTCCATTAAGAAGTACGAATCGGGCATTTAATTTTAGACCGGTAGTTCTTGCGGGCATGAATCGGGTCCTTAGGGTGGATCACCAGACAAAGGGAATTTGGAACATGTTCATTCAATGCATTGATGCAACATGCAACAACTCCATAATGATATACATACTCATGTAGTGCACAGAGACTCACATTTTTGACCATGGTTGGCTGGTTCGATAAATGTGTGTTAAGCTGTGATATGAGTCACAGTGTTTGACATTATGCAATGTAATTGTATGCAATAATAATGAAATAGAGCTATGAAAATTAGTCAGGTTTAGATTTATATAATAACATTGTAATAGCAATGCAATGACACTATTGACAATTATTATATAACACATTCAATTAAAAAAAAGGTGTTAAAACTTGGTCAAGTATCTAAATATTTATACTCTTACTGTAATTTATTTTTAATGATAATCAAATAAATAAATAAAGATAATGAATGAACCTTTAGAAAGGTTGCTTTGCGCGTAGTTTAGCCCGATATGAAATTGCACTTTAGCTACTCCGAGCAAATGGCACATTATGAGAACTCAAGGATCGAATGAATCTTAAAGTGTATTTGAATTTTCCTTCCGGTGCTTTGCGATACTACCATGTTGCTATTTTTATTTATTGTTGTCTGATATCTAATATCTAAGCAACTGAATCAGTGTTCAGCAATTTTGATTACCTCAAAACTGCTTGACAGGTTCGAAGTATCTGTTTTAACTTTAACTACCATTGCGAATATTATACTGCTGCTGGAGAATGGTTTGGTTCAGTTTAAGCAGTAAAAGTTAAAAGTCTTTCTCTTTCTTGTATTCATTCATGATTCATTCTTGAGAATCGGCTCCCAAGCCGAAAGTGTCGAGTGTGGACCCTGTCTGCGTTGTAGCATAATACCCCAATAGCCTCAGCCGGCAAGTTGGCAATATCATATGACAGATTTTCTACACTAATATTAGGAATTTCTGTTCTTCTGGGTTGGTGCTGTGAGTCCTATTTCAGTTTTACATTTTTAATTACAATTTACTGATTATTCAGGCTAACGTGCTGAACTTTCCGGACAGAGGAGTTGGTGATCTACCATGAGTGGACCGGCGTTTGTGGGAATTAAATTCTGTCCTGAATGGTATGATTAGTGTTTTTATAACAAGTAGTTGGTTCATTGTTAGTTTTTATGTTGTTTCCGTGAAGTTTAACCAGGTTAAATTAACCTTGACCGTTTCTTTTCAGCAACAACATGTTGTATCCGCGGGAGGACAAGGAAAATCGGCAGCTATTGTACGCGGTACGTTAAAGCATCAATTTGATTGTTGAAAATTTCCGGTCATTTGAATATCTGCATAATATGGTGTCATTTGATTGATTGCATTGTGCTCTTTTCTCTTTAGTGTCGAAACTGTGATTACAAACAGTTAGCGGATAACAATTGCATCTATGTCAATAAAATTACCCACGAAATTGAGTAAGTTTTTGTCAATTGGTTGCTGCTTTTTTGAGTTGTGATTGTTTCTGATTTTTAAAATTTGATTTGACTTTCAGTGAACTCACCCATATCGTCAGTGACGTGATATCGGATCCTACATTGCCACGTACGGAAGATCATCCATGTCCAAAATGTCAAAGCAAGGAAGCTGTCTTCTTTCAGGCACAAACCAGAAGAGCCGAAGTGAGTTACAAAACTGAACAAATATTTTTTTAATACATGTTTGCAAAGTGCAATTCGATAATCAAGAATTCATTCGATGTATTGTATCTCATGTTTTAGGACGAAATGCGTCTTTATTATGTCTGTACAAATCAACATTGCACCCATCGCTGGACTGAATAAACGAAAATTGTGCACCTCCAACTTTGCTATGGAAACAGATTTGAAATTTAAGGTTTTACTTTTACGGTGTTAATGGCAAGGTAGAGTAGGTTTTTATTGATAATTTAGTTTCCTTGAGAAAATCTGTTAATCTGTTGATTTTTGAAGTTCGAAGGAAAAGTAAACCTAGGTATGTTTTGTGTTATTACATTGTTTTCTGTAATCTGAGTATGTTTAGTTTTCACAAAAAACATTGTATTTTTATTGCACCATACAATATTATACTATTCTGACAATAAATATTTTGTGTTGGGTTATTGGAATGAATTAAAATATTGCTGGCAAATTGGGTCATCTTGCACTTGACGCTATCTCAAGGGTGATGGCATTATAGAAAGTTGTATGAGTTGTTTTCAACTTGCAGTTTTACAAATATAATACTGCTGCGCTTTTGTATTTTTTTATAAATTGTGGAAATAAAAATGCTCAGTATTAAAATTAACTGACTTGTTTCTGTATGGAATAGCAATATTATTAATTTTTATTTGATAACGATCGTGGATACTGGAGCATATTATAGATATTCATTTTCACTATTAAACGAAAATTGAACATTGACAGTTGCAAAACGAGAGTCAAAACAAAACTTGCATGTCATACAAAAGCCATATGTACACGTT
Source organism: Entomobrya proxima (assembly GCA_029691765.1). NCBI lineage: Eukaryota > Metazoa > Arthropoda > Collembola > Entomobryomorpha > Entomobryidae > Entomobrya > Entomobrya proxima. The sequence goes on from CM056169.1 coordinate 2,216,717, forward strand.
AGTAATTTTCATGGAAAAAATCGGACTCACTAAATTAGCGGGTGGCGGTGATTGAAAAACAATTCGAAACTTTTTTTTTTGAACCAGTATTTACGTAAAGTTATCTTTTTGACATTTCTTTTATGGCTACGTTGGTATCGTTGCGTGCGACCTATCCAAAAGGCATAATATAGTAAATTGCTGTGCGCTATTTCATATTTTAAAATCTCGTTTTTGTAGGGGTAAGAAAAATTATTCGTTTTATGATGATTTTTATATTGCTATAAAATTTCAAACATGCTAATTTCGATAGTCAGTTGATTCTCAATGTTTCCAATTAAAATCATGATTTTTGATCAATATGAAAATAGGAAGATCAGTCAGTTCTATCAATTTGTTAATATATAAGCATGTAATAGTATTTGTTTATATTTAAAGCATATTATTGCATTATTCATTATTGGCAACCCCTCCATATATACCGTGCAAATTTTTTGTATATACACGGATTTCCTACTGGATTTGCCAAACTTTACATAATCTATTATCTACTTTACAATAAGCGAAACATAGATTTTGGCAAACGGCCTTCAGAACAGAAACTGACCTGCAATAATGTGTCACATACTATGCCGCTTGTTAAAATTTCGAAATTTAAATGACATTAGAATTCGAATTTCAAAAATCCGGCTTGGTGACCAGAAATCTTCATGTGTGCATGGCCACTTCAAAATTCAATCTGCTGTTTGAGGTATTGCATTCTTTAAAAAATCGACATTTGTTGCATAAAATTATAATAAGCTTATTAATAATATTTTGCCTGCCAAAATGGTCTTTGGTCAGTTTTTTATTTCTTTGTTCAACCAAGCCAACTTGGCGAGAACATTTGCCAGCAAAGTCGAAGTCTAATGATTCAAATGATCAACAAAAGAATCAAACAAGATTATGTATTTAAGACTTGGGCTTTTATATTAGCATGATTTCATTAGTTTAATTTAATTTGCTAATGTTTGCAATTAAATACTATGCTCATATAACAGAAAACATTCATAAACTGCATAAATCCGACGCCAGCCTACATTCTATATAGATGTGCATTAAACAGGAGTTATAAGGTAAACTTCAATTTATCTCAGTATCAGCAATCGGCGTTTGTATCTTACAATTTAACGTAATTCATAAAAGTTGAATATGTAAACTTTGTTCCGTCATTTTGTTTAAACTTTAAATCTTCTAACTTAATACTTTGTTGCAAGTTGTTACCAAAGCAACTTCTAAATTACAAACAACGCTGATTTCAACTTTTAAACCCAAGTTCTCTTGTTCACAATTTTGATTCGATAGAGCTGCTTTTATGCAAAGATCATTATTAGGTTTCAAGGTCTTATTAAACATCCTTAATCTTACACGTTCCATAGCCAGCGCTTGTTTGATTTTCATTTTTCATGCATAAAGGTAAAAAATAAGTAGGCAAGACAAGAAGGCAATAATATTTCTTACATGCAAATAAAAAAGAATATGGGAACGGTCCCGAGCATAGCAAACTCAGCGACAGACAACTATCCGAAGGAACTAGATTTTCTTGAAAGTTGCGAACACTATTCAATCATCCGTGACGATGGACGAGTTTCTCCAATTTACATAAGTTTACCAAGTTTGCCGGTAGTTGCGCCTACATTATTGACATCTTTAGATATTATTCCTCCTAGCAATGATAAATGGTATGCAAAAGACTCTTCCAATCTTGAAACTGGTTTTAGTGGCTATAATAATGTCTTCAGTGAGGAATATCCTCCTGATATTCCTCAGCGAACATATCATCATCATTGCCAATTCAAATGCATAGACACAAGCAACACGGGTGGTGGTGGTGGTGGTGTTCCTCGTGATGTTTTCGCAAACTGTGGCGAACCCATTTCCAGCATTTCTAACATGCTTTTCTCTTCGCATCATCATCAACATCAAAGTATTACTTGCCACGATCCTGGTATTACTTCAGATGGTTATAGTACTTTTCCTGTACATCCACATCACTTTTGCATATACGAGGAGGAAAGAATCGTCACACATAGCGATCATCCATACCCAGAGTCGACCTATCACCAACTGGATCGTCGTCCTCATCATCACCGTCATTATCAAAAAAGTCAAGGTGCTTTTCAAGAGGATTGCTTTTACTATTGCATTGATGACTGTGCCTTTATCAGTGTGAATTTGCTTGAAGACGAGGAGTCACAAAACGCATTCTTGCCCGGTGGCATTGCATCCTCTTTAACGAGACGAAATAGTACTGGAGTCACTTATTGTTCGAATTGGTCATTCCCAGCACCAGATCCTAGTGTACCATTACTACCCCCCAGATTGCCCCGCAGACTTGGAATAAACTTGGCTTTCTCGAAGTATCTGTCGGATATTTTAGAAGTTTCTGTGGAATTGTCTCATAGTAATAGCAGCAATATGGGTTTGGGAGACCTGAGTCAGGATCCAGTTTACGCCAAATTGGTGACATATTGGAAAGAGAATGCTGCCAAGCTGGATATGAGAGATTTGTTCAAGAATGACCCAGAACGCTTCAAAAAGTTTAGGTAAGGATGCATAAATGAAGCACTTAACAATATAAGAATAGTTAATAAGAATGCCCATACTTATTTTATTTTTTTATTTTACAGCCTTGAGCTTGAACTTCCGGATCCCGATGGTGGTTCCCCACTGCTTTTGGACTATTCGAAAAATGTGGTGGATGAAGAGGTTCTCAAGCTTCTGTTGAGCCTTGCCAAGTCTCGAAAAGTAGAGGAGAGGCGTGATGAGATGTACTCCGCTGGAAAGATCAACACAACGGAAAACAGGGCCGTGTTGCACATTGCCCTCCGTGCGAAACCGGAGGACCCAGCAATTAACCTGGATGGTAAGAATGTGATTACCGACGTGAGTCGCGTGCTCAGCCAAATGGAACAATTTTGCAACGACATTGTGGAAGGAAAATGGGTCGGTTACACTGGCAAGAAGATTACTGATGTTGTCAACATTGGAATTGGGGGCTCCGACCTTGTAAGATTTCAGGAAACTTTTCTTAAACTTTATGATAAAGAAACACGTATAAATTGTCTGTTTTTTTCAAGGGACCGTGTATGGTTTGTGAAGCTCTTACGCAGTACCGTGTGGGACCCAAGGCTCATTTTGTTTCGAATGTTGACGAGTCTCATCTTACGGATGTGCTCCGAGAAGTGAATCCTGAAACCACTTTGTTTATCATCGCTAGTAAAACATTCACCACTCAAGAAACTATAACTAATGCAAAATCTGCTCGAAAATGGTTCCTTGATCAGGTATGCATCCTTTTTAAAGCCTAACTATTTCTATGTGTATTAGTAATAAATTAAAAAAGTAAAAATTATTACAATTGCAATTTGTATGGTTGTATGTATGTATAGGCAAAGAACGATTCTGCAATTGCCAAACACTTTGTGGCACTCTCTACTAATCTCCCAAAAGTGAAAGAATTTGGCATCGAAACTTCCTTCGAATTTTGGGATTTTGTGGGAGGGCGCTACTCATTGTGGTCCGCCATCGGCCTATCAATTGCTCTGCAAAGTGGATTTGCCAACTTTAGGAAAATGCTGGATGGTGCTCGTTACATCGATCAAACTTTTAAGAGCGCACCACTGGAAAAAAATGTAAGATTTATTATATGCTGTAAAAATTATATTTAGTCGAGTTAATCTCAATGTATGATAATATTATATGAATAATATTTACAACAGGTTCCGGTACTTTTGGCTCTTCTGGGTGTCTGGTATAATAGCGTACTTGGCTGGGAATCCCACGCTATTCTCCCATACGATCAATTTCTTTCAAAGCTTCCAGCATATCTTCAGCAAGCCGATATGGAGTCCAATGGCAAATCCACTACCTTATCAGGTTCCCGCATAACTGGCTACAACACTGGACCTGTGATCTGGGGTCAAGCAGGCACAAACGGCCAGCATGCGTTTTACCAACTTTTGCACCAAGGCACTCGAAACGTACCCGCTGACTTCATTGGATTTGTCCAAAAGACTGAATCTATAGCTGGAATCAGTCACCACCCGATTTTGTTGGCCAACTTGATTGCACAACCTGAGGCTCTCATGATTGGGCGTTCTCCGCCAGATTCAGTTGCCCCAGAGTTGCGACCACACAAGTTTTTCCCTGGAAATCGACCCTCTAACATGATTATGGCAAAGAAGTTGACTCCGTTTGTCCTTGGAGCCTTGATTGCTATCTATGAACATAAAATCTTTGTCCAAGGAAGTATCTGGAATGTAAACTCTTTCGATCAATGGGGGTATGTTAGCTATTCGTACAAAGCTAATAAATTAAATGCCAAATCTGTAGTCCTTCTATTAAACTAAACATACATATTTTTGTTTGTGCTTTCGAACATAATGACACAGGGTGGAACTGGGAAAAGAGTTGGCCAAGGCAATCGAGCCAGAACTTGCCGGTTCTTCAAAAGGTAACCATGATGGATCCACTCAAGGCATCATTGACTTCATCCTGAAGCACACCAAGTAGGAAAAGTGAAGATAATGCCAACATAATTAATCATTCATAAAAAACAAAGTGAAGGTAGTAGGTCGGTGCTATGTGCTAGCAATGGTTAGTAGACTGAATAATTGTTTTTCGATATAATTAGTCTAAGACTGTAATTTGTAATCAAGCAACCAGTGTTTGCTTTAGCTTTAATATTATACATAGAAAATATTATTAATAGAAAAATCATTAATGATTATAGAATCACAATATATTTGTAAACAAGCAGAGCAAAATTGAATAAATATTGAAACTACATTAAATATATTTTGCTAATAACTGCACTAACTGCAATAAGAACAAAAATGTATTTTGATTTTGATCACGCATACTGAAAATGCACGTAAAAAGTAAATGCAGTAATTACAATTTAGAATTTTAATACATGTTTTGCATTTTATGAAATATTGAAATGAAAACCGTTTTCTAGCGAAACGCGTTCGTACTAGCAGCTCGGCTAGCCGGAAACCGGGTTGTAAAGCTATAGTTGTAGGTAATCGGGTATATTCATCCAAATCCAAATTAGCAGCATAGCATGACCATGCTCTCCTGTTTTTGGCTTCACTCACTCTCACTCACTCACTTATTGCACATGGTTCATGTTTACACGTTTTTCCATCCACACTGTCAACATGCACAATGCTCACAAACTTAAAAACTCAGCCTTTCTTTCACTGCTGGATTTAATAATTGAACAATTGAACTGAATAATCAGCCTGTTAATTTTAATGACCAGTATTTTCCAGCATATACATCAGTATATATCTGACACACAATCAATAACGCCTGGTTTTTAGTGTGCTTGCAGTGTACATCAATTAACTTCAAAAGTAAGACACATCTTTTTTACCGCTGGACATGCTTTAAAATAAACACACGGTCTCGTTAATTTCCAGATCAAAAGTAAACCCGAACTATAAACAAAATATTTTCTATTCGTATCTCATTCCAGATTATCGCGCCTATTTCGGTACAAAATGAATTTACTTGGAACGGGTCGAGAATATGTGGCGTTTGCCGGTAAAACGAAAGTGTACGCAAAAAAGACCACTTCCAATGATGCGTAAGTAACAAACGATTGATGACTTATTTTTCACGTTTGCTGTTATCGACTGCATCAATGTTGCTAATTAGCAATGTTCTGAATAATTTTGTAGGAAAACGTGTGGAGACTCTCCTGTAGATATTGTGTTTCCGGTGGAATCGGAATTGTCGGAATGGATTAGCAAGTAAGTTTATGTTGGCGTATTCCATAGTTTAAATCCTTTGGTGGGTGCAAGTGTAAGAGTCCAATATTTACTAAATAATGCTGTTTGCCTACTTTTAGAAGTGGACGAATAGAGTGCATTGCAATGAGCAGTGATGATAAGAACATTGCAGTTGCAGATTCCTTACACGGACTGCATCTCTTTGAATTAGAGTCGAGTGAGGAAGCAAGATGGATTAGGATATTCCAAGAAACGTCTAATAAAAGAGTGATTAAGCTGCAGTTTACTTCAGATGGCAAGTTTCTCACTTTCCTAGGTAAGATAAGTAAAATTCTTCTAAGAAGTACAGTTTTTTTTACTTTTATATTTATGTGGCATGCACATTTTATTTGATTGACGTGACCATGTTGTAGATAAGCAGGGGGACATATTTGCCATACCTATTTCGAGAGAACGCTCCGTTAAAAAAATTATGGGACATACTTCCTTCATTTCGGACTATGTGAGTCAATTTCATTAAACTATGTACCTATATAAATCCTTTTTATAAATAATTCAAAATTTAATATAAATTCTTACTTTTTTGTATGCTTAAAATTTCTTTCAGGTGACCAGAAACGACTCAATGCAAATAGTATCCTGTGATAGAGACGAAAAAATTCGAATTTCCAATTTTCCAGATGCGTTTGTAATACAAGGATTCAATTTGGGTCATACTGAGTCAGTAATCAATGTCGCCTTTCTCTATGTACGGGTCAATGATGTAGACCATACATATCTTCTTTCCATGTCCATCGTGAGTGTAAAATTCGTTTTTTAAATTCCTTACATTTCACTGAAATGATTTCAGCGTTCTCTTTCTAATACAACATAATTAACTTGTACATATCTTGTACTTTAAGAGTGGAGTTCTAATACTGTGGGACTTCGATAAACCAATTGTGGGTACCAAAACGGATTACTTGAAAATATGGAATCTGAGAGACGTAATTCCAGCGGAAATGAAGGATTGTGAAGTAAAATCTATGAAAGTTTCTACATGTGGGGACAAGGCCAACTTGTGCATTTCATTTACCGGGTAATCACGCATGTACCAGCACCACTCTATTTCTAGTCTATTTGCAATTTGCTTTAAACTAATATAATAACTATGCCAATGCATCATTTCAGATCTACGAAGATTCTCGTTTGGACGGTTTCACTTGAGAATTTTGAAATAAAGCTTGTACAAGAACTGGACACAGAATCTGATTGCCATATGACTGAATGGTCATCCGCTAATCACTTGCTTGTTTATACACCAGATTTAGGTTGCGTAAAGTGGTGGTCAGCAGATAAAGATGCTTTGCAAAATGATGGATTCAGTTTCAAAGAGTGCGTCGTTTCTGACATAAAAGGTCTTTATGTGATATGTATTATGTATTTATTTTTTCATTTCTTAACGTTTCTTTCTTGAAAATAAAAATAAAATGTAAAATACTAAATATATTTTTACAGCGTTAACAGACTGCCTGAAGCCTTCAGCAGTTCCGATGAAGAAGCGAATTACGAATTATGAAGAAGACGCTGCAGGAGCTCTAATCGAAGAGCATTCAATGAAAAAGAAAGTGAAAAGTTAATTTTGTAGGCTTTACTCAATTACAATTTTACAATATGCATTAATTTTTTATTTTAAATATATGTGTTTTGTTGATTAAATATACGACACCGACACCAGCAGTTTTACAATTTTTAATGAAAATGAAGAATCTGGTAATAAACAGCCTTGATTTTCTATAAAAGCATAATTGTTATTTTTTGATTGGAAGTTATTGAAAGATTCCATCATTCAAAGATTGACTCAGACATCACGCATTTAGTCAGTTAAAATGCACCAATGCAC
>CM056169.1:2224457-2619773 GCA_029691765.1 Entomobrya proxima
CATAAAGTGTCTACGTGACTTATGAAATGCGAGTTCATTAGCTAAAGTCAAAATCCTCTCTTAAATTTGTGTATTCATTCTTGGAATTCAAGGTTTAGTGTACCTAAAGTTGAATGTTCTGTAAAAATGTTCATGAACTGAATGCGTGTTTTTCGCCTTTGTTCATTTAATCCCTACCTAAAATACCTATGAACCTTTCAGTGTAATTTTTATGAGGTAGTGTATCTAATCTGTAAGCAAAATTCTTAGAAGAACCCATGCCGTGTAAACTTTTAGCTGAACTTTTGTCCACTCTCTTCGTGCTGATCTCGGCGTGCTTGTATCTAAAAATGTATAAGAATATTGGTAATCTCTACCTCAGTGCCCACTCTGCTGCTAACACTTGTACACGACACAAGAAAACCTTGCACTGCTCGAAGCAGAAAAACTCGTAAATTTTGAAGTAATAATTAAACCAATTTGACTGATTTTAAGAAACATTATCGTTCTACCCCAATTCAATTTCCCATACTTCTCATTGGAATTAATACATCATATCACTCAATCAACACACACATTCTCATCATTTTAACCTTTGACATCGAGTCATTCCCGTAAGGAATGTGGTCCTTTGAAATTTGATGTTTAGGAGTAAACATTTAATGGTCCTTCCTGAACCCAGATACTTTTTAATCTGAGTGATTGACCCAGTGCAGTGTCAATAAATTAAACTTTTGAACAAAGTTCAAGTAAAAAACTGTACCAGCTTAAGTGATAGTGTTGGAGTTCATCATGGGAGACATTCGTGACCGTCACGCTGCTCAGAGGAGCCTACAACGCTTACAACAGAAGGTTGTAGCTCTTGACGAAACAACCGTGACCTCAGCCGAGCTCAAGGTTCACCTAGATGAAGCCGACCGACTCAGAGTGAAAGTGGAGGAAGCTCACAAGAAAATCATTGCAACAACAACAACAGATGAGGCTCTACAAGTCCAAATGGAGTTGCTGGACCAGATTGAAGACTGTTATTTTGATATCCGGACAAAATTAATAGCCCTTCAAATTGCGACAGGAAGCCAAGGGGTTAGAGCTCGTCCAGTTCAAGTAAAGCTACCAGATATGCCGTTACCTACTTTCGATGGAAAGTATGAAGACTGGCCGACGTTTTCCGACCTATTCATCGCCACCATCGACAAGAACCTTTCACTTTCATCATCACAGAAGCTGCAATATCTTAAATCGTGTACACAGGGTGAAGCAGCCAACTTAATCAGAACCTTCACAGTAACAGACGCCAACTATTTAGAAGCTTGGGATTTACTGAAGGAGCACTACAACAACAATCGTGAAATCATCCACTCATTAGTAAAGAAGTTACTATTTCAGCCGTCAATCAAGTTCGAGAGTGCAGCAGCATTGCAACAACTTCAGAACACCACGTTGGAATGTGTTCGTAGCCTCAAGGTCCTGGGCCGACCTACCGACGAGTGGGATGATCTCACTTCCGTTTTACTCATAGAAAAGTTTGACTCTGATACCAGGTCAGAGTGGGCAAAATCTCTGGATGGAACAGAACCTCCAACTTTTTATGAAGTAAATGAATTCATCACAAAACGAATCAGAACCCTACATGCAAAGGGCACAAGCAAACCAGCAACGAGAAGTCAATCCAACCAACAAGATCAGCAGAGATCACGCATAAAAACTCATCACACTGGAATAGCCAATTGCCTACACTGCAAAGGTTCTCACCAGCTCTATCAGTGCAAAAAGCTGAAGGAACTGACTCCAGACAAGCGAGTAGCAGCCGTACGAGCAACCAAGGCCTGTTTCAACTGCTTACGTGAGGGTCACACTTATGCAGATTGCCAGTCGGGTACCTGTAGGAAGTGTGACAAGAAGCATCATACCATTCTACACAACGACAACATGGGATCATCCTCACATCAAAATGAATCAATCAACACGGAGGTGGTTCCTGCTTCGTCATCATCCACATCCAGAAATGTAAGAATCAACAACACAGTATTTCTTGCCAACCCATCAGTGCTTTTGAAAACAGCTGTTATTGACGTCTTGGACAAGCACGGAATCAAGATGTCACTAAGGTTGTTGCTTGATGAAGGGGGTGAGGGGTGCCTAATTCGTGAAGCGGTCCTAAAGAGATTAGGATTTCCCAGAGAGAGGGTCAATGTGACCGTAACTGGAGTTGGGGACATGCCAGCCATGCAGTGTCATTGGGTATGTTATACCACACTATACTCCAAGGTCAACAATTCATCTATCGATGTCAAGCTATACTCAGTTCCAAAAGTCACTGGCAATATCAATCAGCTGAGGCCGGGTGACGTGAGAAATTGGACACATATTAGCGGATTGCAACTTGCAGATCCACTTTTCTACGAGGGTGGAGAGGTGGATATATTACTGGGCTCTGACGTGGTGCCCTACCTCTTGCTGTCTGGACTACGAAAGTTGGACGCCACAGCACCGGTGGCACAAGAGACTATCTTTGGTTGGGTCCTGTCAGGGAACGTGGGAACACAGCAATCAACAGAGCCCACTTTCAGAATTCACAACATGCACTGTGAAATTTCTCAAGCATTACGTCGGTTCTGGGAACTGGAAGAAGTTCCAGAACACCGCAGCCTTACTATAGAGGAAGAAAAATGCGAGAAGCATTTCAAATCAACTCATCAGAGACTGGAGAACGGAAAGTACATGGTGCGTCTCCCTTTCAATGATAAGAAACAACAGCTGGGTGGAAGCAAGGAGCAAGCTTTCCGCCGCCTTCGAGCATTGGAAAAGAGGTTCCAACGGCAGCCCGAGTTCCAGTCAGCCTACATTGAGTTCATGCGCGAGTACGAATCACTCGGACACATGGAGCTCGTTTCCTTTGAAACCAAGAAGGTAAACATGTCGTATTACCTCCCACACCACTTCGTGCTCAAAACTGACAGCACCACCACCAAACAGAGGACTGTTTTTGATGGTTCTGCCAAGACCACCTCAGGAGTCTCCCTCAATGACGTGCTGATGGTGGGAGCAACAGTGCAGCCAGACCTTTACACAATCATCATTAAATTTCGTCTCAACCCAATAGGACTCAAAGCCGACATCGCTAAGATGTTCCGTAACTTTATAGTGCACCCTGATGATCGTAATTATCAGAGAATTCTTTGGCGTGAAAAAAAAGATCACCCTGTCAAAGAATATCGTTTGACTACTGTCACTTACGGCACGGGATCAGCACCGTTTCAAGCTACTAGGTGCCTGAACCAACTTGCTGAGGACGAAGGAGATTCCCTTCCTCTTGCCAAAGACGCCCTACTCAATTCAACGTACGTGGACGATTATCTTGGGACAGCCTTATCAGTGGAAATAGCACATCAACTCGTGTCCGAACTCATTGAGATTACCAGGCGTGCGGGCATGGAAATTCGTAAATGGTGCTCCAACAGCACCCAACTACTAAAATTCATACCAGAACACCTGCAGGAGCAGTGTTCCTTCTTGGACATAGAAGACTCATCAACGCCCAACAGCATCAAGGCACTGGGAATCAGGTGGATTCCACGTACCGACGATTTTGTGTTCACTGTTGTAGTTGACACCACCACGGTACCTACCAAGAGGATAATCCTGTCTGAGGTATCAAAAACATTTGATCCCCTCGGGTGGTTAGCCCCTGTAACTATTCATGCAAAGCTACTACTTCAACGTGTGTGGATAGAAGGAAATGTCTGGGATGAGCCTGTTGGAAATCAGCTTCGGGAGGATTGGATAAGCTACGGTGAAAATCTCAAGAAAGCAGCCAACATCAAAATTCCACGGTGCATCATCACCTCCACCCTGACAACAGTTGAAATCCACGGATATTGTGACAGTTCTGAATTATCATATTGTTGTGCCATTTACCTGCGGTGCACTTACGCAAGCAGTCCCACATCAGTGCACCTCCTGACTTCTCGAACACGTGTAGCTCCGATCAAGTCTGTGTCACTGCCAAAGCTGGAGCTGTGTGGTGCGAAACTACTCGCAGAAACAATCGACAGCATACGCAAGCCAATAAACTTCCCATTTCAACTCTACTGCTGGACTGATTCCATGATCACGTTGAAATGGATAACCTCACACTCACGGAGGTGGAAGTGTTTTGTAGCAAATCGTGTTTCAACAATACAAGAACTCACGCCACCCGAGCACTGGCATCACGTACGCAGTGCCGATAACCCTGCTGACTTACCTACCAGAGGGATGGATGCAGAACAGTTATCAAGTTCTGATCTTTGGTGGCATGGGCCATCATGGCTTCAACAAGGAGAATACCCGATTACAACAGCAGCTGTAGATGAAGAAGAAATGAGGAAGGAAGAACGTGCAAAATCAATTGCCTGCTTGCACATGACACCCAAATCAGCCCACACCCAACTGTTTACAGCGTTTTCATCATTTTCCAAACTTATTCGCATTGCTGCTTATCTGTCACGGTATGTAAGCTTCATAATGAAGGAAGAGCCAACTAAAGGCCCAATCACCGCTAGTGAAATCAATACTACCAAAAGGAATTTAGCAAGGTGGTCACAAGCAGCCTCATTCCGCGATGAGAGAAGAATGTTGAAGAAAAACTCGAGGGTGTCATCAAACAGTAAGCTGGTGTCATTGTGTCCATTCATTGACACAGATGACCTTATTCGTGTTGGAGGAAGAATCCAGAAGTCAGAACTTCCAGAAAATTCTCGCCACCCAATCATTTTGGCCCATAATCATCCCCTGAGTGTGCTCATTATCAGAGCAACTCACATCAACCATCTACATGCTGGACAAACTCTTACTCATGCAGCAGTAAGGAGGAATTACTGGATCTTACGAGGGAGAGATGCAGTGCGAAATGAAATTCGCAAATGTACCGTGTGTCGTCGTCACTCAGCTGTCACCACCAAACAGTTAATGGGAAGCCTTCCAGTGTCCCGGGTGACACCAACTCGACCTTTTCTCAACTGTGGAGTGGACTATGCCGGCCCCTTCCAAACGAAGATTAAACGAGGACGATTTCCAATCATGGAAAAAACATATTTTGCCATTTTCGTCTGTCTCTCAACCAAAGCTGTACACTTGGAGGCAGTAACAACTCTCAGCAGTGAGGCATTTGTGGCATGCTACGAGAGATTTGTTTCCCGAAGAGGCATTCCTGCGCGGATGTTCAGTGACTGCGGCACCAATTTTGTCGGCGCAGACAAGATCCTTGGTGAATTTATGAAAAAGCAACGGCTTCAGCTTCAGGAAAAGGTAGCAGTTCGAGGAACAACCTGGACTTTCAACCCACCAGCAGCCCCACATCAAGGTGGCCTTTGGGAGGCTGGGGTGAAGTCCGTGAAACACCACTTCCGCCGTGTGGTTGGAGTTCGTACCCTACAGTTAGAAGAGTTCCAAACGCTTCTATGCAAGATAGAAGCGTGTCTCAACAGCAGACCGTTGTGCGCTCTATCATCTGATCCTGATGACCTTGACGCCCTCACACCTGGTCATTTCCTCATTGGGGAGCCGCTTACAAACATCCCAGAGCCGGATGTAACAATGCTAAATGAGAATCGTCTCAAGCAGTGGGAGCTAGTACGGAGCCTAACACAACACTTTTGGCGTCGTTGGACAAACGAGTACCTGACTCAGTTGCAGCAGAGGCACAAGTGGACAACAAAGCAAGATAACCTGCATGTTGGTGACCTCGTCGTTATTGCTGACGAACAACAACCTGTTGCAAAGTGGAGACTAGGGAGAATAATCGCAACTTTCCCTGGGTCTGATGGGCTCGTAAGACGAGCAAAGGTCAAAACCATGAATGGCGAATTTGATCGACCGATAACAAAACTCAATCCATTATTAAAATATGATTCTTTATAAGCAATTCGTTTCAATTTTAAAATTCTAATTGTTTAAATGTTCTTTATAGGTGGGAGTTTCTGTTTTCATGACTGGGCAATGAGTTCGGATAAGGTGCTTAACTGAGATTGGTGCAGCATCTCCTGGCGGTCAAAGGGTAATACCTTAACGTGCTGTAGGGAGTGTTGCTATCAAGTTTTTTGGTGAGCTACCAACAGATCCTTTGGGGGTTTCCCTGTTCTTTGTTGTCCGGAAGTGAAGCAGAACTTTCATCTTAAAGTAATTTTTGAAATCAAAGCTCTAAATAACATTGCAATCAAAATTTCATTTGTAAATCATTCTTGTCAATTACTCTACGTATTTTATTGTACTTTTCATTAATCTTATTGTACTTATTGCCACAAGTGCGCAATGCCGGGGTGTGTTCAGAACAGAGTTCTGTTTTCTATGTAAAAATTGGTATTTTTCCATAAAGTGTCTACGTGACTTATGAAATGCGAGTTCATTAGCTAAAGTCAAAATCCTCTCTTAAATTTGTGTATTCATTCTTGGAATTCAAGGTTTAGTGTACCTAAAGTTGAATGTTCTGTAAAAATGTTCATGAACTGAATGCGTGTTTTTCGCCTTTGTTCATTTAATCCCTACCTAAAATACCTATGAACCTTTCAGTGTAATTTTTATGAGGTAGTGTATCTAATCTGTAAGCAAAATTCTTAGAAGAACCCATGCCGTGTAAACTTTTAGCTGAACTTTTGTCCACTCTCTTCGTGCTGATCTCGGCGTGCTTGTATCTAAAAATGTATAAGAATATTGGTAATCTCTACCTCAGTGCCCACTCTGCTGCTAACACTTGTACACGACACAAGAAAACCTTGCACTGCTCGAAGCAGAAAAACTCGTAAATTTTGAAGTAATAATTAAACCAATTTGACTGATTTTAAGAAACATTATCGTTCTACCCCAATTCAATTTCCCATACTTCTCATTGGAATTAATACATCATATCACTCAATCAACACACACATTCTCATCATTTTAACCTTTGACATCGAGTCATTCCCGTAAGGAATGTGGTCCTTTGAAATTTGATGTTTAGGAGTAAACACATTCAGTCAGTTAAAATGCAACAATGCAACATGCAATGCTGAAACGAAGTATGGGTTTTGTTTGGGACATGGATGGATATTTTCAGCGCGCTTCGTACAGCAGGCATGTGTTTCATTCAGACAGGTGTTGATGGTGTAGCCAAAACTGCACAGACAACAGAAAAAATTAATTCATGTCAAGTAAAAGTTAAAAGCAAGCATTAGGTAAAAAATGCATGTAGTCACTACATTGTAGTGTGCATGGAGCTGTGAAACGGTGTTTTAACCAGTATAATACTCCATTAAAAATTATATTATCCAACAAAAAACTGGTGCTAGTTTGTAGATCGATCGATTTGATCTTTCATATTGATTGGTTTATTGCCGTCAGTTAAGTTGGCAAACTGAATCTTGGATTATCAGCAACGAAGTAAAATATTCCTTTTTTTAAACTGGCCGTTGTAGTCAATGACTACTAGTCATGCAATCCAATAATCATGCATTACTTGATTACTGTTGTTTTTCGCACTCTTTAATTGTTTATTTTTTGTTGCCTTACAGATTTGCTGAAAGTTGACAACCGCACCAGAAGTGGAACTCAATTGTATGCAATGACCACAATTTCCACAGCCAAGGTCCCTTCCAAAAGGACAATCAAGCGTAAATTGGATGACTCCATTCTGAAAAAGGCAAGAGCTGCGTTAGGACTACCTTTGGACAGTGGGGATATCGATGATGATCAAGAAAAGAATGATGAGCCCTCATTAAAATGGAGAAAACCAAGGCATAACACTGCGGAAGGTCAAATCTACATAAAGAACAAGGAAAAGAGGAAGGAATTGGACGCAGAGCAATCAAGTCGGCTGCCACGAAACAGTTTGTCAGTATCTAAAGTAAATGACAAGAAAATAAAGAAAAAGCGGAAAAAGAAGAAGAAAAGGAAAACGACTGGAGATGAGGAACACTTGGAAACAGTGACTAAAAATGCTGACAGTGAGAAGAAGCATAGCATGGAAGCGATTGCATATCTCCAGTTGTGGGCATCAAACCGAGACCACTGGAAATTTGAAAAACGAAAGCAAACCTGGCTGCTGAAAAACTGTTTGAATGCCAGTTTAATTGATGATGAACGATTTGACACTTTGTTGGAGTATATCGCGTCTGTGAAAGGGGCAGCAAGACAAGCCACCATCGATGAAATGCAGAACGTTGTCAAGCAACGGGAGGAGGTTAATGCTAGTCATGATGCTGGGGATGAGGTGGTGGCTAGCAAAGAATCTAAATCTATTGACTTAGCTAATGAAAATGAAACTATGTATCATAGAGCCCGACAAATTATTCAAATGTTAGTTGATTGAATGAATATCTTTATTTGTTGTCGTTGTATATTCTGTTTGTATTCGCATAGTAATAGAATTTAGATGATAAAAGGTATTCGTTCATGTAACACGTATTTGTATTTACGAAAGCGTTTTTTTTTAATAAAAAATATTGTACCTGTAGAAAACTTAGCAAACCAATTTTTTAACATGAAGCCTAAATGCAACGCAAACAATTTATAGAATTTAAGTTTCAATAGATTATAATCATATCACCCTTATGCATTTTCCAATAACATCATAGAGAATCTTCGGAGTATTTTAGGCCGTTAAGGAAGACAAAACCATAAAAATATTTAACAAATGAATATAATTTTATAATTAATCAATGCAATGGTTGATTGACCGGAAAAGTGAAAAGCTTTGGCAAAGCTGCTTTGCATGAATCCTGTTGGCAGGCCCTTTCTGCAGCAGCAGTAAGCCAACTAAAAATCCAAAAATGGGGCAACTTGCAATGCCACAGAATGCGGGTGCATTTCCAAGTCAAAACAAGGTAAATGTGTACAGCATGCATGTGCTTTTTAGGGTACAAGCAGGTGAGCTTGAATTTGGATAAACACTGTGAATTAAAATAAAAACTATGAGAACAAATAATTGAACTATTTACGGAAAATTTCATTTAGTTTAACCCCAGTTAAATAAGCAGAGTGCAGGTTATACAACTGTGCTAAGTTTTTCGGTGATAGTTCTAACATTTAATCTGGTTCGAAGGCATTTTGGTTCAGTATTCAAAGTATTGTCAATTGTTGCCTTAGTAATTTACTTTTGAAGACTTCAAATTGAAGTTGTAAAGATGGAGATGGAGGCAGAGACATCAACTTCGGCCTCATCAGAACCACGTTCAGTTTCTGTGGACAAAACAATTGAAGTGGAAATCGACCCTGGAACTCTGCTTGTCACGGATCCTAATGAAATTTCATGTCTTCAGTTGAAGTAAGAACAGTTATTTGATTAAAGCTGATTTGGGTGGTACAAGGCTCTATTGTGTCCACCTTTGTAACCGAAAATTAACTAAAACTTTGTATGATTTTGTTTGCAGCTCAGCACCTTCTGAATACCTGAAAAACCTAACTAGAGGCAATACCCAGCTGTTGATTAATCGCATTTTCTCCCTGCCAGTTCATCGGGTTGATGATGTCGTGGTAGCAGAACTTCCAAAGCCAACTTATATTGTTCCCAGAAGTAAGCTTCCTCCAAAGCCAAGAGCCTTAACCAAGTGGCAGTCCTATGCCAAGGAAAAGGGGATCGTGAAGAGGAAGAAGAGCAGACTGGTGTGGGATGAAATGGTTAAGGTAAATTGAAAGGGCCAATGGTTACTTATCTTGTTGGAAAATTCGGCGTGGAACACTATTTAATTAATGTAATTTGTTCTGTACAGAAATGGGTTCCCCGGTACGGATATCGCAGGGCAGAAGTTGAGCACGAAAAGGACTGGTTGTTGGAGGTTCCCAAAAATGCAGACCCCTATGAAGACCAATTTGAGAAGAAGTCCGAAGCAAAATCTGAAAGAGTTGCTAAAAATGAATTGCAAAGGCTAAGGAATCTTGCTCGTGCTAAAAAGGTCACAGTCCCGGCGGCCAAAGGGCTAACGTCAAAGGAGAAGCATTCTAAGGAAGAGGTATGTGTATTAAAAACTGGACTGGATGGTCTGCAGACTAAAATGCCATATTATGTCCCATATCAAATCCCATGGTCTATGGTCATTAATTAGTACATTAATAAATCAGTGGTAATGCAATGGTCGAAATTTCACTCACGGATATTGATTGATTTGTTCTTGTTATATTTTAGCTTCAACAAGCAGTGCATGTAGCCAACAAAGCTACAGCGTCTTTGGGAAAGTTCCAACCGAAAGTCGGCAAAGTAAAGACACCAAAAGGTACAGGTAAAAAACGACAATTCGACCCACTTGTCAACAAGGAAGAAAAGGCAAAGAATCTAAACGTTCTGGAGAAAATCATGAACAAGAAACCGAAAATAGATGTGGAAACGGTAGTAAGTAAAACTGTAGGCTCTGGGAAACGTAAAGGACATTCACATTCTGATGATTTCGGGTAATTTAGCAATATTAAATTTTCAAGAATTGTAGGCAGTTTACTGTTTACCAATATTACACATCATATTATTTAAAATTCATTCCAGAGCTAGAGATGACAATAAAGACAGACGCGGAAGGGGAATGAAGAAAGGTGGAGGTGGAAAATTTGGAGCCAAGAATTCTACGTCACAACGGAGAGGATCTGCTAAAACGGGAGGTTTTAGGAATGGAAGATCGGCTTCAAACAAGAAAAAATATTAATCGCAGGGAATTTATCTTCACGGAAATATTAAAACAATTTTTACTTCGTAAAGCGCATTTGATGTTCATATTACCTTGTTTTACGTAAATAAATTCTAAAAAATGTTACCCTACTAAAAAGTGTTCGTACTATACAAATACTATATTTCCTTCGTCAGTAGTCAGTATTAATGGATTTCACTGCATTGCTCAATTTTACAATTTAAATTTAAAAACTGATAGAGCTCTTTATATTTCACCCTGTAATAAGTGTAGCCATATGCATATACACATTATTAAGCAGTGCAAGCTTAATGAATTTATCATTTTACTAGTTCATGTTACAATAATGATTTGTCGGATTAACAAATCATGACTATCATGACAACATCTGTGTGCAAACTACTAATGAATTTGTGACAATATCCTTGCTCGTGTTGCATAATCTACTATTTATGGTAAATCTATGGCTCCTGTAAACGCTGTAATGTAGATGTATGATTTATGGACATGGAAAACTGAAAATTGGTACAGGTTTGATAGATTTTGTGACCATAACTAGTTTGCATATTTATGACTTGATTTTTCAACAATTAACTAACATGTGTTAATATTAAATGAGAGCATACCTACATAGGCATAGGTTTTTCCTAATGTAAATCAAGAAACGGGACATGCTGGCATGTATCTCCAATCTAGGTAATTTTTGATATAGTTGATTTAAACTTCGAATCGAAACTAGTATTTATGTTTGGCCTCTCCCTAAAGTAGCATATTTATTAAGAAATTTCATCTCAACAACTATCATTACTTTAATATAGCATATTATTTAAAATTTTATTAATTAATTTAACAAGTTTAAAATCTGGAAGCAGGAATATCATGCAGTACTAATCCAACACAACAGCTAGCCGAACAGATAACTGCTACTTTTTCTAGGTTGTAGGTACTTTTTTACTACATACATATTACTACAATGACAGTAGTTTAGAATCATCGTCGAAGTGTTTACGAAGTTTGCACTGTGGTTTCAGAGTTTCGGCTTTCCGACCCGTGTTTTTGTGCAGAAAAGAGTTGACCTCTTGACGCAGCAATCACAGACACCGGGGTGGATGAATTTTTCTGCTGAAATTCCGAATCTCTTTCCATAAACTCAATAGGATTTCGGCTACAGGCACAAAATAGGAACATTGGCATCAAGGAACCATCAGAATCTTTCTGTCGCAAAAGTCGCAAAACTAAGTAGCAAATGTACAGGTAAATGAGAGAGTTGAATATCCCAATGGTCTGAAAAGAAACAATTAATACCAGTTGTTTTTGAAACCTGTACCAGGTCAAAGTATTGCTTTGGCAGTCAGTGTTAAGGGGAATTTCATGTATATCCATTGTATTTTGGTAGCAGTACGCAACAATACGATTTTTCATGGAATTTTGTACAGTCGGGGCAATGCGAGACATCTACTACTTAAGCCACTATAGGCTTTGACAGAATGGTTATTTAAAAGTAACCTTCTGTTGAGACTTATTTGAAGTAAAATCTTTAAGCAAGGTAAAAAATTAGGGGTTTTAATACTCATGACGAAAATACCTTGCTATCATCGTTATATGTCGTTTTTCTGCCATCCAATGTCAAATTGCGAAATGTACAATGTTTCAACTTACTGCTGCGCTGGTCTTTTCCATCACTCCACAACTTCCGGGATAAGTTCCAGATACTAATATTATGGAGGTTACTAAAATCAAAACTCCTCCAATCAGGTGAAAAAGGAAGTCCTGAAAAATAAATCAAATCATAGCATGTGCATCTTGTTCGAGAAAATAAACCTGACCAGCAAAACAAACACAAGCGTACATATGAACAAAGAAGACAGACAAATGACACAAGTGCAAGCAGATTCTAAATTAAGAGCTTAATTGTCACTTAAAGAATCGAAATCGTAATTACCCATGACTCCATGTCTATAACTCATTTTTCTTACTCTAACTCTGTAACATACAACGCTCCTTAATATTTTTTGTAATTTGTTTATTCTTTAGCTATGAATACGGTTTAAAAGTTTCAATTTGAAACTTTCAAAGTGACATATAACAACATTACCTTAACATTTTTTGTTTAGATTTTTGCAATAGTTTGTGCATCTATTACATACTCTAAGCATTCCAAACTGTAGACTTTTAGCAATGGTGGTGTATCGATGGTAACAATCATGAAAAAATCCTACTAGATGTATATTTGATTTTTTACATTTCTGCCCTGCTTTACATTTTCCATGGTTATATGATATAACTTATATCCCACTTAAGGAAGTCGCCAAAAATACGCCTCGTCAACAAAGCTTAATTGATTAGCAAAGTGAAGTTGTTAAGCACAAGAGGCAAAATTGGATAGCTATGAGGAACTCCACGCGAAATCAATAGGCTCCAAAACTCAATTTTGAGGCCGGATTCGAAAATTACACCATTTGTAGGGACACCCAAGACATACCCAGACATGACCCCTTTTCGACCCTGCCCCCTACCCCTTGGGTGCAGGGTCAAAATTCGGGGTCACCACGGTTTTCGTTAAATAACTTCTACAAATCTTCACCGATTTTGGTAACCAAGGTATCATTCGATAGCTAATAAGATAAGCTAAGCTAAAGAATTTTTATTTGACAAAATTTGAATTTATACAGAAGTTATAGGCAAAAAACTACCAAAAAAATCAGTTTTTTGCGGTTTATGCATTAAAGACTACTTTTTTCTGGAAAACAAAAGTCGCCATTAAAAAGACCGTTAAAAAATACATAAAACCCAGTCTCCATGACAACGAGTGTAATGTTGCTATATGGAGTTTATACTCGATTTTGATGAAATTTTATGGTTTTCGTTAAATAACTGCCCCTAAATCTTAACCGATTTTGATAACCAAGGTATCATTCGATAGCTAATGCAAAAAGCTGCGCTAAAGATTTTTTGTGTAAAAAAATTCCAATTTGTACAAAAGTTATAGGCAAAAAACTGTCAAAAAATCAGTTTTTTCTAGTTTAGGCTTTAAATATAGAAAAACGGTTGTCACCATTAAATTTGTCGTAAAAAATTACGTAAGTTTCAGTTATTACGAAAACAAGTGTTATGATGTTATATGGAGTTTATAGTTAAAGAAACGTTTTCAAAAATAATAATATTGCAATAAAACTCCATATAACATCATAACACTTGTTTTCGTAATAACTGAAACTTACGTAATTTTTTACGACAAATTTAATGGTGACAACCGTTTTTCTATATTTAAAGCCTAAACTAGAAAAAACTGATTTTTTGACAGTTTTTTGCCTATAACTTTTGTACAAATTGGAATTTTTTTACACAAAAAATCTTTAGCGCAGCTTTTTGCATTAGCTATCGAATGATACCTTGGTTATCAAAATCGGTTAAGATTTAGGGGCAGTTATTTAACGAAAACCATAAAATTTCATCAAAATCGAGTATAAACTCCATATAGCAACATTAAACTCGTTGTCATGGAGACTGGGTTTTATGTATTTTTTAACGGTCTTTTTAATGGCGACTTTTGTTTTCCAGAAAAAAGTAGTCTTTAATGCATAAACCGCAAAAAACTGATTTTTTTGGTAGTTTTTTGCCTATAACTTCTGTATAAATTCAAATTTTGTCAAATAAAAATTCTTTAGCTTAGCTTATCTTATTAGCTATCGAATGATACCTTGGTTACCAAAATCGGTGAAGATTTGTAGAAGTTATTTAACGAAAACCGTGGTGACCCCGAATTTTGACCCTGCACCCAAGGGGTAGGGGGCAGGGTCGAAAAGGGGTCATGTCTGGGTATGTCTTGGGTGTCCCTACAAATGGTGTAATTTTCGAATCCGGCCTCAAAATTGAGTTTTGGAGCCTATTGATTTCGCGTGGAGTTCCTCTATACGGTTGATGGTAGTATAATGATGTCATATTATCAAAGTTTTTCATTGTTCATCTTTTAAAAGAATAGGGGTGGGGGATGCACATAGCCCCAGCTAGTTTATAAGAACGTAATAATAATATATTAAGAGCAATGATTGCTCAGCAATCTCCTAATCTTTTTAATCTTTTCAAACTTTCCCTAACTCAACTAATTTTGTCAATTAAACCAATTAACTTTGATAGTGCAGGAATTAAAAAACTCAAATTAGATTGAGCAGCTTGGTCATGTCAGCAAAAAGCTAATGTTAGTAAAAGTTTTAGTTACTTCAATTATGATCGGGTCTCTCACCATTCCTCGTGACGTGCAGTTGGTTTTGAAGATGTCTAGTATTGTGCACATGAGGTGCAGTAACGATAGACAAAACACAACCAACACAGTTACCAAGAAGTACACATCATTTGTCTTTCCACACGATCCTACAGCTCCAATGATAACATCAACTAGTCCAAATACCTATTTAATGAAAAAAACAGCATTAAATTAAAATAATATGCATGCATTTCATTCATATAGCAATACGTACAAAACCTATTTAATTATAATGATTTATTTGATTACTTACAATTGTAACCAGCTTCAACCGAAGCGTGGGATCCGTGGCAGTATCTACTTTGAATATCATGCTGACTACCGGATTCTTATCCGTATGTAAATTTTCAATTTCTCGTTCTCAAAATTAAGACCACGAATTGGTTCATTATAACATGCAACTGTATTCACTGGCACAAAATAATTAACTACATACTCCTACTCTTAGAATGTAATATTGCGCACACTTTCTTGGAAACGTGTGCACGCCAGTTTAGCTGCCTTGCAACTGTTGCAACAAACATGGACAAGCAAGCTTCAAAAGGGGCACAAGAAGGGTAAAAAGGAAACGCCTTCCTCTTCTATACTCTGTCGCGTCCGACACGGATCCAACTCTAAAACTGTTTCAGTTTCATTGTGAACTTTCATTTGTTCAGGCATACAGCTTCTCATTGCAAAGCTCACAGCCATAATATATCGCATGCTTCAAAAGGATAAGTTCGTTAGCATCAAAGATGGTGTAATTTTCGGACAAAAGAGTTTATGACGACTGGATCAACTGGAAGTTTTACCGCATAGTAAAATGCATATACTCGTTACAGGGTATAGTTTATGTAAGAAAAAAATATTTTATTAATTTTACTCATGATGAATAGGAACCACTGATGCAATATAATGATTTGCAACTGGCATAAAAGGATTTCTTCATTTCATTTCTTCAATATAATTTACATGAGGCTTTGTCGTAGATGAAGAAATGAAAATGAAACTGTGCGGGCATAATATTAAAATTGGTCTGTGTATCCACAGAAATTTGACGTCAGCAGTATGTATTCATATGATTAGTATTTATTGCTCTTTTTATAGACAATGTAGACGAACAGAATGATGAGAGCATATTCCTTACTTTTGCGTGCATAAGTTTTTGTGTTTTAGAATCTTGCGAAAAGCTTTTAACCTTTTTTTGTTTCAGGGACCACTCAGAATTGGATTATTGAAGCTGAAGTTGGTCTGTTTTATGTCGGATATATACTTGAAAATAATCTAAAAAGATTAATGAAATGTACGTCTAAATATATACACAGTTCAATCTTTGCAAATATATGCGTCATCCCTGAAAGTTTAAAACCAAATATTCATACAAAAGAAAATATTACCTAATCAAGTTCCAAAAAACCATAAAATAGTCCTAACCTAATAAGTGAGTAGTGAGTAGTTACTGGAGCTTTAGCTTTTTTCTTACTAGTTATATGATTGTATGCTATGATGAATGCAAAAAGAAGAAGCATATCTAGATTCTAAAACGAGGTCAAACTGTACACATAAAAGTTGTATAATTTACGTAAAATATCGTCTAGTAGGTTAATTGACCCATGATTGAATAAGCATATCCGGGGTTATCCTGGGTAAAAATGAATGTCTTCCTTGTGAGATAACTTCAAACTTGCTGACGCGACGGCAACATTCCATTCTAGATGATGGCTGCCGAAGCGATTTAGCTTGTGTTTAAATAAATAATTGTGTTATTGTGACTTGTGCATTTAAAGTCCGAAAAACGCATGAAATATTCGCCTAAAAAGTGTTGATGTCTACTTCTCAATTTTCTTAATAGGCCGTGAGGCCGTCGTTCCGTCTGGCACCGGGTTGAATGATATCTCTCAAACGGCTTTCCTTCGGCTTCATACTAGTACTCGTAAACTTGGAAGCCGATACCAATTTTTTGTATATTAGTGATACAATGCGAGCAGCGAAAAAGTTTTCAAGTCACCCCAACGTTGTTAAAGCTTAATTATTGCACTATTTAATACGCAAACGATAAAAATTTGTGTTAAGTAACACTCAGGAACATACATGTATGCATGCATGTAGCTTTGACGCTCGATCAAAACACAACACAACAACACAACAGCAGCGATCTTTTAAAGGTCAAAACAAAAGTCATACAACATTTCCATGGAATGTATATCCTGCAGTTCACCTTTACCGGACAGGAATAATTTACTGGCGGGTCATTGCCATATTGTGTATGCAATTCATGTATCGTATGCATCCTGGAGAATGCGAATTGTTGTTGAGTCATAATTACTAGTGTACAAACCCAAATACAGCGGTTTTGTTAGCCGGTAGTACTAACATACTTTTAACGCGTGTACTTTCACACACATTTTGAAGGAGCAATGCCATTGAAGAAGAGATTTTTAATATATAAAGTATATAAAAAATCCCTTCTTCAATGGAGCAATGCAAAGGTTAGTTCGTTCCACAGACCGCACCGGCCACCGGGGTTACAGAATTAGTCTACTTAACGAATGCATGTATGTACTTTTCTGCGCTTCCAAAAGCAAACGACTTACTGGATGGTATAATATCCAACTGAGCTTTTAAAGATTTTTATCGGTCTTTCACCTTTTACTTTGCACGGCATTTCTCTAATTACCAATATTGCGAGTACTTTTACATGTTCGTGTTGATTTTGCTTGTAGATATGACATAATTTTTAAGAGTCCCTATTAGAAACAACCTCATGAAATTGTACTTTCTTGAACCCAATTTACTTTTCATTCATTCGTTAAATACATCGATTATTAAGGTTCACGTTCTAAATGCTTACATTACCCCTGAAAAACTGTCCCGGAATATGGGCATATTATGCCCGGCATAATATATCGAACTTTGAAACTCTTTTTTTTATAACGCTCCCTAAACAAGTTAAGGGACTAAATTTTACAGCATACGAGTGTATAGGCTCTAAAAGTGTGTGACAAATTTGACCCCATAGCTGCAACTCGTTAGTTATAAAAGGCGAGGATTGACAGCAGATCAGGCAACACGACAAAATCATAAATAAGCTTTACACTTCTTAAAAACAACAAAATATACCTTCTTTTTGGAACCACTATAAAATTTTCTCTTGATACTCAATTGTCAATTATACAGGGGCGTCACCACATGCGATTTTTTCCAAATAATAGTCCAAAGTATGTCAAAGTATCGAATGGTATTACTCTCATGGCGTGACATTGCTTTGCGTTTTTCATTGGAATATCGGTATACACATGCCTAAAATACATACGCGAACCTTATTTCCACCTCAGTAGAGTTTAGTAAAACAACAACAAATATTGCGTGGTTTTCTTAAAATCGTGATAACTTTAAGTTCAACTTTGAGTTTATGCTTTCGCCAAGAAATGTTCACCATATAGGTACAATATATCATCATAAGGTCTATATAGGTGGCTTGTGGCTTCATGTAAGTTTTCTTTTTCCTACCGGACAAAATTCGAAGTCGTTTGATTGTTTCATTAAACTTTGATGGTAACTCATGAGTATATAAAACCCAAATGTCAAAACGATCTAAACTGTTTAACTTCAGACAGCTAACAAGGGTATTAAACTGCTTTGTCAATTGAGTTTTGAATACATTTAAATACTGTACTGCAAAAATTGAACTACCATAGGAACGAACTGACCCGTACAGTTTAAGTAGGCAAGCAGAGAAAGCTTCTCCGTACATTGGGGTGTGACATTCGGTATTTAGAATCCAAATTTTGGATAAGTTTTTTCTTGCTCGGCACTACGCGTTTTTACAGATATTAGATATATGGTACACAGTATTCAGTATATACTATATAGAATTATCAAGCCATTTCAAGATTATTGTTTGTTCGCGTGTTTCCATAAAATAAGACTACACTGGTTTTTAAAGGGCGTGGAAAATTCAGATGTAGACAACGTCAGTGTAGAATCAAGAGATCTGTGTGTCTACGTACACCGCCAGCATGTCCAAATTCCAAATTACATATAGGCATCTGTTAAAACATTAACGATCATAAATAATAGATCCTCGTAAAGTACAAATAAGGTTCACCTATATCAGGTAATTTATTGTATATATTACTATCATAGATTACTTGAATATTACATAATTTATTCTAATGTTACGAATATTTTTGAATATTCACATTGAAATGTCGAACTATTTGTACATCTTGATGCATTATTTTCTTAAGACGCTTTCCCAATTTTTCAACAACTATGCCTGCGAGAAAATGCTAAGTAGCACAGTTGCGTATCCTCTAGCTTACAATCATAACTCATTCTGTTGGTTTTCTTGGGCTTAAGATAATTTCCTCGTGTGTTCAGAAAATATAGATTTCTGGTCTGGAAGCACTTGAAAATCGTTTTTCTTTGACCCATACGCATTCATATACGAATCTTATAATATTCCAAATTCCAAAGCCAATTATAAGCTACTGTACTTGCGATAAGAAGACCGGACGGACGGACGGGCAAATAAATCATGTTAGGAGAAAGGTACAGTATATTGTAACTGAAAACTTATTAAACCTGATATTGAATATACTATAGGTAGTATCTGCGCAATAAAACTGTTTGCCAAAACCAAGAAACATACATTCGTTGGAGAATCATTGGGTTTTATCATCTTTTTGGTAGCTGTGCTTATCAGTATATCCTTCAAAACCCATTTCGTAATTAGGATGACAGGGTGTGTCCAAATTACCCAGGTTTCATAAAAAGCAAACTGCATGCAGGATTAGGCATTCGGGTGTAAAGAAAGCGTGTCATTGTCTGGTTTGGGAGTTAGAATAAAATATTTAATTGTTTATGCTACAAGAAGAGAGTCATTAAGGTTCACGTAGTGAAGATTTACATCCGGACATCCTGATGTATCTCCCTCTCGCTCTTCGCACCTCCCACCCTCTGTAAGCACGATATTTCTCCAACAATTTCGATTTTTAAATTTTGCCTTCGAATATCAAGTCTTGCGGCAAAGCCTGTTGATTTTTGCGAAACCGATACCAGGATGATACATATATAATACCTTAACTTAAAAAGTACTAATTTTTGGACAACTTGCACGTCCCAGTTTTTTTTTTAAATTAAAAATTGGTATGCAGGCAATGTTAAACTTTAAACGACCAAGACCAAAGTACACTTTAAAATATTCAAGGGTGTCCAATTGCGAATTATTACAGAAATTCTAAAATTATTTCCAATTCTTGCATTTGTACTCGACTGGTCACATGTCCGTGACCGTGTCCGTGACCGTATCATATTTGTTAGGCTTATTTTACTTGTTTGTTTCCTTGCGTGTTAAATTTCAGCACATAAAAATTACCGTTTTTAAACATTCAATGCGTAACTTGCATCCTTGCATGATGTTATACTTACTGTTAACTACTAATTTAATGAGACCTTCAAACAATGAGAATTAATTGCAAATAAGATTCTTTGACTTTCAATTAGATTGTATTTTACTTTATATTAGTGTTATTAGCATAAAAAGGTTTTAAAAATCGAAACGGTAATTTGTTTTTCAAGTTCTCAAAGTGCAACTTTCGAAACCCCATTTGAAATCGTTGCCATGTATACATATTCATAGATACTCATATAGTTTCATCGTTATCAAACAACGTACGTCAAACAAATGTATTTCTTTGGCAGTACCGTCCTTACTAAATTACAATAAACTTCCAGTAAAAATAAATATAAACTCAAATAATATTGTTAGACCTCACGTTTCACCTGTTAATCAATTTCAAATTAAAATTTCCATTTTTAAAACTATATTTTGATGTACAACTTTTATATTCAATTCTATTCCAATCTATTATAATGCTATATCTGTTGTAAGCATATATTTCATGGCAACAGGATCGAAATTTATTTGCCATACTTTTCTACCATTCGTGATTCTGAAACGGTTGTAACCTTCAGACTTGAGATTGGACAATTATAAGAATTCATACGATTTATATGGGCATCGAAATTGCATGCATGAAATATTTTCCCTCATTAATGCATAAATAATTTGATCAAAATGAGTGAAGTTTTCTCTCATTTCAATTTGGATTATTTTTTGTATATTTCCATGCCTAGTACAGTATTGTTTCGGTGCTCTGTACATGCTCAGTTCGATACCAAAATCACGTTTTTCAGCACAAGAAGTCTTTAAAAAATAATTCTGTACCACTTGTAGTCTGCAGTTTACTGTGTGTCACAAATTTTACTTTGTTTGAATACACTAAAAACTATATTAAATCAAAACACACAAAATATTTAAATCAATCATTTGCAGATCAACAGCTGTCTTTTCAAGGTAAATAATTTTAACGCAATGTAATTGCTTTTTTAGAATTTACAAAGGTATATTGTTACGTCAGGGGTGCTACTAAAAATTAATGACTCCTGAAACAGCATAAGTATTTGTGACTTAGGTACCTCTAATCTTCCACTTTCCATTTGCTTTCAACAGTACGTACTATAATATTCTATAATTACTGGCGCAGATTACTTCAATTCATCTTCCAAAAATGGCAACTGAACTGACACTTGGTGTAAGTGCTGTCATGCTTCAAGTACTTGGCAGTGTGGGATTTATCACAGTTTTCTTTTTGACATTGTTTCTATGTATAAGTCCTTACATGTTCGTATTTGCATGGTTCTCTGGAAGAATGTGCACAAGTAAGGAGGATGAACAAGACATTATGAAATTTGTAGAACACACTAGGCTAAGTAAGAAATCGAAAATTTTGTAAACCAGTTAAACCAGTAGTATAATTTGCATTGATGTTTGTCAAACCATTGATTTTTATTATTGACCCTAAGAAATTTTACTATTTCAGTGATTTATTTTAGAATAAAGTTATATCACTACATGTATGAGCATTAAAAAAAGCATTTGAACTGTTTTCTCATTTGTTTTATACAGATTTCATTTGTTTTTACAGATCTTATCAAATGCCTCTGTTCATATTTATATGATTGATAATTGTTTTACGCAACAACCCAGGTAATGTTCAACAATGTAGTCTATACCCGTATACCCTACAATTCACGGAGCTTTAAAAGTATCGAAGGTTTTCAAAATACTGCGGCATAATAATGTTTCCTCTGTCATTCTATTATCCTATCCTCCAAGACGCACATATATTTCTTAAAATCTTCCATTTCATGAAAAATTCATCGCGGTTGAATGTCCAATTGTCCAATCTAAAGATATTTGGGCTTTGGACAACATATTGTCTCATCGTAGTATGTAAACTGTTGATTCAGCCAATGCAAAACAATGTGACAGTTTTTCAATTGAGTTGAAGCGTTTAAATCATACATTGCCTTGGATTGTACCTTGTAAAAATGGATCAACCCGTTATCAACCATGATCGTACTTGACATGAATCAATATTATCCACATTATCCCATCAATAATGATTAGCTTTGTATAAATGCAAAACCTTAGCTTATGACCAGCTCCAGCGAAATTTCTGGAAAAGGTTATTGGAATTACCCGGTGCTTTAATGCATTGAAGTGTTATTCGGGTATATAGTCTTTCTTGAACAATTAATCACTACATTTACAGTTACGAGATTTTAATATGCCAAAATTAGAACTTGCTTTCGTTCATATGGGGAGAATGGAAAGTCCATTCATTGGGTTCATAAACTGTATTTGACAAGTATTCAGGCTTTTGAGGAAGCGACTTTTGGTCTGCATCCTGTTAGTCCACCCGTGGCCCATCAAACGGCCCGTATTAAAATGTTTGTTTAAATGACCAACATGCCAAGTGGTAATATTAATCCAACATGTCCAATGTTAGTGGTCAATATATAAGTTTAATACCTGGTCAACCCTGGCTGGTTCAATTTTTTTCGATTTTGTGTTAGATAATCGTTCCGTATGTCTACATTTTCAACATTTACAATGGTTTAAAATATTTTTTTGCACGATTCGTGTGTATGATAATGATCTGATAAGTAGATCTCAATTGGTGCAATACTTTGTCCTCACAAAAGTTGGTATAAAAAGACATGTCATTCGGAGTTAGTAGTTTTTCGCTTATTGGAATTCGTAGCTACAAAGTGTTTATGCTAAATTGTCAAAATGAAGTTAGCAGTTTTTGCCGTTCTTGCCTTGGCCCTGTGCCATGTGCAAGCTGCCCCCACTGTATCCCCTTCCCTTTACAAAACTTTGTCCCTCCAAGGCCAAGCTGATATTATGGTTGTCATGAGAGATCCAGTAGCACCTCTTGTTGCCTCCGTCAACCGTCGTCATTTTGCCACCTCGTCTGCCAGAACCACCCAACTCGTTAACGAACTTCGTCAATTCACACAGGCTGCTCAACAACCAGTTCTATCGTTCTTAGCCCAACGTACAAATGAACAACAAGTTAAGCCTTTCTGGATTACCAATCGCATTAGCGTAAAACAAGCATCCTTGACCTTGATCGATGATCTTAGACGTAACTTCAAGGATCAGATCGCCGAAATTCGTGAAGCGAGAGTCATTTATCTCGAGGATGCAAAACCAGTAGCTTCCCCTGGACCCAATGCACTTGAATGGGGGTACTTGAGACAGCTTTCTACAAGTCTTTACTTTTATTTTAAACCACTCTTTAAACAAATTCTGATATTTTTAGAGTTGACATAATTGACGCTGATTTAGCATGGGAACAAGGAATTACCGGAGAAGGTGTTGTTGTAGCTGGAATTGGTACAGAATTCAAAATTAAATGTTTTCTAAGTAACCTGTTCAGTTTGACGTGTTGTTATTGCATTTATTAATGAAACATTTCAGATACTGGAGTTCGAGCATCCCACGTTGCCTTGAAAGATAATATTCGCGAGAGTTATAACTGGTAAATCTTCAGTCATTAGTTTCAATTCTTTAAAATAAATATCTTTATGGTTATACATTCTTTGCATTTTGATACATAATTTCTTATCGTTTTTTATCCATATCCTAGGTTTGATGCTAGCAGCGTTCAGAGCCAAACACCCGCCGGTACGCTGCAATAAAATAAATCTTTCTTAAATTGCATTTAAGATAAAACGTAAAAATTTATATTTCATCTTATTTTTTCTTGTATTTCTAGATGACGCTGGACATGTAAGATATTTTAGTGCATTCTGAATGCTGCAATCTACACGAAATGTACTTTTGAAGACGCTAGGGATTAATCTTTGTTCCTTAACTATAGGGCACTCACATCATGGGAACAATCGCTGGAAGAGACGGAACTGGTGTGGCACCAGATAGTCGATGGATGCATTGCCGTGCATTTGAAGGTTCATCTGCCACAGAGGAGGCCCTTATAATTTGTGGTACATTTCCATTTTGAAATATATTACACTATCGTTCTAAAATTACTGCGTTACTTCATGTGCTATGTATTTTTTTGTTTTTCAAAGGTCAATGGGTTACTTGTCCAACATTGCCTGACGGTAAGATTTATATAGAATATCTTAACACGGTGTAAATTAGAATCATCAATTGGTTATAATGACATGTCTTGACAGCAATCTCTTTTGCATGTTTTAGGCAGAGAAGAGGATTGTGATAAGAAGCCTGCTGTCGTGAGCAACAGTTGGGGAGGTAGGTATAATCTTGAGACTTTAGCTGATTGTTTAAAGACACCATTCATGGCAACATCTCAAAAATAAATAAATAATCATTCCTAGGTGGAAACGAAGATCCTTTCTTCAACGATATAATTAACGCATGGCAAGCAGCTAACATTGTTCCAGTTTTCGGTACGTGATTTGGTACTTACATATATTCGTACGTAAAGCTTGCGTTTTTTATTTGAATTTCTTTATATTTTTTTCAAAATTGTTGTTATTCTCAGCTATTGGAAACAGCGGTCCACTTTGCCGGTCAGTAAACCTTTATGAATTTCCATCTCAAACTTTTTTCAATTACAATATTAACCTAACAATTACTTTAATTTACATGCAGAACCGCAAACTCTCCTGGAGACCAACCTAATGTCATTTCTGTCGGTATGTTGTACTAACATTTTTCAAATCATTTTTTGAAAAATCAACTTAAAATAACTTTACCATTTTTTTGTTTCTTTTAAGGTGCCACTAATGCCCAAAATCTGATCACTTCTTTCTCTTCACATGGTCCATCACAGACTGCTTTAAGAATCAAGCCCGAAGTTTCTGCTCCAGGAAACAATGTAAGATCTTCGTCCAACCTTTGTGATCAGTGTTACGTTGTCATGAGTGGTACTTCAATGGCTTGTCCACATGTTGCTGGTAAGTAAGAAATGTTCAAGTCAATTTGGTTGCGTTTATTACCATAATTACTAATTGCTTTCTTCCTTCGTATGTAGGTTCAGTTGCACTTCTCCGTCAGAAGAACCCTAATGCTACTTTTGAACAGATTTCACAAGCTCTATTTACCACCACGTTCAGACCTCAAATGGGAGATATCGCTTGTCCAGGAGGAGGTATCAACAATGCAAATCATAATAAATTAAATTGAAAAGCCATTTGCAATAAAAGTTATTTATAATGTTTTCATAATATTTCCAGGTGTTAATGCTACCAACCCATGGCCCAATAACTCCCATGGTTGGGGTAACGTGAGAGTCAATAATGCTATTGGAAGTGTATAAATGTTGTCCTTTGCTTACTTATGTTTGAGCTAAAATTAATTATCGGTTAAAAATGAAATTTTAACGAAAAAATAAATTCATTATATTTTCTTGGCCTTATAACAACGCTGTGCTCCATCTTTATGTCGATTTTTACCAAATTACCATTATAAATTACATTATTGTCTGAATTATGTTGCATTCCTCGTCTGCCCGTCGTATAACGTAGGGGCCCTAGAATTTCAGCATGCCCTCAACTAATGATTTTGAACCATAATACATTGTCCACACACAGTATGCGTGGAGGACTTCATAACTGGTTTCCTATTATGCAACAATTTTAATAAAATTTGATCTTGGTATTGTTTTCTATTGATGTTGATTGTGTCCATGTAAAGTCCTCCAGTCCAGTCACATATCATCTTCAGTCAAAGACAAAAATTAGCTCATGACAATGCCAATCGAGACTGATAACTTGATATCGCGCATATAACACAATTGTGTGAAGTTAAAAATTTGAAACCATGCATAGATAATCCAAATCAACAGTTTTACCTGTCACCTTGTGTCATGCATTAAATTATTGTCTGGTCAGGTTAGTCAGACACAAAAACAATTGTTTGTATGGTTTATGTAACCCTTCTATAGGTACCCATGTTAAACTGTGTAGAAGAATATTATTGAAAACTGATAATTTAAAAAACTGTACTTGTCAGCTCCGACAGACAGATATTTGAAACATTGAATTGATAATGATAAATGGATTCACGATACTGTGTTGATGCCAGCATGGCCAGCAAAATATTGTTTGTTTTGGCCATGGTCATTTTTGCAATGAAAACAGATTTCTGCATGATTAATTTTATGATCAATCACTCCGCATACTCGTGGTACTAAAAATAGGGATCGGATGTAGGCGCAAATCACCAACCGTAATGACAAATGATGGATCTATATGGAAAAATAAATATTCCAGGGAAAGTCCGCTCATATAAGCATGGAACTTCAACTTAATCCGCATGACCTTCCACTTTAGCTTTTGTAACATTTACTTGCTGAGTTATCATTATTTCTTGTGAGCGAGGGGACAATAATGTGTCAATGTGTGAAATCTCAAAATGTGGGTGATCGGGTTAAGTGCATTTTTATACAGTTAAAATACACAATTTGTAAATGGAAAATCCGCAGCAGTTTGCACGTCAATGGGCAAACCTTTTACAATTACGGTATGCCTAATGAATGATACGTGAAAAGATATCTCTGCTCTGGAATCATAGCAGGCATCCATCAATGGGCATCCAGGTTCTATAAAAGGCAGAAACACATTAAAGTAATTCATCAGTAACGTTTCTGCGTTGTTGTCCTGTCCAGATCTACCAAACAATACCATGAAGTTTGCAATTGTTGCAGCTTTGGCCGTGGCCATCTGCCACGTGTCTGCTGTCCCTATCTTGTCTGTTGGCCTTCTCAGCAAGTTAAGGACTGAGGGTGCTGCGGATGTCATGATTGTTCTAAACAACGAGGTTGCACCAGTTGTTGCAAGCATCAACAGTCGAAGATTCACCACCTCTGCTGTTAAGACCACCGCTATGGTCCAAGAGCTCAGGAAGTTCACCACCAAGTCCCAACAGCCAATTCTCAACTATCTTCAAAAGAACAGAGCCGTTGGAGTCCAAAGCTTCTGGATTACCAACCGCATCTTTGTTCCACGCGCAACTCTTGAACTTCTCGATGGGCTTTCAGCCACTTTCTCAAACCAGATTGCAGAGATCCGTGAGCAAATTATTGCCTCCGTTGATTACACTGTTGATGGAGCTGACTCTCAGCCAAGAGCTCTTGAATGGTAATAACTTACAGTGTTCTTTTCCGAACTATGGTAAAAACCAGTGTGAATAACTAATTTTACTTAATTATAGGGGAGTTGAAAATATTAACGCTCCAGCAGTCTGGGCTGACGGATTCGAAGGCGAGGGTATTGTTGTCAGTCACATCGATACTGGTGTCAGGGCCACTCACGAAGCTTTCGAAGGTGCCCTTCGCTCTTCCCACGCCTGGCTTGACCCCTATGTAAGTCCCTACAAATAATACATTGCATACCCATTTACCACAATGCATTATCGTTTTAGAATGCATTGTCCATGTCGAAACATATCATGTCATGTCATCAAAACATTATAGTGAATTTTCTGCTCCTTTAGGATGGTGGTGCTACACCTAGCGATGGTAATGGACATGGAACACACACGATGTAAGCATTATTCGTTTTAAAATATTTCTCACATCACCCCAAAGCCATATCTCCATGGGGTTTTATCTTTATATTCCTTGCTGAAAGCGTAACTATTAATCGTTAATTGTTAATTCTGTTGTACAGGGGAACCATTGTCGGACGTGGAGGTACCGGAGTTGCTCCCAAGGCAACCTTCATTACCTGCAGGGGATGCAACACCGCTTCTTGTACTGAAGCCGCCCTCCTGAAGTGTGGTGAATTCACTACCTGCCCAACTCAACCTGATGGTATGATACACACTTTGCAAATCGCGACTATTATCCTTCTTTATTGCATATCGCATTAATTAAACATTCACTTTGCTTACAGGATCCGATGAAGATTGCAGCAAGAAGCCAGCTCTTTCATCTAACTCCTGGGGAGGTGGTCAAGAAAACTCCTGGTACAATGATGTTGTCAACGCGTAAGTCAAAGTCCATATAAACTTACTTTAAATTGTATCCTAATTTTTCTGATCACCATAACAATTGCATTTGTATTTGGTAACTTTTTAGATGGAGGGCAGCCGATATTGTTCCCATTTTTGGTCAGTATACTTTAATGAACTTCAAAATGTTTTAAGCTATATAAGCTATATAATGTCATTAATTACATTGTTTCTATGCTTTCAATAATGCAGCCATTGGAAACTCCGGTCCTGGATGCCGATCTGCAAACAGCCCTGGAGATCAAACAGGTCTGATCAGTGTGGGAGCTACTACTAACACCAACACTGTTGCTTCCTTCTCTTCTCACGGTCCAACTCTTATTTCCGCAAGAATCAAGCCCGAGGTAATTTTTCTAAATAAATACTGTGTATTTATCGAAA
This sequence comes from Entomobrya proxima, assembly GCA_029691765.1. Taxonomy (NCBI): domain Eukaryota; kingdom Metazoa; phylum Arthropoda; class Collembola; order Entomobryomorpha; family Entomobryidae; genus Entomobrya; species Entomobrya proxima. The sequence goes on from CM056169.1 coordinate 2,253,046, forward strand.
TAAAGTGCAATTTATAATTTAATTTATAATTTATTCCGGATACATAGGTTTCTGCTCCTGGACAGAATGTGAGATCTGCAGGACACACCGGTGACAACGTCTACGTTGCGCTGTCTGGTACTTCAATGGCTACCCCACACGTTGCTGGTGCAGTTGCCGTTTTGTTGTCCAAGAACAATCAACTGTCTTTTGATCAAATTGATACCCTTTTGAAAGAAAACACTCTTCGTCCACGTCTGGAGCAAATCGTTTGCACCGGAGGAGGAGTCAACATTACAAACGTAAGTCATCTTATCTTGAGATATAATATGCATCATTTAAAAGTATTAGTTGCTACAATATATCAAACATGTAATTTGTAATAATATGATTTGTTTTGTTTGCTTTCACTAATTCTATAGCCATGGCCCAATAACTCTTTCGGGTAATTACATATCATTTTTTTTATTTTATTGTGTCATCAGATAAACTGTTTCATTACTTACGATAAGTTCCGAAATCTGGAATTCTAATAATTACATTTCAATATTTTCAGACACGGAAAGATTGACCTTAAGCTCGCTGCTGACGCCGCTACTTCTGCTTAAATTTAAAAGCAAGCTACTGAACAAATTATTTTTGATGTGTTAACGAAAATAAAATCTTTAATTTCATAAGTAAATAACATGTACTAATTTTCATATCGTTTTAATCTGGCTATTATTCATTTTTCATAAAATCACTTTGGATAAATTGCAAAAGTTAAAATTGCTTATTGCAATAACAGCATATTATATATTGTCACATCTAACATAATAAATTCACCTATTCAATGTAACAAATCGCCTATCTGTCTGATTGGAAAGGGCTCTTCCAAGTGTTTAAGGTTTGTCGTAGGATTCATGTATTTTAGCAATTTCAAGCTTACATATTCTAATGAATATGAAATTGCAATTTGCTTAATTTTGGAAACCGAAAGCGATATTGCAAAACTATCAATGTTTCAAACCGCTGAAACTATAAACTGGTTTATTTGCTTGCTTACACATGGGAATATTACTCAAAGTTCTTGCGTGAGGCGTGAAGTCTAAGCATTTCATTAAATTTTAATACAATTTCATTTATGGTTAGAATAAAAGGATCAATTATCAATTTCATTTTGCACTATCAATGAACTCAATATAAATACATAAACCCGTTCTAATATTATGTAGCTCAAAATATAATCAAAATTTATGTCGATTCCATTACCGAAGTTCTAAAAATCCTCTATTTATTTGTCGTTGTAGCTTTATTATTTTATGCGGTTGTCGTTTACAATAGAAATGAAGGCTTTTGGAAGTGATATTATTATTTTTTAACCACAAAGTTGGTGTAGAACTTGTAGTATTTTATCTCAATGCAGCTTTTTGAACTACAAGCCGTTTTTATTTTAAGCACTTTCCTTCCTTGTGATGCTGTGTAAAAAACTTCATGTATCAGTTCGCTGAGTTAACTATAATGAGCACCAAATAACTATTTTAATATAGATATTTTGTTTTGGTTTTCGTGTGTCTTATAATTATAGTTAACCATGTTAATTAATCTCTACATGCATCCGATAGTTTCGACTTTGATCGTATTTTTGATTTCAGCAGAAGCTTCTGAAAAAGTTGTGAAAGCAGTTCTAAAACGATGTTCAGAGGAATTCATGGATTTGCGCAACACGACCAGCGGTGATATTTTGCTAAACGTTCCGGGAAATCTTACTAATGGAGCAGCAAATGAAGCCGTAGATTTTCAGTAAATAAAAATCAAATGTAGGGTTTAGGTTTATTCATTGAATGACGTAGTTTTTCACCCTAATTGCAGAATAGATACGGTGGAATATGACCTGCCCTGTGCAAATAGTTTTTTAAAAACTGTCGACTGGGAGGATGGAAAGGACTTTGTGCGGCTCAAATCTAAGATGAAAGCAGAACGACTTAAAAACAGTGGGAAATCTTCAACTCACTTTACACATGACGGTCACTTTCATTTTGACAGCCATTACTTTAGGCCCACGGAGTTTTGCATTAAATCGTAGATAAAAATTACTACAATGCAAACAGATGAATACTTAACATGCAGCAGTTCAATGTTTAAGATTTTGATGTTTTAATAGTATTTTAGACACAGGAATCGAATTGAAAGTATGCAATGTGAGCTGCGATGACCCGTCAACAATATGCGTCCCAAAATGCTGCGGGCCAGATGAAATTCTGACTTATTGGAATTTCACTTGCAGAAAAATCAGCGCCTATGAAACAAAGTGGAAACCCAAGATACATCAAGCAGCATATCCGCATTTAGAAATCCGTGACGAAAAATATTTGGAAAAAATTCACATTCACAGGAAAAAATTAGAATGCCACAAATTCGATAATTGGCCATTGTCAGATACCATACGAGCTAAAAACAAGACGGAATGGGATTGGGCGATAGCGTATGAGAATTTATCACTAAATGAATGAATCTATCTATTATAGACTAGTAATAACTGAACTAGTAACTCATAAATCTCGTTTCGTGTAGATGGAAAATGCTGCCAAATAAACGACCAATTTTCCTTACACGATACCGGAAATGGGAACATATTCCCGAAGGAGATTTTTGCGTCGATGGTTACGCCAATTGGGGATTTGGAGGGAACGGAACCTATTCAGGAAATGAAGATGAACATAGCGTATTGTTGTTCTGCCCATCATCAAATATTACAGGGCCTCCATTTGTATGTAAAGTTGTCAATATTGCTTTTAGGGAAATTCTCATGCAATGAATTTAATTGACATTTTTCTTTTCTAGGAAGAGTGGAAAGCTTGGACGTATTTTAGTTTCCTTATAATTTCATCAGTCTTTCTTGTTCTCACAGCCGTTGTTCATCTTTTGTTGCTTGATAAGCAGCATTTGCACGGTTTAACAGTACTCTGTCACTCGTCTAGCATGTTTTTCATGTACATATTTTGTGCAATAGCTCACATTGTTTCAATTTATCCGGTATTAAAGGGAACGAAACCACGCGGTCCATTCTGCCTAAGTATAGGTAATATGAAATTATTTTCCGCATGTAAGAATTTCTTTAAAAGATTTTCACTCGAATCGAATAATTCATTTTTTTCGTTAATATGGCAGCAATCTTATCGCACTACTTCTTTATGGCCAGTTTTACGTGGCTTACCATCATGAACTTTGATTTGTGGCTAACATTTAGGTGGGTACAGAAGAACACTATTTAAATATACCAGCTAGCATGATAATATTTAAAAATTAAATTATAATATTTAGATCAATGCGTCCAGTATCCAAAATGTCTAAGCGCATTAGGCGGTTTCGCTTATATTCTGCAATCGGATGGGGCATCCCCCTCATACTAAGTTGTATTTTTTATGCCATCGACCAAGTTTATCGGTAAGCTTTCGCTTGGTAGAATGCTATATACAATAAAGTTATAGAAAATTAACTCGTATTCGTTAAAATTTTAGAGACCGTAGAACAGAAGTAGTGGTTCCAGATTATGCTGATCAAAATTGCTTTGTAGCCATTTGGGCAAGAGGATATTACATGTACTCCCTACTTGCTATTGCTCTTTCAATCAACACGGTACTAGTGTTGTGGACATTTCACATTTTTTACGAGTTCCGGAAGCAAAATACCAACACATTTACCACAAAAAGGGCGAGATCAGATAAATACTCGTAGGTTCATAGTACATATTCAGAGTGGATGGCTAATTTTGAATACATTTTGAATGAATTATAAAAATTTGCTTGTTTGCAGAGTTCGACTTTTTATTAAACTTTTCTGTGTCATGGGTGTAGCTTGGTTTGTGGAATTGCTAAGTTGGTATTACAATGGAGAGGCTAAACCCATACTTGTGGTTATTCTGGATTGTATTATGTTCCTTCAGTCGGCTGCAACCATTTTTTTCATTTTTTGTATCAACCGCAGAACACTGAAACAACTGGAGGATAAGTATGCCTGTTTGAAGGGTTAGTGTCGGCATAAATGCAAAATATAAATCTATGCGTTAGCTTTCTTGGATTTAATCATCAAGAAAATGCACAATGTTCACCCATGCGAATATATTAGAACATTTCATTAATTTCTATTAATTCTACACAGGAGTTCTTGGTCCTATTCGAGGGCTTAGTTGGTTCAAGTATTCAGAAGCTGAAGGTGTAGAAATGACAACACCAGGATCGACTTCACGAAAGTTATCTTTAAGTGTAACAAACAACACCAAAGTGGATTCTACGCTGCCTCGTAAGGCTTCTTCCACCAGTAGTAGTATTCGTTCGGGCTCAAATAGTGGAAAATACATTGTCAATGGCCAAATTGAAAGATTGGAAAGTATAAGTCTGGACTCTGACGCTGAAATTAAAATGTCAAAGGAATCTCAAATGGAAGCTGGGTTTCAACATGCCCCTGATCTTCTAAGCAACACATGAGAATGGGTCATCTTTTCACTACTATTATCCTATCCAAATTAGAACTCATTATGGCGTATACTCCCTAACGTATAAGAAAGTTCACGCGAAAAACTGAAAGTATTGTTTTGTAGATCTTTTTACGTTGATTCTTATGATGCAAGAATGCAAGAATTATTAACCCAAGATACCACCATTTTGAAATTTCTGAAAGCAAACCTGGCTCTACTCTACTCTGGCTTTTACCTTTTTACAAAAATATGTCAACCTAAAGCTTAATATCATAAATCAAATTCCTAAAAATCATTAATTGTTTCCATATTTACAAATTGTTTGCAAATTCGAGTATTTGTTTGTTTTTGAAAAAGCTCTTGGATAGCCATAGGTAGGTTACATTTATCCTATTTTATATATTTATTTTATGAGCTTAGCTGCCCATAGCAACCTAATCCAAATATTGAAAATTTAAAACAACACTTTTGACCTTGTTGACGGTCACTCTCAATACGCTCACCATTCCATTTCTCGGTTTTTTGAAAAACATTATATTTAGGAACAGAACGGTATATTTTACAAAATTGCTGGCGGCCAAACATGAAAGTAATAGTTTTGATTCCTCATTACCTTTACCTTGTAACATTTGTGTGGGTGGATTTTACCTTGTAACATCCTGGCTACCGTTTATTTGCAAAAATACAAGAACACCATATCATTTTTATTATAAAATACTCTTTAGTCCATCCATCACATATTCTAAAATTTTAAACTGTATTTCGCATTAACACCAGAAGTGAAAGTTGTACTAGCAGGATGTCTCCAAGGTCGGCTAAGCCTTAACGGGTTTTCCTTGTTCGTTGAATTCATAAAAAGAAAGAGGAAAAGCATGAATTGAAACTACCCTACCTACACCTACGCTACAAAAGTGAACTGGTCCGAATGAAAGCAAAATGTGAATGGTAGAATGCCAACGAAAAATACTCTATACACCTACAAGAATAGGTCTAGTCTAGTGTCTGACCAATAGCCACTACGCTAAACATACCACATGTCCCTTTCAGAGTTTAATACTCAATACTCATTTTGAACCTCATTTATTTAAGCTCACTTAAGCTAAAACTTGGGGACGAATTTGGGTTAAAAGATTCACGGTAGTTCTTCTAAGCAATATTTCTTCACATTCCGATTATTTTCTCGTTGTAATGAAAGAAAGCTGCCCGCCTACCATACTTATACTTGCTTTCACCAATGCCAATGCAATACACATGCCATACCATTCAACAATACTTACCATGCAGAAGTTGTACATAAACTATATCTACATAGTTAAAGTTCAAATTGACTCCCAAAAATTTCAAAATAAATTTAAAAAAAAGCTTACGCTTCTTAATAAATTACAAAAGCTTACTTCATATTCCTCATCTCTGATTGGTTTGGTGCATTATTTTTTCCACTTTTTTCTAAATTAAAACGTGTTAACTTTTTTGTTATAAATTTATTTTATTTTGAAATAAATTAATCTATGCGTACCGACTATTTACAGTTTAGTTATATTAGAGCTTCCTTTGCTTGTACATACATATTCCATACACATAATATGATGCTTTCCAGTGATTTATGCTGTTGCTGTAGTAGTCTATTACAAGTACAAGATTTTTTGCTGATATCGTTGTACTACTTTCACCAACCGCGCAGGTTATGGTTGTAGTAAAACAGCACATCTTACCAAATTCATAGGATAGAGCAGGAATACGGCAGAAGGAAGCAAAACAGCTCGTTCTTTCTCTTTCACAAACTATTCGTTTCGCACACATCAAGACAAGAGCACACGAGCAGAGAAGCAACAGTGAAGACAAAAATTGTGTCTGGAGGAAAAGGTACCAAGTGGAAATACAATATTCTGGAATAATTGAAATACATATTTATACCAGCCTGTTTCGCTGCACTTGAGGGCAAAACGAAAACGTGTATGACAAAAAATTAAACAGAACCTGGAAGTAGCATTGAAGAAAGCGTTTGTTACCATTCATCAATTATCAAAACAGGAAATCATCAATCAAATTAATCAAATTGTAACAGTACGACGCTTAAAATAAGGGGAATTGTAGAACTAATGTAATCATACATACATGTGCACGTCACCTTCACTCTATATTACGCTGCCTGTGCAACGGATAATTCCGTAGAATTGAACACACGTAATGTATCACTTTAGTTTACGCTGGATGTATTGTACATCGTAATCAACGGATATATACATAAAACAAAACTCCTCCGCATATACTTGCAACGCAACTATTATGTATGAATGAGTAAACATTCAACATTTAGTGCTGGTTGGTGACAAGGTGTATTCCGAATACTATTATTCGTTCACAAATCATCTCCCACACACTCTTTTAAGAAAGCATACATATATAACAGTACGAGCAATCGTCTGCTGGATATTCTCTAGTGTTTAGTTCGGCCATACTTTTACTCCTGAAGAAAAACATTACATGCTACATAATTAATCCACCTCGATCCTCTTCTTCTGTCCATCTTCATCTTTTTGATCTCGTGTTCAGTCAGTTTCAGTATGTGCGTGTGTTATAACTGGTATATATGTATGTAGTGTCTGCATTCTCCAATTACACTGAGTAATACATACATGGGTGGTTGGTGTTCTTTTTCGGTAATTTCATCAATAGGTGTAATCTTCCATTCTTGTATCTCATCGTGATCACCATCAGTAACACTCAGGCAAATACCGCACATGTACATGGGGTACATGAGGTACGTTCAATATTCTTTTATTCTTACCATTTAGTAATTAAGATACGGCATTAATTCATTATATAATTGATAGTGTGTACAACTCTGTGAGCGACAAAAGTTTCAAAAATTATAATTTGTCAATCGTGCTTGTACATTACAGTGATTTAAAAACATTAATTGTTATTGCTTGCAAAACAAACTTTGACGATTAAACTTTTAGACACAAATCCTACACTATCCAAGCATTAAAACTTTACTTAACAATTAATAACTTCAATCAAAGGTGATTTGCTTATTAGAATTTAGACTGAAACAAAAATTTAGGATTTTCAACGTTTAGATTCCAAATCCTGCAGATTTTGTGCACCGCCCCTATAATTTACTGTTTGTACTCTTGTGATGTTTACGGTGCATTATTATTGTGATGTTGTACTATTTGTACGCCGTTAATGTGCTCATTTTCTTCTCTCTAAACTGCTACTAATACAAAGCTGTAAAAAACTTAGCCTGACATACTACACCTTATACCAAACTGTTTTAACATCTCAGTTACGTGTACTAACCAATTACACATAGATGCATAGCTAATAGTTGTAATTGTTGCACAAAGATTCAGTTTAACTTCTTTTTACATTGTATGTGGTCAAAGCATTTAAAACTGGATGGATGATTAGTTGATTGACAAAGCTTTATGATAAAGATATCAAACCAACTTCTTTGGAATAACTTGTGCATTTAGTAGGTAAATATTTGCCAAATTAACTATTTTGTTGCTGTTGTTTAAAATACATGCTATGCGATAATCATGTCGATCCCTATAGCTTTATTTGTATTAAAATATATGTTGCGGAATCAATTTGAGCTTCTTTAAATCAAATCAGTTAGACAGAGATAATTGTCATGACGATGAAGTATTGACACTTCCTATATACCAAATTAAGTATTACTAGGTATAGGGATATGTATTAATTGTCTATTTCGGAGGTCTGACTTTAATCCTTCCAAAATATGCATAGCTATAGTACAGTCTTCGCTTTAATTCAGTCACAAACTTCCTTTTTGCATAGTGTTGAATTTGCTCACACACAACTGAACTAACAAACTAACCTTGTAAGACGAAATTTTTTAAAAAAATGTCACATAAATATACGTTAGTAAGTTAAGTATCTTGAAATGTAGAAACATTTTGCAATTATTTTACTTTCTTTTGAACTTTTAAACAGGTTGGCAAACACCGACATCTGCAACACCACAGCTATCAACTATTTGAATGTGCAATTTCAACTAAATTGTGTCGTGGTGCATACATTGACGTTATAACGAGAATGTATAATAATATGTAAACTGTGAATGAATATCGGTGTGAATAAGCTTTATAAAAGTTGTCGTTGGCACTTGATGTGTCAAAGTTTCTAAAACGTTTCTACTTACTTCAATTCATTTTCGCTAAATCCTTATCGCCACTTACTGCGTCACTGTACTAAAAAGAAGACAATCCACAATTAACAAATCATTTTAAACTTTACAACAATCAAGTTCAATCGTTTGAGAATAGTGTAACTTATTCTTAATATGTACAAAATAATGTACACTAGTATAGTCTTTTCAAGTTTCCGTACAAATTACAGAAAAAATTGCGCATAAGATCCATCTATATATCGACTAGGAAACATTCAGCAAAAACGTAATATAGATGGGAAAGGAAGTATAGTGTGTAAAGTCAACATTTAAGTTTATTACAAGTTATTAATAATTATCAAGATTAAATTATAATACCAATTAAAATATTAAGCCCTTAAACATTCGACCCCGATTTCCGATGGAGTAATGCAGAAGTAGCAAAATTTGCACACGCCGGTTTTTTAAAGATAAACGTTTGTCACCAGTGACCAAAGGGGAAATGCAGGACATCTATCCAGATGTTGTTACGCCTGACCGTTTGGTCAATGAAATCCTTCGAGGGATACCCTGTGAAGCAGCACTAAGTTCAAAAGCGAACAATGTTCCTTGCGGGAGTCAAAAGAAGGTTTGTCACACAAAATCGTCTTCATCCTCAGGAATTGGGGATGATCTGGACGTTGCTGAAGACGATGAAGATGTTGATATGGCAAAAAGCCCTTCCATTTCATCTTCAAGAGCAATGTCAATTGAAGAGGCGGATGAGAACGACAGCAGTAACACCTCTGTTCCAAACCCCTTGGCTCAAAAGGAATACAACGAAGTGGTGATACTAGATTGCCAAAACCCTTCTGAATTTAATGACTGCCACATACGTGGCGCTATCAATGTAACCTTTCCTGCGATTCTAATCCGACGGATTGCTGCAGGTAAGGATTTCATATGTCATATTAGTCACAATGAAGTATACAATTTCCATAATGGAGATCGCCGCATTACTCATAACTATTCTTCTTTAGGGAAAATTGACCTTTTTGAAAGGTCAAAGGAACTGAAGGCCAAAATATCAAATGCCAAAATCATTTTCGTTGTGTATGACTCCTATTCCAAAAGTGGAAGCACTTCAGCAATCGCTTCTGTACCTCATGGAAGTGCCACAACAGAAACTGCCGGTGATAAGGAAAGCACACAACAGTCTGCTCAAGGGGAGCTTGCCTCAAACACTACTGAGCTATCTGATCTCGTTAGTGTAGTATCCAAAAAACTAGCTCAAAATGGATGTCGAGTGGCCACCTTGAAAGGTACATGTCTATCTTTGAACTGTTTACTACTGATGTGCATGCCATATATTGTTTTGTAATGTTTTTACGCATTCGGGCATATCGTTAGTTTATACTTAAGCGCATTCCCACAATATGCCACATCAAAGTTTCAAATAAATTAGGCATAATTGAAAACTACGAATACAAAATAATTAACAAGAAAATGCTTTTTGGTAGGATTTCAATACATATACATATTTCGGTTTGTTAAACTGCAGCATTGGGGAAATCCTAAAAATGCTTCACAAGTTCCAAATCAAAAGTGTTGCCTTTTAATGGATAAGGTTGCTATGTACATTAACTCTGGACTGGCAGTTACAGAGAGCAGATAGCAGATTAAACCTAATTTATCAGCAGGCACTTAGGTTATACTTTATTGATCTTGGTTACAAATCGATCACAAAAATCGCTCTTATTTTGGAATATTTATCCGATTCATTGATGATTTTAAAGATTCGCGAGGAAAAAAAGCAATTTCATTACTAACACAACAGAATCTAACGGTTTGAAATGATAAATAGTTGAATGAATCCGGATTTATGAATAAAGTAAAACCATACCTGATTTGATATAAACTGCTCATATACAAAGCGGAGTACGGCTAAAACTGACAGAGTTCATATTGCTTAAAAGGGAAGATTTTAACTATCTTTAATGAATTATGTTCCTTTTTAGGTGGCCTTGGTGCATTCAAACAGCTCTATCCTGAATGGTTGGTTACAGCAGGAGATAAATCCTCTTGTTCTAGCAATGCAACAGCATCAACGGACGATCATACTTTAGAACCTGGGGAAGTTCCACTGTTAGGGTTGGGAAGTCTCGCATCCCTAAGGATTCAAGATGATCCTGATACATGTGATTCCTCGATTGGGCTAGACCTTGATGATGTAAGTGCATTACTTTATCATCCGTACCCTTTTTTATACGATCACTTCACCCCTGCTCGACAGAACAATTACGTTGCCATGGTATTCATATTTCCAATTTCAATGGTATTTTTGGTTTATTCTCCGATAATATTTAACGAAATCAATGCACCCATTTATGCAACTACCAAAGTTACTTCAATTATTTTCTTTCCAAGCTTCGGATAACTGAATGGTAATATTGCTACATACAGGCAATTTTTTTCAGAACATATTGTAAACTGTAATTCATATGCGTTCAAAGTATATCGAATCAAATAGTTAGTATTATGCTAAATGAAAGATTTGACATTAAACGTCATACGCAAATATATACGCACTTCATGGTTTTATGCAAGTACTTTTACATACTCTTACTACGATGACCAAAAACAGAAAGTCGGAAACTCTAGAACGATTGACGTTAGTCTCTAATTTTTGCGTGGACGTTATAAGTTACAGAACACATTCCCCCTTTTTTTACATAACGTTTTCTACGAATTACTTTCACTTTGGGCTAACGTCACGATAATATACTGTCGCGTTTGGTAGTTGATAGTCATGTAATAAGATTCATGTTACACTAGGACTTTTGAGTGACAATTTATTACTACCAATATATTTCCACATATAACATTACTACCATGTATTTGTTTGTTGTCTTTTATTCAGACGTTTCCTGTGGAAATCATCCCTAATTTATATCTCGGTAACGCTGCCATCAGTGCTGACTTATCAATTCTGGAAAGGCACAACATCAAACACATACTCAACGTCACCCCGGACCTGCCCAATGTTTTTGAAAGCAGCAATATACGCTATCTTCAAATTCCTATCTCGGACCACTGGACACAATCTATGCTTAGTTACTTTCCTGCAGCGATCCAATTCATAGGTAAGTTCATTCTTACGATTGCTCTACCTAATCTGTTAGAATGTTTCTATAATAATTTATGGGTTTCAAATTATCAAGATTTATTATTATATTTTTATGGGTCTTGCTCATGGTCGTTTTAAGTCATCGTCATACAGTTAGTTTGAATCTTCCAGGGAATTTTTTCGTTGCTGTCGTTGTTCATATTAAAGTCAATTTTGATAGACCTGCAACTGATTGAAGTAACAATTAGCATATTCGCCGAAATCATTAATGCTGAGGTGGTGTGTTATCATTGTAAAACTTGCAAGCATAAAAAGATCGATTGTTGATTTATATATGAATGAAATTATATTATACACATCATGTTGAATTCAATTCATGCGTGTGCGTAATTCCATTCCATTACCAAGCAGTTTGAATCAAACATGTTAAAGCTTATAGTGTCGTTGCTTGTACGGTTATACATAGTAAAAATACGATGCAAATAAGGTTCACGATTACGACTCACATATTTACCAAACTAGTAGATCATTCTTGGTTTATTTTGGTATGGATAAGGAAAATTCGCCGATGGTACTACATACCGCAATAGTAGTTATTATTTTTTCATTTCCAAAATAGTTTCGTCACAAATGGAATGACGACATGGTCAATTACATATATTATGCGTCAAAGTGTTTCTACCAAATTGAGACAAACAAATGAAGATTTTAGGTGTACTAACATGAATGAAATACACTACGCGAACCTTAACAACTCACTCATAATATTCCATTCCTTCTCTCCCCGCAATAGCGGTGATACTACAGTACATGGTAATAGTAATTTAACGTATAAAGAGCAGCGACAACTACACACTGCTGGTTGAAGGCTGAAGCTTTATTGATTACTTTTCCCTTCGCCTTCTTACTCCTTATTCCATCCTCCACTTTCTCTCGAGTGATTCATACCCTCCCACTCATTCTTTACTTTCGCTCTCACCAATTCAAGTTCTCTTTCACAACTATTAGCATACACACATATTACCGCGAAATACATACATGATATGAATGGAAACCATATAGCACTTAGTAGTCCAGCTCCAACCCAGTTTGCTATTACATTTCTTTATAAAATACCTGCATTGATTGTATTTTCATATTTATATATACTCTGATACACTGACGGATCGGATAGTCATTTTGCTCTAACTTGAACATGGAAGTCAACTTAAGAATTTGTTAGGTAGTTTTAATGCTGACTTTAACATATAAAAATTGTTCATTTTTAATTAACAAACCATTTTTTATTTGGAAAGGATATGAACATGCATTAATGTCCTATCTACTTGAATGGTTCGTTTTTGCTACTGCGGCCCACGCAGCAAAACACATTACAGTATACATCAGATGACAAATTTCTGTTTTATTTTACCATAAGGCAACAATATGAGTAGTCGTATGAGTAGTTTAGACGGAAACATTTTCAACATTTTCACCAACCGTTTCATTCCCCTGACACTCGCGGTTGCGAGAAAATAGTAACCATATTTGATAGTTTTCTTGCTTTCAACACAAGCTTGTAACTTGTAACCGATTTGAGTGTTGTTATATTACTAGTGCAAGCCAACTCAAGAGTATAACATACATACAGCATGCACGGTAACAACACCCCCGCTTTTTCTTCTATTGGTCTTGTGCTCTTGTCTTGTCCTTGTCTCTATGATACTGGAACTTTAGCAAAGCATTTAGTCTACAGCAAGTTTGCCGGAAGCCTGAATTAAGTTTTAAAGGAGCAAAGAAGTATCTGCTGGTGGATCGATATTACATTTTACATGTCTTTTAGTGTGCACACTAGCATGCACGACGCCCACACATTTTTCTCACCAAATGACTATGACTAGTAGTGTATATGACTAGTACGATTTTCTTCTTTATGAATGGGCTCACAAAAGGGAAAACTGCACCTGGTGCGATTGAATATTACATACGTGTATTGGGGTAGGGCGTAAATTTCCATTTTACAGACTTACCAGTGACGCTCTAAAGAGTAAATTGTTCAATTTGCAGTTTTCATATCAGGTAGAATAAAAGCTTATAGAGGGGTTGCCATTTATTGACGACATCATGATGACGATATAGTTGAGCCAGAAAATGTGCCTCCTTTATGTGAAATAACTATGTACCATATATTTTATAAAATTGTCGTGGGTGGATAGATGCACATTGTTGAAGGACAAGCTGCTCTCTAAAATATCCCTACATGAAATTGCTTTGAATTCCATACTCTTTTAAGGCTCTACTATAATGCCAAAATTCACTTACTATGACTATGTATAAGGTGAGTGTTGCAATTATTGTGAACCGTCGGACGACGTCGGTTGAGAATGTATTTTATAAATTTTCCATGTGAAACGTAAAACTGTTCCATATATCAACGTTACAACGCAATATAGAAAGAGGAGAATGTTAGACGTAATCTGGCTATGTAGCCGGGAACTAATTAAAACGCGTAGGAGAAATGTGGAGTTATAAGCATTTCATCTTTATCTTTTGTGAAACATTCCATTGGAGTGTGCCATTGTGCAGAATAGAATGAAATAACGGATGCAAAGCCAAGGGAAGAAACTGGGATAAAATAAAATGTGAATCAGAGACAGGAAAGGTATGGTTTTCTTCGTTTACCACAGAAATTTTCGCTCACTTGTTAACCCTACTTGTGCTTGCTAGATGGTTTTCAACCTTCATCCCCTTCGCTGGAAGAGGCTACGTGGCTTTGGGAAACTATAAAGCTACATTTAGTATCGCAAAATGCATAGTGATTCTGTGTTTCCGCCGTCCGTCTACAGTTTAACGATTCATTGAAAATGATTTGACGCAATAATTTCGACAAAATTTGCTAACGCTTCGACCTATACAAACCGTCCTTATGCAGAGACTTTCATAACATTTATGTACTCTAGCGAAACCTAATCTACCATCAATACAAAAATTGGCACACACATTTCATTTCTTTTACACCTTTGCGGTTACGTGGAAGGTAGTCCTTATCCTTAGTTAGGCTCTCTGGCTGAAACGAAAGGTCCTTTGCAGAACTGGGATAAGCTTTTGATTTCCCTTCCACAGAATTTCTTATAAACCCAAATTCCAAGATTCATACTTTTATGAATATGCAATATGGTACAGAATAATGTTGCCAAACTGTTCTTTATAATCTTGTCGCTGATAATAGTGAATGATTGATTTTGCAGTTTATGTTAATGATATATTTTGCAGTTTAGTCGTAGTCCGCAAGGCCAGTTTGGTAGAATTTGTTTTAGGATTTAGGTGTTGATAACTCAATTTCTTCAATACAGCATTTGCAACCAACATCGTACATTATACATATTTTCAAAAGAAACAATTTTACATTTGGTGATACCCTGGCGGTAGCACTTGAAGTAGTTTCTAAAACAAATTTTAAATTAGGACGATTAAGTTACTCAGATGTTTCTAAGGTTACGCCTCGTATCTCTCCCGCTGTGATACTTTATTCTGCTCATTGCATTTTGTTTATTGATTGCTGAAATGGCACCACGACTCCTGCCCACCACTACTGGCTTAAAATGAATGGGATTACTTAGAAAGCGCAAACACACAACATATTATGATGTTAGTTTAATTCTTGTATATAGAGCTCATAGTTTCAGAAACTTTCTCTTCTACTTTCAACTCGAAGTATAAAGTTGCAATCAGAGGGAGAAAGCACCAGGAAAACTGAATGAAAGGATGGGACTGTTTGTTTGAATGGCTAGGGAGATGCACACATACTACGTAAGACCAAATCTGTGTGGGTGGAGTTGTCCTTGTCAGGCTGGCACTCAAGCTGTCTATCTCTAGTAGCAAGAGCAAAAAAATGAATATTATATTACTTGTCTTTACATTATAACTATAACGCTTTCTGAAGCATTCTGATACACGTGTACAAAAAAGGGGGAAAATTTAATCTACATTCTCTTTGGCAGGAAGTACTTGAAATGTTCGTTCATTTTAGGAGAAAGTTACTCGGTTTTATGAAAGAGAAGATTCGGATAAACCCGGGGAATACATTTTATGGTGGAAAAAAGTTCAAATGCATCTTAATGTAACTTTACTCTTAATAATATCCAAATTTTCTTAAATGTTTACTTCTAGAAAATTCACATGATGGGTGTTGTAATTGTAATTAGTCTTGAGCCTTTCCTTTGAAAAAAAACACGGAACCACTTCAGTCAACGCTTTGATTCGTGAAAAATGCGGAATATCCGAATGCTATAGCTGAATGCCGTTTAATTTGATACAAAATTCTATAAGACCTACCTATTTTGCTATCTCTAATTTACATCCAATGAATTAAAACATTTGGAGGTGCATACAGATTTTTAGCACTCTTTCCAGGGAAATAAGTTTTAGAAAAAGAAACAAATCTGTGATGTAAATTCTTTCACATGCTTATTTTATTGCAAGTCGGTTTAGTAGAAAACAACCCTAAAAATACAATGGGGAACCGACAGACGTCAGGTTTAATACTAGTCATTATCATTTTGCGTAGTTAGCGCATAGTTTCTGATGAATGAAACTGAGAGACTTTGGTTTTATGTTGTTAACGGTTTTGGGATGGATGAATGGAAATTCCATTATGGAATCGTATTTTAAGTTTGTTTAATATTAGATTTTCATGTTAAAATGATCAACTTGGGTTCTAAAAATTAATACAATAGCAATAGTAGTAACATATTTCTAACAAATTATGCTATTAAATTAAATCTGATTTTAATAGGTATGCAAAATAGCAAATAAAATATTATCAGTTTCCCCCAATCAAAGTCGTGGAAAATAAACGTTGCGTTGCTTCTTCACACGTGTAAACAATTAGTTTAAAATGCAGCTTTTCACCTTAACGATGTTTCTCCGAAAAATTCACGATGAAATTTGTGAACCGTGGAACGATTCATACAAGCATATTATCTACTCGCTTCCATAATGATTCATACTTGTATATGTGACAGGTACTTAAACTTGGACTAAAAAATACATTACATGACTTAAGTGCATCAAACTGTACAGGACGGAGCTGACGAATATAAATTCGTTTTACACTAAATTTTATAGGTATGTTGTAATTTCAAATTACTAATTTGCATCGGATTACTACATTGCATTGAGCCATTGTAGTGTATGTTTAAACTGTTTAAACTTTTTGACTAGGATTTCGAAATTAGTCGCGTGTGTTATAGTAAAAATCTACGAGCTAAGTCAGAGTTGCTAAGAAGTTTAATATATTTATTTGTATTTATATGTTTGTTTTTTTAATTGCAGACGAAGGCCGTTCTAAAGAAGAAGGTGTACTGGTACATTGTCTTGCGGGAATATCCCGTTCTGTGACAATCACAATGGCCTACCTCATGTTCAAAATGGCTCTCTCTTTAAACGAAGCCTACGATCTGGTTAGGTCAAGGAAATCAAATATTTCACCCAACTTCCATTTCATGGGGCAGCTATTGGATTTTGAAAGGCAGTTAACCACTTGTCAGTTTTTAAGTCCTCCGGCGCTAGGCTCTTCTCCTGATTCTGGCATCGAATTCGACAGATGGAATGCTCATTGACTCAAGTTGAGACGCCTCAGTGAAATCAGCAGCAAATCATCAACAACACCGACATCACCACTGAGGTCACAACTTTAGGTGAAAAAATATCTTATTTTTAATCCAGAACGAAAACAATCATTTCTACATGAAAATGTTATATAAATTCTAATACTTCAATCATGCTAATTTTAGATGTAACGTAATAAGAGTGAAGTATTTTTAGTTAACAGATAGCAAACCTCATTATTGAAATTTTTATCGAATGGCGTAAATCTACTTTAAACTTTAATGTTATATATATTGACTGTGGACTTGTGTGTGAAAATTATATATATTTAACCATTGAATAGTTATATTAAATGCTCGAATGCTTGTAAGAGATATAATAATATGTATGAAGCATGAAGGTCCTATGTCCATTCTCCTTATCCGAGCCATACTCAGCATCCGCAAAGAAGATTCTAAAGCCAAGAAAAATTAAACAAAGTCGGTTGTGGGAATGGGAAAGACAAGTAGATTTGAGTTTCCTAGGTAAGCTTCATACATTTTCTTGTGTCACATTCACGAAATATAGATATGCGTATACATATATGGTAGCCTTATGTGTTTATAAGTACCTACGCAAGAATTAGCTCCTTAGTTGCAAAACCGAGATGTACTTTTAGAGTTTAAAATTTAGACATTCTTTTTCCATATTTTTATCTTGTGTTGTTGTCCATTCTGCTGCAAACCTGAAATTTGTGGTTATCTCCTAGCCTAAGTAAATATATTTGTTACTTTCATTGTCACATTACATTCTTTGAGCTTTCATTGTTGTAAGCCAACTGTTGCGGTTGGTTTGATCAACGATCAATTTTACATTTATAGTTTTAATTATTTAATTAGTGTGGTATTTTGTTTTTGGCTGTTAATTTTATTGTTACTTGTTATATATATAATTTTATTTAGTACGTATATGGCCATATTATACTTTTAAAGAGCTTGACATAGAAAATCACAGTGAAAACTTATATATTTAAACGATTATACGCTATGTAGTAAATAAATACAAATACTTTTTTACTTTGGTAGACTTTATTCTTTACTCAGTAATTAGATTTAAGTTTGTGGAATCCATATATTTTAGCAATCATTTCGTAATTATAATTTGTGAAAGACCAATTGCTTTTCATGTCTAAAAATCGCATTTGTTCCTTTTGTTTTACCACTAGGGTGAACGGCGACTACCAACAGGGTTTGAATAATTGCTAATTTCATTACCGCGTCACCTTTCATATTTTGCCGTTGCTTTAATAATCGTAACACATTTTTGATTGTGTAGACACGTGTATCTTCAAGTGCAAACATATTCACGCTGACGCTCTCCTTGAGTGAACTGTCTAAACATGCAAACTGTCGTTTAACTTCAACTTAATTGAAATATAAATAAAGTTAAGTAATTGCGCTTTTCTTCTCAACTAAACCCCTGTTCACTCAATCGGGTGCATTATTTTAAACACTTTTTACAACTTCCGAGCGCATGCTGTGCATCTTGAACTTTTTTATCTTTAGACCAGTTTGTTTGTCCTTAAAGCTGGTAGATCCTTGTTGTCTTTTCAAACCCACGTTCAGTATTCTCCTAGCAGCAGCAAATTGCAAAGAAAACCAAAAATACAATTAATACGTTTATGGCCCATCTGACAGGAGAGCATCAAAGACCGAGATGGATTGAATTGAAGTTTCCATGACAATTATATGTTTGTACTTATTTCAAAATGTATATTACTTTTAAATTTCATTAACAATAGTTTTTTCTCAACTCAATCTTAACGGAAGGTATGACATTTAGGACAGTTTTAAAATCGTGTTTGTGACTTCAATTGGCGATTCCATATGTAAATAACACATAAATTTTGCGATGAGACCGGATAATATGCTATTTTGTCGAAATATTCCAGAAAACGCGTATATAAAACAGAAACATAAAATGTAACGAGACGCTTAAATTTTTGTAAAGATTTTCGGAAGTATTGTTTATTACTAGAAAAATCAAGAATTCTTTGGTAACAATGTTTTATGATGATAACCAAACGTAATTCATTTTGAATATATTCTGGAATGATGTATCTGGCTATATAGCTGTGTGATGGCAATATTATTAAGTAACAAACATGGGATTGACTGTGAATAAAATGAACATTTGTACTTCATACATACGTAAAGATGCAAAGTCAAATTTAAATTGTAAGTTGTTTGTCGTTTTTTGATATGTCATGAATATGAGTTGAATTACGTTGAAACATAAAGTTCAAGTTCGTATATTGGCAATAAAGATTAACCAAAAGATACGATTACACTCACGCACTACTGCGGAACTCTAAGTTTAAAGAAACGCCAAAATCTCACAAAAACGAATTCAAACCATAAGTTGCGTCAAGATAAACTGAAAGGGAGACATACCATCCATGGGTATAACTAAAGCTATTATTGACAACACTATTCGCACTAACGTGACACGGCTCACTTTTATTGCTATTTATTCTCAAAACTATTATTAACCCCGATAACAGTACATTAATACAATTATCAATATGTCAAGTAAATACAATAGTAAATTCCAGATTCAGTAACATCCTCTTGAAATAATTCGGTACGATTAAGGTAGCTCTACAAAAACATACTTGAAATAATGAAACCAATTCGGATGTTTATGTATGACGACATAGTATTAAGTAAGTATTATAAGATATTGGCGTGACTGGATGATGTATGCACGATATCAAACAGAATTGATACGATTTAGAAATTTTGTTTAAAATAAACTATGTTTCAAGTAATCAATCAATCATGGAGGATACAATCCACGATACAATCAATAGGATATAGCAATAAAAATGTATTGTTTCTTGATGCCAAATGTGCTATATGTGATAACAACAACTAGATTTTGCAGTGGATTTTAAAGTATGGGTAATATAAAAAAATTAATAATATATATATATAATTAAATTTAAATATATATATAAATAATTCTAATCACTTCCGAAATATTAAACTTGTATCAATACAACGCTACCTATGACTGCGGTTGTACTCTAAAATTATGTATATTGTTTAAGTTATTATTGCTGCCGAAAAACTGCTTCATGTGTAATTATGATTATAAACAGCGATTTTAAAAAATTCAAAAATCTGAGTCTGAGTAAAAGTGGAATACAAAGAAAAGTTTTAATTTGTATGCATACACTACTTTCAACTACATACAACCACCACCATTTGCAAAGATTACATTAGCGACAAAATTGGATTACGTACGGTTTGCTTATAAACGGCACAATTTTCATATTTTACAGGCGGCTTGAACCGGAAAATTCCTTTCCCGATTTACTATTTCAGTACCATGTGAAGTTGAAGGATTTTATGGAGGTAAATTTATTTGCAGTCTGGAGGAACCACGCTCCCGTAATAATCTACAGGTTTAAGTTGTCTTGTATTTATCAAACATTTTGATTTTTCTTGTTTGTCAAATCGATCAGCTAACTTAACTCCGAAGATCACTATTTTAGTAAACAAAATGGTCGAGTTTTTTCAAGTTTGCTTTTCATGATCAAATTAACCAAATCAGCATCACACAAACAGTTCAGGATAGAGTAAGTATTGAATTTTTAACATAACAATAAAAGCATGCATTTTTTTATAAAGATATGTGACTGGAAAATTATTGGACATTTAGGACGTTTAACTATTGTTGAGCTTTTAATAAAAAAAATCGTGATACCCACTTACATTTCCTTTACAAATGTTTTTATTTTATTTTGAATTTATACTTGTTGCGTAAAATGAGTTTATTTCCAGCTATATGTAATTACTTGCTTGCAATTACTGGAATTTAT
Organism: Entomobrya proxima; assembly: GCA_029691765.1. Taxonomy (NCBI): domain Eukaryota; kingdom Metazoa; phylum Arthropoda; class Collembola; order Entomobryomorpha; family Entomobryidae; genus Entomobrya; species Entomobrya proxima. The sequence goes on from CM056169.1 coordinate 2,274,182, forward strand.
TGCTTCTACTAACAGTTTGTGAATTGCGTTTTTGTAAGAAGTTAGGTAACTGGATGAAACAAATGCAAGTTTTCAAGGTCGCTGCCAATGATTAGTTTGTTTAGTTAGTAGTAAAATAATTAATGGCTTACTAGCTCTGCCTTATTACTGTTGTTGCTGTCAGCATAGCGTACCTATTCCAAAATCATCGAAACCATTCATGGTAATCAGCTTTAGAAGATGCTCTCTGTAAACGACAATAAATGATGACATTGCACGATATATAAACGTACATTCTTCATTCACATCACTTCAAATGTACTACGTTCAATTGTAGGCATAACAACCTTTCATATCGCATAATGTTATACCTAAAATTGTAGCTACCACAACAATTGATATTGGCTTCTGAACAGAAGTTTAATTTAAATTTGAAGTTATCCCGACGATTCGCTTCTAATTTCCCATCTTAGATTGTAGTAATCTTTTAGCATTTGCCCTTAAATGTATTAGAATAAATAGTAGTCATCATCAAAACCATTCAAAAACAACAGGCTTCAAATTTTTTTTCATCTTTTTGTGGAATGATCCCATTGCAATTTTGGGGAAAAAAAGTTTAGTACATGTCTCCAAGGATTGTACCATATTATGTAAATGATTAGAAAAAAATTTATGCATATACCTCGTGATGAGATAATTTGTTCTTACAATCATTACTTGAAACGGTTAGTAGATTATAAAACGTTAATCTCTCACATAAATATTTAGAATACATATATGCATATGTACGTTAAACTGAACAGTGTATTAGGAAATATAAAATTTGATGAACTACCTTAATTATGCAATTAACAAGAATACTATATTTAGATACACAAATTTACACAAGAAAATAGATGCACGGTTGACAGATTATGCATTAAACTATAAGATTTTAAATAAAAGCTAATATAATATCCTACAATTTCCAAAAAGGGGTAGTTCAAGAATCATCAAAACTTATGTAATGATTTTGTGCTTACAATAATTGTATTCAGTGTTTAGTCTTAGTGTAGTCATGGTTCTTTTTGGGATAATTATTGACATGAAACCATACCCGTCCTTATAAATAGTTTCAAAAAGTCATGCTTATGAACAGTCGTCGTAGTTGCTAGTAACATCCTGGAAGGCACTGGAACTGTTCATGATGGCCACTAAAATCCGTTTCGTAGTAATTATTCACTTTCTATTATTCAGCATTGGCGATGGAAATGTGCATAGTGAAATTGACTTGACAAGAATTAACAGCGTTACAAGTGCAGAATCGACCACCCTGAGACATGCCACTGCTCACAGTCAAGAACCGACCTCATATCACCGACGCGATGATGATTCGACGAATTTTACTTTCTTTGAGACAGTGGCTCACACCCACGCACCAGTGAAAACTACCGAACTAACTTATTTAGAATTTGAGTACGAATTCATGGATAGAGAGGTTATATTCTTGGTCTACTGCATTGCTATGGTTAAATATAAGTACGTTTATTAGTGTAAACGGTATGTATAATTTGTAGACGTTCTGGAGAAACAACACGTTTGTATGTGTTAATGGAACTTTATTGCCCAGTTCCTATTTGCAACACAAGTATACACAATGTGAAAAAATTCATAGAAATTATAACCCACAGGTAAGACTTTTGGTTTTTGTTATTCGAATTTTCGTTTCTATATTGTGCTTTAAATTTATTAACTTTTTAAACTTTTTGGTCTTTTCCAATTTTCAAGTGCACAATGAACTGTGAAATGGCCATAACAATGCTGGTATGATCTTTAAATATATTTTAAAACATGCCAAAATAAAATTATATTAAATTTTATAAACACCTATTTACAATATCATATTACAACAACCAAGTCAATTATATTTTATATTTTGCAGTTAGGACCTAAGAGAATTCCAACTTTGGATTTGTTTGAACGCTACTTCAATATGACATTACCAGATAATATCCGAAAAGCTGCTATGAATTATAGTAGTAATTGTTTTGAAAAATTTGGTAGGAATTTCATCGTAACCGTTTTCTATTCAAACAATGGCAATGGACTTATTTTCAATAAATGCATGTCTTCTTTCCAGGTAAAAATGATGACGACTTTTTGGATTGGTCCTGCAACAGACCGCAACCTTTTTTCGAATGCATTAAACGACTTCGATCTAAGTTGGTTTGCCCGTTTTCCAATCGGGAGAGGCAGTATTCCAATCGGGAGAGGGAGTAGTATAATTGTATAGTATACAAAGCCAATTGTATAATTCGATTAAACACCAAGTCCTAAAATTAAAACGTAATAATAGTTTGAAAAATTCTATTTCATCCTTCCCCTCCATATTCATTGTTCATTTTTTAAACGTTCATATGTCATTGGATTTTAAGGTTTGTAAACGAACGCAAACTTTGGGTTAGCCTAGTAGTTTGCAAACATTGTTGACAAATTATTAAGGACCCATTAAGTGGTGATGTAGATGGGCAAGACAAAAGTATTTTGGAGGCTGTCTTTCACTTGAATTTGAATACATGCAAATAAACAACCTAAGAACAGACATAGACGCTAGCACAGCAACATGATGCTTCCATGATGTAAATAAGAAATAATGTCCATGTAAATTGTGTGACACAATTATGTCTAAAAGCGAATCTAAAAGCAGTGAGTATGTAGAGCAAGAGCAACAAAAGAGCTTAGTGCCATTAAATAAATACCGCATGTTACTGAGCTTTCTTGGTCGTTTCAGAGGACAGTGTAAAAGTTAAGGGAATTTTACAGTAATTCCATACAGTAAAGAACATGCGTATGGACTATGGACATGCATACGCCTATGCGTATTATAACCCTATGATAAGATTATAATAAACTATAAAGGACTTTTGGTTAGGTGAGTTCGCCTTTATCAATTATTACGCCCATCTCCTTCCAAAATATGATCGGTGAACGTTTCTTGTAAAATCTACAACAGAGGATTTACCGACGACAGTTTTATGTTGTTTTCAACGAAATGAAAGATTTAACTTGACCCAAAGTTGAAGATCAAAATGTTATGAAAAAAATATCTCTTAGAAATCATTGAAAACCACATAAACAAAACCTTACGCATAAAAATAGATTTAGGTGAAATCACAAACGAACTTCTTCCTTATTGGCGTACTTTTCTAGAATCAACATATTATTATTTTACACGGTTTATAACACCTCACGTCAAGCGGAACATGAGTTAAAGCTTTAATTTAAAGCCACTTCAGTTCGAATTATAAGTATATTTCCTCTTCATATCGCTAACTATTCCAGTGCTGCGTTTATTAAATCCCAGCACGAATATTTAGCAACTACCAATCTTTTGAACTTTGTCTTTTCCTTCTTTTCAGAATAGTGTCGAATACCCGTTTTCATGTGAAAAAATATATATTTTATAACAACGTCATGTTGTTTGACCGGTGGGTTGGAACAAGGAACATGAAACATACATTTACAAAAAACTCGATTTTACTGCAACTCACAGCACAAAGTCATTAATTTCCTGGCTCGCTCATTCATAATACAAATAAAAGCTTATTCAATAAACCTTTTGTTTTGTTCCAAGCGACTGGACTTAAATGAAGCAGGCTTTGATCATTATGAGTAGCGATTGAGTCGATTTATTTCAGGTAATACATCGTTATCATAAGAATACATAACACGGCTCCAAAGATCCAATGAAGGCATTTACATGAGATTACTACTCCTATACAGATTTAGTAATTATTTTATTTCCAAAGTAGCTAAACACAAACGAATCTAAAGCCTCGCAACACACGCATTAATCCAACAATATTTCTGCGGAAATTTTAGTGAAATATGTGTACATCTATTTTAAACAAACCAACGCGGTGGACGAACAGCAACAATTATTTTTTTATCATGCTTGTTTCCATAAATTCTTACGGTATGCATGGCTACCATGGTTTATGTAGCACTATTAATGCAATTTATTGTGCAAAATGTTTGACCATACCGTACTTGATAACTTTGAGACATTGCATTGTAGAATTTTGTTTTCATGAAGGAATTCCGTTCATAAATCAAACAAAAATTCTGTTCCAAAATCAAGAAAAGGTTTGCAAGGTTGAAAATATTTCTGCTTCAAACCTCCTAGCGCTACTTAGATACTCTATTTTTGGTTAGTTCGAGCATTTTTTTCGGTCTAGCGTCAGGTCTGGTAACGGTTGGCTGCTTATTTCGTTTATCTCGGAAATACTACCTTTAATTATGCTGTATGTATGTATTTGTTGTTGCTGTACTTCTAGACGATTAAATAAATAATAATGGTTTGTGAGTTTTACTCCAGCAATTTTTACATTGACCCACAAACTTGTTTGTTCTTCTCAAACCGGGTGTACTGTATGAACTACTGATGATCGAAGTCAGTATTTCTGTTTTCTGGAGAATGCTAAAATAAAACCACTGGGTATTACTTTTAAAAAATCTTTTTTAATATTTCATACGAAGTCGAAGCAAACAAAACCTGAAATATTATGTTATTCAGTAGTGAATTATTAAGATAAAAATTGAAAGTGCGTAGGAAAATTGTCTAAGGGAATAAATAAATCCCAATACTAAAAGAAAGAGCTTTCTGTGACATAGGTATAAAGTTGAGTGGGAACACTTTTTTATCAATGATGTTAAAGTGTGTGTGCTTAATACTTATCGTTGGAAGCGTCGTTGAAGCTGCAACTTCGCAGCATCAGGCAACATCCGAATCTCCCTCACAGGAACTCTTCAAAAAGCATAATAATGAGTTGCAGCAATTAAAACAATTGGCACAAGACGGAGGTCATCCAAATCCCGAAGTTATCACCAAATTTGATCCAGAAATTTGCTACACACCCGAATGCATTGATGCTGGTAAGTGAATTATAAATGTAAAGCAAAACGCATGAGATTGTGTTGAGAGATGGATGTCACAATCTGGAAATATATAACTGGAAAAACTTTCCTTAGCTAAGGACTTATTGCTCGCTACAAATTTCCGCGAAAACCCTTGTAAAAAGGGAAGTTGGTTGAAGTACGCTTGCGTTCGGAGAACTCAACACGGCAGCAATAGCGATGAACTCGATGATATGCACCAACAAAGCCAGGTGGGTTACCTGGGCTCCGTCGCAATCGGGCAAACGTTAGGTATGCTGAATTATGCTTGCCATTCTGTTAAGGATACCTACAAAATATACGGTCATTTAATCCTACTTTTGCGGAATGAGAGGTATCAACTAATGAACTAATCACAATGTATCAAAATAATAGCTATGCTGGAGTCCAAAAATTTCTCCAACCCTATAATGAAGAAGGCTGTCACGTACTATGAGCAATGTGAAAAATGGAGTCAGGAGACCCAAAATGATAAGAAAGTTGACATGATTGTCAGTTATCTAAAGGAATTTGGTGATTGGCCACTGCTAACAGGCAGGCAAACTCCTGGCAAGAAATTTGACTGGACAGCACTTGTGTCAAATAACGTGAGAATTGCAGTTGCTTATGGGTATTCTTTTAGAAAAAAATTAGTTATTATAACACGATACGCGTTCACCAACATACAATTAAACCGACCGCATTCATTTTCAGTGTTGCACCCTATCTCTTTGACATATTCATTGAAGAGGAAGATGTCCCACTGGTAATACAAACTTTTGTAACAAGCGTTTTTGCTTAAATTGCGAGAATTAGAATGCAGTACTAATTCATCGTCTTTGTTCTTTATCAAGCTATTTGCAGGGGAGCTAAGTTTGCACAAAGACAATACTGAAATTATGGAAATTATTAAAATATTAAGCAAAGGCCAACGAAATATATCGGAAAATGACATACAGTTGAAAGAAATGAGGGATTTCACTTCAAAACTTACCCATCCATCTGAAGAAAGAATAGAAACGTTTCAGTTAAAAAATGTTTCAGATCATCAAAACTTTGGGGGAAATGTATGAATTAGTTATTTTTTATATAATTCACTTAAGAGTTGAAAGTACTATACTATGGTAGATTCATTAACAATGACAACTTTTTTTGGCTCTAGTTCAGCTTACAAGGATTCTACTCTCAGATGTTAGCTGGAACCAGGGTCCATGTAAAGCCAGATTCTTACGTTGCTACAGATTTGAAATGGCTTGCTCAACACGTTAAATCTATCAATGAAGCCAATTCCCGTGTTATTGCGAACATTTTATTTCTACAAGCAGCGTCGGCTTTGCTTACACGATTGACAACGCTTACGCATTTGGAACATTTGCCTGCACTGGCAAAATACCGTGGGTTTGTAGAATCATAGACATATTATTGATATAGACTGTATTTTTTTAAACGAAATTTTCACTGAAAGTGATGAAAATTAGCCTAGTCATTAAGCCTAATTCGAGTTTTTAATTATTTTACTGCGTAGTCAAACACCAACGGATTGTATCCGGGAAACATACGAAAAATTCGACTATGCAATGTCCAACGAATATCTGCATAGATATTATGATCACAATGGAACACCCACTGTAAGTATATACTTAAATTTATTTTCCTTGCAATATGAATCTAACCAAGGTTATCTTCCCATTCCCAACAGATAAAATTCATCTGCCCATATAGCTTATAATGTGCTTTTCTTTCGTTTTCAGTTGGTTCAATTAATGGACAATTTGAAGTTAGGATACGTCAAAGTTTTAGAAAATGCTAAATTTCTTACTAATGAAACAAAAGTTCACGCTATTGACAAAGCCAAAGACATCCACACATTCATAGCGGCAGATGCGTGGGTTATGAACGATAAAAACCTACAGGATTACTACAGAAATGTACTTTTAATTAATTTAATTATTGATAAGTGTTGTACTTTGGTATTCATCATTTTGCGAATTGTACTGTTTTACCTTCGTTAAACATTTTAAATGCGTTTTTTCATTTCTAGATGAACGTTTCCAAGGATAACAATTTTGTAAGGAACCATGTGGCAGGTCTGAAATTTCAGTGGGCCAAATTTCTTGAATTGAAAAATGCGAACATGTAAAAAAAGTGTTTTTAATTAACATTCAAGTCATGTTTTAATTATGACTAATTATGGATTGCATGTGACTGGATCAACGATGATGCAGAATTCAATGCATGAATATTACATAACCAAATTGTGTTAGCTAGTTTTGTTTCTTGGTTTTCAGATTCAATTATCTTGTAGGAGATGCGTATACTGGATACGTGAGCGCTAAATACAGCTACCATTTTAATCAGATACGTAAGATAACCACTCGTAACGGCTATTAGTATTTTATATTAAGTATACATAATATTTTGTCAATAAAATTATTTTTATTTTGAAGGCATTCAAGCGGCCTTAGTTCAGAAACCCATATTCAATTACAAGTATCCGGGGTAAGCATTTTTGAGCTATTTTTATCAATTATAAAAATTTATTTCCAACAAACTCGAAATGTACCAAGGAATAAAATGAGAAATTTAAGTTCTCTAATATTTGAATCAAACACGAAGACAATAGTAATTTTCAATTTTTCTATGATTATAGACATGTAGAAATTTTTATATCGATTAAAAGTTGTCTGTCCTACTAATCTAGTCCTTTAACCATTTATCATGGTTTATTTTTGTTTCGAAATGCTGCAGATTCACAAATTATGGAGGTATTGGAACAGTTCTTGCACATACTCTCGGACATTCATTCGACACAAATGGTAACAAGCCTTTTATTAATATAACCGTAATTACAATTTTATCATATAATTCAAGCATCCGTAAATATGCCACAATGATTTTTCATTTAACTGACCTATTAATCTGCAAGATACGCATTCCACACAACAAAATTTTTTCAATCACAACTTCCAAGAAGTTGTCACTAGTGTAAAGTACTTTGACAAAAAGATGACCGCTCTATTCTAAAGGTCAATTTTGAGAGTCAAATTGTTTTTAACCAAATATATGACATATTATGAACTACCATAACAGGATTTCATAACAGCAGAAGTTCATAACAAAATTAAATACGTGTTAGCAGAATTCTAAGATTTTGAGCCATCCATTTTTTGTATTCATAATACGTGCCATGCGCTCCAGTGGTGGCATGTATCTTTTTACTGTTTCTCAGGCAACACCATTAAATGTATTGTTTTCTTCATATATAGGCGTTCATTTCGACAAGAACGGTCATCGTGGCGACTTTTGGGATGACTCGAGTTATGAAGGTTACTATAACTGGACGGAAGGCTTGGTTGCTGACTACAGTCAACCAGAGTATAAAACGGCAGATCCTTGGGGATCACTTGACGATGCTAACATTGATCATTCTCAAACAGTGAATGATGATATTGCCGATATTTTGGGCGTGCGCATGGCCTATAACGCATACCAAAAATACTTGAGCGATTTAAGAAGCGCTGGAAAAAAAGAGAAAGTACTTCCAGGCTTGAAACAATTTACGCCACAGCAGTTGTTCTGGATGAAGTATGCTTTGGTACGCATAGTGATAGTTTATCAGCAGTCTGAAGTTTGATATCGGTGCTAAAATAAATTATGCATGAAAGTGATGTTAGATTTGTAGGCGCTTTACAAGTTACATGGAATATTTGAATTTTGAATTATGTATGTTTTCATTATATTTCTTCCAGATGTGGTGTGAGCACACGGAAAAATCGTACTTACATGTCTTACGACACTTCAATCAACATAGTCCTGGCAACGTTCGGGCAACACTACCATTGACAAGATCCAGGGAATGGGCCAAAGATTTCAAGTGTCCTGCACCTAAAAAGTCTGACTTCTAGGTTAGATCGGATTTGAATACATCGAAAACATGATTGTTCACATCTAAATATACCTATGCGTCTACTAGAGTTACGTCTACTCAAGTCTAAAATAAAGCGATTCAATAAAACATTTGTACAAACTCGATTTGTTATATGACTTTTTTATAACTTCAAATGTGCATATATGTTTCTTGGATGAACAGAACTTTATGGTACCTATGTATCAGCAGATGTTTGAAACACATTTTCGGCATATCAGTCAAATTGCCCCAAAAATCATATAGCATCATTGAAGCTTGAAAAAGTCATATAGCAAAATCGAAGTTTGTAAAAATCATTTAGCACAATTCTTAAGTTTGGTTTTCTTATAGCACACCTGAAAGTTTTGCCACTCTGAATATGACTTATGCTCTACAGACGTTGCATCTACGCGTCCAAATAACGAAGAAAATAATTCATGGAACAGGATCATTGTAACAAGTCATTTGGCTCAAATCGATTTCCTTCCATATAATCTTTCATAATATCCAAAATCCGAAATAAGAAAATTTGCCAAAATAGGTAGAGTAATCATTACAATTTTCTTGTAAGTCATTCAGGTGTAGTCGCGAATCTAAACACCTTATATCATCTAATAATACGAGGCGAGTCAGTTGTCTGCCATGCACATTAATCAACTTAACCAACTTGACACCCATTCATATGACCAAATGCACAAGATCTATGAACTGCGTCAAATGTACTTGAATACTAATCTTATTTCATCTACGAAAAATTAGAAGCGGTCGTTGTCTTGTCATTTAATCTTTGAATATTATTGTGATCAATGATCATTCATATTGTTATTACAAAAACTCATTTTTTAACATTGCTACTTCTAGAACCTTCGAACAAGCGTTCAACCTAAAGAGCATTTTTGTCTTGCATATTGTCCTATCCCATGATTGTCTGAATGATAGACAAGTAGAATAGCTTAGTGTGTAGTTTAATTTACATAACATTAATTTAATTTTACATTAATTTACATAAATATTGTCTCTCGAAATTATCTGCTTAACTACGCGGTCACACCATTTTATCGAGCAACGCTTATGGGTTAAAAAGATAACATAATATATTCTCTTAAACCTCTTCTTCTACGACTAGTATTTATATTTTAATACCTCGGTTTCTCGACTCTATTAGCTAGCTACCTGAAAAATTTTAAATGATCTTGGATAGAAAAACACACACTAATTTTGTTTTAGTTGAAAATTAAGAATTATCTGAAAAGGTTTACTCTATGAGAGCAGAAGTTCGAAGAATGTATGCTTATTGGAATTTTGCTTTTTATTTTTTAGTACTACCAGGCTTGACAATACAATTCTAACTCGGAAAAGCTTTCATTAGTAGAAATGTATGTTTAAGCTGATTATGTTTTATTTGTTTGGGCTAAATCATTTCGAAGGTACATTGTACATTAAACTCACAAACTTTAATGCATTGAAAATGAGACCTACTATTTAGTAATTTCGTAGACTGCTAATATGGTTTTTGTAATGGTAATATACTAGTTTTTTATATTCTATGTAGTTATCAGTTATTGCAATAATGAATTTTACCGTCCTTGGTGCACGCGAGATCTTGAGCTGCACTTGAATTTTTTGTCTGGTAAGCAAAAAGTATTGTCAAGATAAAAATGTCTTGAAGAGCTCTGCTTCTGCATTTGAATGATAGCCCACGCAAAAAGTGCATTTCTTGATTTCGATTAGTAATTCAAGGAGCATTTTCTCAAGGAAATCTTTCAGATATATTTGCATAATTGGATTGGAAATCAGAACTGGTTACAACCATCCAGAGTCTAGAGCCTTCCACAGCCCCTCAGCAAAATGCCAATCACTGCACACAACACAATTAGTCAACATAAGGTGTAACGTAGCATGAACTACTGCATATAAGCATGAATGGATAAGAAAGGGATGGGTTTTTACCTTATTCACCACTTAATGAATTCAATTACTTGAATGAAACCGTACATCTCGTGGACACTTGATGATATGAAAATGCAGAAGCTTCGCTTGCACCTACACGGTCACAAGTATATAAGCAGCTAAAAAATTGTCATCCAACTTACTAAAAACGACACATCGGCAGTGCCAGCTATAACAGAAAGACGCTTGATCGAGAAATCCTCAATTCGTGCTCCAATCGACTTTTGTCCGAATTTCAACTCTAACTTAAAATTAAAAAATACTATTCCCTCCGATTTTCAAGCAAAACTTTCCATCAAAATGATCACTAAACCAGTTATCGTGATTCCAGCGCTGGCCTGCATCACTTTTGCCTTTTTTGTGTCTCAAACGGTAATTCTTGTTTTTTAAAATATGATTTATGATTGATCGTAATAAATCGTAAATTTTGAACTACTTTTTTCTTTGCAATTCAACAGTCCGCTTTCGGAAATGGGCTATTCATTTGCAGAAATGGGACTTTAGCCCCTGGTGAGGGTTTAACTGAAAAATTAAAATTGTGCAACAATCCGGACTTGTACAAAGATACCGACCTCAAGGTAAAATGTTTGGATATTTCATGGAACTTTTTTATAAGTTTTTGGCATCTACTAATTCCAAATTTAGACATGGGTTTTTCTTATTTCACCCATATAGTGTATAGCCGTGTGCACAACTGAAGCAATTGGCGGTGTAAGTAGTCATCCTTTTTTATTTAGATTTATTATGTTTTCGACTTATTATTATGATACACAAGTGCATTTTCAAATGTAGTTAAAGGATGGTGTTCCTGATGAGGAATTGTTCACAAACATTGTCAAAACTGAATTTCCCGAAGCGGAGCAAGCAAATGCGTTGGAACGAGTTGCAAGCTGCTTCAAAGACAGTACGAATCTGCCACTTTTCTGAATGATTAAAAGTTTATAATACTTCCTCTAACTACCCATGCTCATGATTAAATTTTTGCTATGCAATAGGAACTTTTGACAAGGATGACAAGACGTGCGCTTCAATCGCTGACTTTAGTGTTTGTGGAACTAAGCTCGTTGTAGAAACAGTAAGTAAAAGTTTTCAGATTTAAAATTAAAACCATGTCTTTAAATTATGGTTGCAATTTAAAAATTTGTTTTTCAACAGAAATGTTAAACCGATTCTACTGAGCTACCCGGTCGTATTTGACAACGTAATGCGAAATGCGAACTCATGACATTTGTGCGGAAATTGATATCTACACTTAATTACTCATTCAAATATAATTTCTATAATTTAATTAGTTGGCACTAATATTTCACACCCAAAAATATATTGCTTTAACCTATGTCATTTATTATTGGGCTTTATGGCAGTCACAGCCGTAGATTATCTCTCCTAATTTTTGAACGCGTAGTACTTTCAAAAGCAGATATATGATGTTTGAGTATTAGTGCTTTCAAGTGTTATTTTGTTTTAGGAAAACCAAAGAGTTTATTCCCATATTTTCTCAGTCATTATAAAGAAAGTTAAACTTTGTTTAACTAATTAAATTACTTACATGACAATAGTCATAGTCATTTGGGAGTTTATTAATGAAGTAGTAAATGTTACCTAGAAAAAAAGCTACATCTCTTGTTCGTTGTTTTCTTTGTTTTTTGTTTGTTCCTCAAACATTAACAAAGTTAAATAAAAAATAAAGATCACTCCAAAAATAATTCATTCAACCTTGACATACCAGAAATCTGTTGGTAAAAATATAATTTCAAAATTCTCAATTAATCACAAAATATCGTGTAGTGGAGGAAAGGACACGAAAGGAATGGGCTTTTCACACTTCATATTATAAAATTGTCCATGATGTCATCTATTCATCAATTCATCATTGTCACCCGATTCTCCCAATTTATAAAGGACCAAAGGGGTCATTTAGGATCATATTTAAACCGGTTTGACAAAATAGTTTACTTCACTTACAATAGTTAACTTAGATTCAGTACTGTGTAACGTGCTTCTACATTTTGGTGCATCAAATAACGTTGATCTGCAATCTTGGTTAAGTAAATGCTTCGTGAAAGTTAGTTCAAGATGGAAGTTCTTAAGGTTCCTCGTTGGGGTTTAAACGTCCAGCCGCTGTACATGGTATTTAAATCAACTTACAATATAGCAAGAATTTCTTTAATATGCGTATCCACGTGTAAACAACATGCTTAACATGCGTAAAACACCAATGACTTCAGATTAGTGGAAGAAAATGCAAAGAAATAAAAAAGTCTTAGCCATTTAGTTTATCATTATTTTTCTTCTTTATTTCTCTATGTTGCTCACAGGGAATAAACACGCAAAACTGAATGTTGGTACAATGCATTTTATACTTTATCTGTGTAGCACTTTGCAATTTAGCAGTATTGATAGTTGCAATGTAATAAGAATAATTGTATACAATCATCTGCATGCCTCTTTACGTACCTCTATACTTAATTTGTGTTACAATTAGGCTACGGATAGGAGATGTAATTTGAATTATTTTAGGGTATGCTACTTCTTTTGTTTTAATATATAGTTCCTTTCACTATTAGATTCACAGGTTTTTGTAGTAATATTAAGTTTTATAACAGCGGTTGTACATTACGTACCTACACAATATGCAGTAATAATGAATCAAATAATAATAATGATAATCAGCAGTCTGGCCAGTACGTTTTAAAATTGCGTACTCCAAAGTAAAGTCAATCACTTCAACATACAACATAGTCAAGTAAAACATATTTTTTCGTAAAATAGTTCATTCAACATGATATTACATACTAGCTTATCGTCAACCTGGTTGTGAAATAAAATCGTACTACGCTCTTTAATCACACATTCATTGTCAGTTCACTCCATCTACGTCACCACACGTCATATTATGTGAGAACCAGGAATAGTGATGTTCCCTAAACATCTTTCGATCTATGAAACTGCCAGATTTCCAACTTGAAGTATCTATCTTACACAAGCATTCCCTTCCTAGCTTGGCTATTATGACATTTTAACAATGACATGACGCTAAATTGAAGTAGGACTTTACTCGTTTGCTCCAACACCCTTCTGGCATAACATAATATTTACTGACAGTGTGTGGCAGTGGATACGTCACTATGTATTTACTTTAAAATATGATCACTCAATGTTCATACTCGCATGGGCTAGTTTGAAAACATTTATACATTATATATAATATTCAGGGTAAGAAAATCATACTCATTGCTTCATTCTTATGATTTAAACTAGAAGCATCATTTCTTAAACAACCAAGTGCAGAAAATAGAATTTTAGCTATGTTCGATGTCATTCCGCCATCCAAATTGTCAATAAAACTGAAACTTTGCGGGACAAAAAATAATGACTTGAATACTGCCAATCTATATAAAGCCATAGTTTTTCCAAAACGCACCTTGAATTATTTGTAACACTTTTTCCGTTTTAAAAAGTGTCACCAAAACCAAAAATATACTTTTAAATTGTGAGTTTCAAAATTATAAAGTTTGTAGTTAATTAAATAAAATGGGTCAATATAACACAAGCATAGAGATGTGTTTTAAACAGAGAACGAAATCCGAACCGAAAATGCATTCAAGTTCTGCTGGCTGGACATTGGCAATCTCTTACATAGGTAATAAATTATAGAGCATTCTATTATAGTCAGTATGAAATCTACGTGATAAATATAAGATTAATAATTTGTAGGTAGTTTAGATAATATACAAATGTAATTGGGTATTGATAATATCTATTTTGAAGTTACCGTTTCTCTACAAATTACTGATTACTGTATCAAAGTTGATGTCAGGTAGTACATTATATAATAACAGAATAACTAACAAGATTTTAGTTACTACGATATAAACTTAATTCATACTTTCACGTTCAAACTACTGAACAACGATGAATTTATCATCACCAATTTACCATCATCTTTAAACATACAGAGGTTCTCAGGTACTCATTAAATGTATAGTATTTCTAAAAACAAATTTAAATAATATTATGTAGCCTTTCTTTTATAACGATTTTTCAAGCTAATAACCTAATTAATTTTTGCAAACGCAGCAAAAATAAAAGTATCAAATAATTGGAGGAGTACGAAGAATACGAATTTTTATCGCATTCATATTAATCATTTATGGCTATTTTTCTGTTTTACTTTTCTCAAAAGTTTATATTTTTTGGTGTACGCACAGCTACCTGTTACAAGCAATTATTACTAATCAAAGATATAATTGCTTTTTAGTGCGGAGCAAAAATGGTTTCCGCATTCTATCCAGAATATATATTATACTTCTAGCATTTCCATCATATTATCAATTTTATAGATTTCACACATGTCACAGTCACATTAAAACAGAACCAACCCGTTCATTTCCGTTCATTCGTTATCTATATAAATTGTATAATTTCTGACTTTGTGAAAGGGATAAATAATAAACACACTCCTTGTTGAATCCTTGCTACAATAACCCTTTTCTATTTACACAGAATTACCTTTCCCAAATTCCACGCGCACATATATTCTCATATAACAAAATTTTCGATCTCTGGATACAAACAATAGATTTCGTCAGTAATTTTAATCTACATTTTTATAGTATACACGATACTGTTACTAAGCCTACGTTATACTTTTAAATTCATGTACTACTCTACTATGTATATTGATTACATAACATTTTGAATTTTTGAATAAAGGCTGCACCTATCTACGATAAAACAATAATTTCGGTTTCAACAGAGGATACATTATAGTTGTTGATCAATGAACTGATTATATATGTTTGCTAACTTAAAGTTTAAATTTCTTCTCTCTGACCATGCCTCCTTAAAAGCTGTTTCTTTAGAGAGTGCAGCTCGGCTTCCATTGTGTTGACTTTGGCTTGAAGTTCTGCACCACACTATAGTAGAATGAAGGAATATATATTAATACATTATCTACGTTTTTAAGCCAAAACTACATTTAATATGCCAAAAATTTTCAATTTATTACCGAAGTTAGTAGTGGAGATTAAGAGAACATGTATGAAAGAAGAGAGAGAGAGATCGAGAAGTTAGTAGATAGAGTTTGCACACCATACCTTCGTTTCTGTAATGTCCTTAATCGTTTTCTCTTGAGTTTTACAGATCTGTTCCAGGGATGAGATTCTGTGTACCATTTTATCCAATAACCTGGTTACTGTTTCAGCACCCCCTTCCGGCCCCATCCTGCTCAATACAAGTTTCCTGACAGATTCTATTTCGTATCCTGTGATAGCTATAGCATAATACAAAATATTCTCAATTGCTGCCCTATAATCAAACCATTCCAAAAACTTGCAATGTATTATGTAATATAATTTACTGCTTTGATCATTGTCCGAGTATTGGATAAATGGCAGTCTCTTTTTCGTTGGCAAACAAGCTGTTGTCTCAAACAATGAGGCTGAAGTGGGAGACGTCATTGGAGTCGGACTACTGTACCGAACCTTCTTTATTACTACGTGATCCTCAAAATCCTTGGTTGCATCATCCGTCGACTCCTTCAGACAAAAAAAGCAACAAGAGAAATGCTTGAATAAAATATCCTTCCATGGGAAAGCATATATTGAGCATATCAAGTTCAAATATATTTATATTACCTTTCTTTTATGTTCAAATTTCCCCTTAAAATCATCCAATGCTTTCTCCCATCTTTCCCTTTCCTCCTGATCCCTAGAAAGCAAGAGGTAATGACGCCAGT
Organism: Entomobrya proxima; assembly: GCA_029691765.1. Classification (NCBI taxonomy): domain Eukaryota; kingdom Metazoa; phylum Arthropoda; class Collembola; order Entomobryomorpha; family Entomobryidae; genus Entomobrya; species Entomobrya proxima. Next base: position 2,290,672 of record CM056169.1, read on the forward strand.
TTGCAGAGTCAAACCCCCAATGGCAAGTTCGGTTTTCTTGTCTCTTGTGAGAGTGGGCAACAAAACGACTGGGCGAGAACAAACCGTGACATTCAACGCACCTACAAAAATCGAAATTGAAATATAAGTTCATCTATTGTTTGCACCATGTGGGCAATTAAAAAAACATTTTGATTAATACGGAATATGAACATTTTTAGGTATCAACAGAACAGGTTACACCAGTTCCGATTTTATATCGGAATTTATATTGCTTTGAATTAGCTTCTGGAATATCTGTACTCCGTGATCTATTACCGTTGTTGAATTGACTGGCATGAAAATAATTGTATGGTATTTTTAATTTGACCCAAAATGTTTGAGTTGTTGCACTTACTCCACACATAAAGCATCAGGCTTATCATACATCTGTGGCATCACGATTCCTTTGCACTTTCCAAAACATTCATGGTACACTCTGAAGTTGCTTGCCGTCCTTCCATCTCTTGCCTTTGCGAGAGCAAGTGACCCAACAAGAGGCTTCGGAGGATTTCGATGCAGCAGAGAATTGACTAGACGTTCAGCATCCGTTTTCGTAATCAGCCCACAAGAGTGAGCATTCATCGGGATCACGCCTGTTACCTTTAATACTTCCAGTTGATCCGATGAGCATCGTGAACAGAAGATCTGAAGCTCGTCACACACCTGTCAAAACAATAAAAACGTAGAACATAATTTTTAAATTGTTTATGAGACGATTCTATTCTGACTGTTAATGTGTATTGTAGAAGAAAGTCCAAGTTTTACTCAAAAAATATTTTCAAACATGTCACTTGTATGCAGTTCCCTTTTGGCATGTAATCAACCTGGCTGCCACACTGACTTTGTCGTTTTCCATTTTCAAAAAATGACAACTTGAATGACAAACCTTAGCTTTTTGGAAAGTTTAAGTTAACATATTGCCCCAGTTGGCAGAATTTTTGAATTGTGAAATCCATACATAATTAATTTAGCAAAATCCTACTGGTTAGTAATTATAACCAAATTAAATAAATAACAAGAGATTGAAACCTTTTGCATTTTTTGAATTGTAGTATTATTATTAGGTCCGACCTTTTTTATGTAAAAATAAATATATATTAAACTTATATTTTAGCATTATTAGCATAGTTTATGTTTAATACATTGTCGAAGATTTGTAACAAACGTTGATTCTGATTCTTGTATATACCTATACAGAATTAACATTGTAATTTGGTGCTACACCCCCATACTATGGGTGAAAAACGCATTTTAAAAAATTTACTTGTTTTCATATTTAAAATGTGATTTGATTCAAACTTGAATATGCTTGGGAGAATTTCTTCTCCTCTGCTGTCATTTCATCATTTTCACCATGGAAGATGGAACTGAGGAATATGAATGAACAAAAACACTTTAGATAAGGGTCAATCAAAGATTGTAACCTGACAGTTTTCTTTAAGTAGAAATGTCATGGAAGTTAAGCAACCTCAAGATGGAACATGCTGGATTCATTGCATTTTGAATCTAGATATTTGCAATCAACTCATTTAAATAATACGGTACAATAGAAGAAAATTTAAGGGTATAATATGCTATACATATCCTCTGTGAATGTACCTATAGTGTATTCACACTACTCTGTAGCGGATTTTGCATCTTTTTGGTTTGGCTATCAAAACAAGAAAGAGAACAACGACCTCCCTCAGCCCGGCCGTTGTCGTACGACGCAAAAGCAGGCATTCAAGCTCAGCTACACTTTATGTTCAGTTTTTTTACTGGCTGCTGCTGCCTGTTAACCTTCTTATTAATGTATATATCAAACTCAACTGCATCTACCCCTCCGTTGCATCGCTTCTCGGTGAAGTAAACTTTCAAACCATCACGATATTAGCAACATCAGATTTCCACCGCACCGCCTACAAAGATTTACTTACGAGTATTAATAGTAGTTTACTTGTCTTTATGCACATTCACATTTTCGGCATATTTTTGTCGTTTAAGCGAAAAAATCTACGTTTTCGGATAGCATAAAAATGAATTTCAAGTTTGTAAAATCTTTAATGTTTTTTGCATTGTCCAGTACGAACTGGATTTACTATTTTTGACACTTTTTGTGAAAATTATAAATTGTTTTAAGCATTCACGTAAATATAATAAGTAATAATTCATTAGTAGAAATTCAAACCAAAACTAAACCTGTACTAAACGAAACCAGTTGACCTTTTCCAGTTAACCAGTTATTTTCAGCGTTTACTTCTATTTGATCTTTGAGATGCGTGGATGGAAAATTAAGCGTTTTGATTTGGATGCAAAAAGTTCTTGAAACCAGCAACACTTGACTAGGGGCTAGAAGAATATGTTCAACTTGCAAAAATGATGATCATTGATAGTTTCTTTTTACGAGCATTTCATCACAATCAAATTATGCTTTACACTGTTATATATTTATACAGTATATTGGTAGTTGCAATAATTAATAAAAATCCATGTTTTGCCGAAGAAAATGGCATAAAAATTACAAAAAAATTTCCAGTGTCGATTACTCTAGGGAGGAGCGATTTGAAGCAGTTAAGTAAAGTACTTAATTGGATACATGTATGTGCGGTTTTACTAAACTAAGCAATGACGCCAAAACCCTACACCAGTTTCCATTTTTACCATCAGTAGTTTCCAACGTATTTATCAGGGCTAGAGGCAGAGGAATCTCGGAGTTTTGTATTCATTCCCCGCGTTCAATGACATGCATCTGTTAAGTATGCCGGCCAGTTAAATAGTCCTTGAGGAATGAGGAGTAGTCTTGCTTCAGCCATGGTAGCAATGATTATTACTGTGCTGTTTTTGTTTATCATAAAAACAAGCGTCAAGAATGAAGCATGAGATATACAAGTTTATGCATAGGTATAAATATGTATAAAATTTTTATCATTTAGTAAGCAACGACGATAGAAACTCGTTCTCTGAGAACCATCTATCTTATGGTGCAAACTTTTCTTAGACAATAAAATACATGATTATATTAATACTAACACTGAGAAGTTGGTCAGACTTCTCTTGGTGTTGCATGCTGCACTTTGCCACGATGAAACGATACGAGGATGAGTTGCTGTGGCTCACTTTTAAAAAGGGATGCGTACATTTTTTCATCGCCTAACATAATATAAGCTATCCATGGTATAGTAAAAGGCATTGCTTATTTAATAATTCATTTTGTTTATATGTAATTTAAATAATTGTAAGCTGGCAACTGATTTTGATAGTAAAATTAAACCTTTCAATCAATCAATCAAATGAAGATTTTACTACTTTACATAAGCCGAAAATGAAGCTGAAACGAAAATTACGATTTCCCTTACAAAAAGTATACTACGTCGTATTCATAGGATTCAAACAATACCGGATTTGAGTTTAAAAACAAAAAGAACTTTTTAAATCTCAAATTGTTACGCCGTTAAAACTAGTAAAATTTCGGAAAGCATTATAAATTATGATATACGAATCAGTATGTTATATTAATTTGACATCGCTTTAATAATGGTGGTTTCAGTATTTTAATTTACAACAACGTATTGAATGGCTACAACTATTTTTAGATAATAGATAAATGCGTGATATTCTTCTAAATGAACTTTTATAGTAACAAAGATTGTAGGGTCGTAAAGATAAAACACAATGAGTTATTCCTTTTGTACTTTAAGACTACTATTTACGAATAACTTTCGTTTAGGAATTGTCAAACAAGTCTTAATTTTTGCAGATGTTCACAAAATGAAATTCATAAAATAAAAAGAAAGCAACTGAATTTTAGCTAAACTCGGAATCAGCTATAATATGACAAGCATATGAAATCAAATATAATTTTTTTCATAATACCTATTTAGTTAAAACGTGAAACCTGGTCTATTTTTACGTAGCGTGATGCGTGATATATTTAAAACTAATGTAATTAAGTTTGTACAGATATAGACGAACAGATAAACAGAATGTTTACAGTATTATGTACTTTTCAGAGAAAGTTCAGCATATTGACCGTACATCAGTTGCCCCCATTCTGGGCAGCCGAGAAAAGCCTTTTATAGGTAACTCCCTAAGGCAAAACTCGGTCGGTACACAGTTTTAACTTGTGTAAAACATGATCAACATGTTATTTATTGGGAAGATTGTCGATAAATTAAGTTTAAACAATAAACTGTCTTTAACGGCCAGCGACAAACGGATTTAGGATCTGTTAACTTGGCTAGAAGTTTAAGTTCATGGCAACTAAAAAAATTAAGGCCGTGTTAATTTTACCCTGACTTAAATTTGTAGCAATCTGAAATCTCTCAAATAATTTTTGTCGTTACTAGAAAGAATTCTAAAATTGCAACAGAATTTCAAAATTCATTGTGGCGTTGGAGTCTTAAACTTTGAGAAATTCCTGTGGCAGCAGAAGCGATCATACAAAATTAGAAATCGCTACTTTCCGGAAGGAAGCTTCCTAATAAATATACACCCATTTATTCAGCGGATTAGGATATATGACGACCAACTTTGTCCCAAATATGTATCTTCTAATGTTTTTATTTCAAATCTTTCCAAACCATTGCATTAATCTTTTAAAATACAAATTTAGGTAACTCGGTAACTGTAAGAACTATTTATCATAAAGAAACATTTTTATCAAGTTGTCTAAAGCCGGAAGGCAGCGAGATCTCGCGATTGATAACAGACCAAATACCTATAGGAACGGAGGTAACTGCGTGCCGAATGCCAAAGATGGAAAAAGCTTCAAATACCCTAATCCTGGAATCTTTAGATGCCAAATATATTTTTATAAGGAAAGAAAATTATAATTTTACCTGATTGATCTGAGGTAAAGTGAAAGGTCTCAGAACTGACGTTAAAATTTGAGGAAAGCAAAGCCTCTTTTCCCCTCCAACAACAAAGCATGAGATATACTCGCCCTCCAAAAGTGTTTCCAACTTTTCCGACCGAGATCGGTCTGGTGTGCTGAGTATAGGTGGTGGCTGTGGTTGATACATGACTGAAGGGACTCCAGGAGTTGGTGGGCTTGGTGGAGTGGTTGAGGTACGTATTTCACTTGATGCAGATGATGGTCTATGCAGAGAATGATGACCCTTTACCCCCACAACCACCGGAGCTGACAACGAACCTGATGGGGATGGAGGTGGCCCAATATGAATCACTTCTCGCGTGACATGAAGTCCCTCCGGTGGCAGCTCTTTAACAAATGCGAGTGCCGTGGCAGCCATCATTTCCTCGGGTGTATGCTCTCTCAATCGATCCTTTCTGATTGGATAGCTTCCAACATTCATTTGGCCTGGAACAGGGGAAGGGGCAAGGGGATTCATTACGCTAACATTAATTGTTGCCACCGGGCTAGTTGCTGCGTTTACGGGACTGCAACTGCTTTCACTTCCGCTATCGCTGCTGCTTGAAAAGCTAGTTGTGCTGCTACTACGATCTCCATTTAGTTTTTTCGTTTGATTTGGAGGAGCCACGGCGGCTTCCTCAGCAACTTCTTGATCTTCATATATGTTATGAACCTTGCCTGATTGGATAATGACTTCTTCAGGTTCACTCTTAATTGCTCTTTCTATGCAAATCACAGATGAGCTTATGGCGGGATTCGTAGCATCTTTCTTGTGAACCGTTTTGTCTCGGTCCCTGTCCTGGGAGCCCGGACTGGCAGCCTGATTAGATGAACCGTTTTCCATTCGTGGTTTATTTAGCGCTGTTGCCAATTTCATCGGTGCATCACTTTCGCTTGTTACGTTACTGAGGGAAATGCTGCAGGTATTTTGCAACTCGCCGTGTGACAAGCCTTTGACACATTTTTCAATTTTCAAGCCATAGTGTGGTGTCTGCCCGATAAGGCTACCATGGGACGCTGCCAGTGAGCTGGAGATTATAGTCACAGCAGAGTTGGATGCAGAGTTTGCAGTGGAATTTGGGGAATTGTGTTCGAACCGGGATAAGACTGAGTTTGGGCCACTCAATGTGTTTGCTGCTGTGAGCTGATAGCTCTTTAAAACCTTTTTCAAATGCGGACTAGGTTTGCCTTCCATGATGGATATTTCCAAAGATGATGGTGGTGGTGACACTTGTGATGATGCCGAGTTCAAAGATGATGGTATTTTCATGAGTGCAACTGTGCAATATATCAAATGAGCTTGATGGTATCACTTTTCACTTGAACATTTTTTCTTTCCAGCAAGTGATACAACCACACTAGCTTTTAACAGTTTGGCAGTAGGTATTCAAATTCAAACAATCTCGCAAATTTATGTGTAGGCCTATATATAATTGATTTAAAATGACTAAAGTCGCACTGGGATAATTTCTATAGTATTTCCTTTGAGCGATGAGAATATGTACAAGCAATTAACAAGTTAACAACTTTTCCATAAATGAAAATGTATTAAAATATCATTCATGTGCTATACCACTGATTGTGAACTCGGTATAATATTTGTACTGTGGGATTCCAATGAACATCCTTTTGATTAATTTATGTACAACAATTAGCAACAATGTTTTTAGTTTAAAATGCTTTAAAATTTACAACTTTCGCTACACTTTCACCGGTATCCGTTCACATGTTCACGTATTTGTTTGTATCCACGTTCTCATATAAACGTTAATAAGTGTTGCTCATTCTGAAGATCATTGTTACCGAGTTTTAAACCAATGTTTACATTTGAAATCCTGGTATTTAATTGTTCATGATATGCAGTGTTTTTACTGGCCTCGTGTACTCAACAAACTAAAAAATATTCGGATAGCTTGGTTTTTAAAAACTATGTTGTATATTGTAGTATAGTTCCATAGATATATACGATACGATTATTGCTATTTTTACTGCACATGCACATAACACAGACACATCATTCAAACTTGGGAGTTTTTTATTATCTTGTTGTAAAGTACAGTATCCATACGGTCACCTTTAAAATGAAGTAAATGTGGTTTCTGTGTGAATGCAAAAAGTTATCCTGTTGCAAAATTGTGCTGTTGTTGAGGCTAATGAAAGAGGCCTGACGATACTACGACACATGAAATGAAACACAAAAAATTTATTAATAAAGTAATAATTCATCAATTAAGAATTACTAAACCATCCTTCTGCAAAAATTAATAATTTGTCTCCTTCTTTTCTTTTTTTCACTCTTCATCTACTTACCAAATCGTAATTGCGATTTTAGTTCCTGCTTATATGTATTATTAAGTTGATGTTATAGTTACAGTGCTAACATCATTGTTATATGTTTAATGCATAAATATACTAGCCCGTAGCAAGGAGCACTGGTGACGATATAGTCTTAATGTGACTACTCTAGCCAAAGACCTTAACTGCAGAGAAGATGTCGATGACTACGATGATGATGATGATTTTATGATAAAAAGTTTTTGTGCATGTATCTGTCTATCTCTCTTTTGCCGTGTGTACCATACTGTGCATAAAAAGGATGTCTGTCTAGACACTAGACTCCAGACGACGACGGCTGTGGTGTGATGGCGATTGGCAATGATGTGCTACTACATACTACTCTCCCTCTTGCTACACTCTTCACTCTTTGCTAAAGACATACCAAAACTACCAAATGCAGCAATCTAGTGCACATTATTTACCTACGTGTTGTACACACAAAGACCAAGGCACGGGCGAAAAACTTGAGATAAAATAGTCTCTCTGTTTGTTATCCTTTCGTTATTTAACTCAATGGTTTAGCAAAACAAGAGAGATGCAGATGCAATAAATAAAAGTATGAGTTTCTTTGAATGTTATACCAGCCAATAATCATAATCCCATTACTACCACTCACCTTCATGCAAATGCAACCCAGTATTCCTCCTGACTCATATTATGTTATGTCTTGCGTTTCACGTTTATATGACAATAATAAACCAGTGCAACCGTAATACCAAAGTTGCGTAATGCAAACCGGACACGTTGCACGGGGTAACCAAATAGCTTGCAACTGCGACTTAAATCATACAAATTTAAAATCAGTCAAACTGAAGTTACATACATTGTTACATACTTAAAATAATTATGTTGATTCAAGTGTATTCATTGTGAAATTAAACAGCGTTACTACAAATGATTCAAAAGATAATGTGCTAATTTGCAGGTTCTCATCTTTGTGGGATTTAAAATGTCTATTATGAAAATCGAAAATAGTAGTCTTTTAAGGATATTTAAGGGATAAAATATTTTGCAGATGGATTAAAGAGGTACAGACAAAACTAACGAATAATTAAACATTGTAGCTGTTTAATCTTGCTGTTGATTCGTCTACAAGTTGTGTTGTTGGTTTCTTCAATATGTAAACCAGTTATTATGATTACATGCAACGTGTAGTTGGGCAATCTGGTCTCTGACAAAGAGGAATCAGCTAAGGTGGTAGTGGTCAAACAAGTTATCATCATCGTATGACCACAAGTAACTTTGAACGTGCTTTTGATGATAACATTTTCTGGTATACATTGCATTATTCTTTTCAAAAGTACAAGTAGTATGACTATCACTATGCAAGCTCGGCAAAGTAGGTATGCACTTTATATGGAAAGAAGTGCAGTCTGTCTGCACGATGTGCGGTATTATAGTACTTGAAAGAGTTGCTCTCTGCCTTCAAAAGAAAGATCAAGTCAATGCGCTGATGATTTTTTCTCTACTTTTGCTCTATTTATTCTGGTCGTCGCATTCGATTCTCTCTCTAGACTAAAGCAAGAGTATATCTATGCACCATTAAAAGATAAGAATCCTGCTGTACGAATCCATATTATAATGATGATGAATAAAGGTATAGGCAAAATGGAGTCGTCGGAGACGAGAAGAAAAAGGACTAAATAAATACTTGTTTGTAGCTTGTATAATGTAATCTGCTATTGTAAAGTGATTTTCTTACAAGAGAGCATAATATCACTTATGCTGTTAAATCTCAAGATCCCAAAGGAACACAGAAACAATATTCTGCTAGTTTCCCATTCTGATGAGAACAATGATCGTCAAAAGTGATCGCTGTATATTAGCAAGATCAGTCAGCACCAGTGCACACATCTTTTGAACAATTTGAGCACGACGACGAGTCAAAAAAGACGTCGAAAAGGGGAATGTGCCTGTTGATAAAAAAGATGATAGAGAAAATAATGCATGCAAAATATGTTCATAAACATTGGTCTGTCATGCACACAAGCAAATAAGAAGTTAGATAGGTACCTAGTTTTAGGCAGAAACAAGTTCAGCAGAGGTGGTAGTAAGGTAATAACAATCATAAAGCCGCAACTCTCTGGCACTGATAATATTATGAACAATTTGTTTCCCTTCTATCACTCTTCACTTTTAAGTATGCACGTAGGCAATGCTACATTCTATCCTTCTTCAATTAACTTGGCAGTCAAGTTATATAAAACAGAGCACTGAACTGAGATGATGATTATAGGCAAATAGAGAAGCGAAGTGGAAGTGGAGTCGCGGTAGACGAGGACGAGACCGACCACGACCACAAACCAGTTAAACCGACTGAATATAAGCATGAGTGCATGCCCATGTGTAGTAAGTCTATTTACTCCACACAACGCGATACAAAAGTCGATTTCGCACTTCGCAACCATATAAAGTTTGCACATATGCCAAATAAAAATAGGAAAACTCCTCTTATGTATTGGGATATCGTTATAAGGTATGCTGTCTCAGAATTCAGGCACGTATCACCATATTCTGAACAAGCAGTAAAAAAGCAACTTAGCGTCACGTCACGATATCTGCCATCCGTCCGACTCGACGGTTCGTCCTTTAATTCTCCTTGTCTCCTTTTCAATTTCAAGCATATAAACAAGCTATAATATTTCAGTTTTTTTTTGAGAAATCACATTGAGAATTCAAGATGTATGTGCTGATCAGTTCTGATGTTAATAAATGGGATTTTATTGTGATCATGATTATTATGATGATGAAATGAGATTGATTTTGTTTGACGAAAGAAACAGACAGACAGACGGAAGAAATCGAAATGTTTTATGGTACAAAGTTCATACAGAACGTAATTGAACGGGCTATTGTACCTATATGTTGGTCAAAACATAATTATCAGATAGGCCATGAGAAGTTTTTAAACGTTATGCATGCTAGAAGGGTAAAAGATATTTGGTACTTTACAAAGTTTTACAGGTCCCTTGACCTATGAATATCCTGTACTGCATGCATCTATCGACACAAGCGAAACTACTTGGTGGCAACGCCATTCATATTCCAATAGTCAAGGAAATTGTGTATTCATTTTAAGCTAGAATCCTTACATAATATTCCATTTTATACTAGCTTATTTACAACGTGATTTTACTAATGGCAACTTTTTTCCAGTACTTCCAGGAATTCACGTTCAGTACACAATACACAAAACGTTTACATGATACAGCATTTAGGTTTCCTTTTACACCCTTATAGCATGTCTGAAACAGAATACGGTTTATTGCAGATTTCAGCAAAATTTTTATCTACATTTAGTCTGGTAAAATGATTTATGAATCGCTTTCCACTTCTCCATCTGAGTTAATTGGTGTCACGTCACAACTTATCGAACTTTTTCATGTAGAATTCACCTTTTGTCTGCTTCATTTGATATATATAGATAAAATGTATGGATTAAAATTAGTGGAGGAGTTGTGGTCGTTTTGCACTAGAAATTCTTAGTATGTAGTAAGAATAAGAATGATCGCTTGCTAACTATGTGAATGCATACTGTTTCAAGCTACTTTTGGCAATGTATTGACTTAAGTGCAAATTTCATTGATAAGTGTGATAAGCCTGACAGAAATCAATAAGGACGATTGGAAAACAGCAGACACCATAGTCATATGCCAACCTTCTCCGAGCGTCCAAACATTAAGGAAATTTCACAAAATTGAAATTAGGTATGAGTGTTAAAGCATACAACACTAGATGTTAAAATTCAAACGTAACATACTCCTAACATTCTGATAACTGGCAGTAAACGCAATAACTCACAAACCGTTTCGCATATTTTAATTATGTCTTCGAATGTTGATTACTACAAAAGCCTGCTACGATGAGTATTGATTTTCAGCCCGTCTTGATGTACAGAATGTTCTAAAAAATTACATAGTCATATAATGGGTTTTATTGTAACGACAAACTGCGGCTGCATGATATGTCTGCATCCAACGACCAAGGGTTAATATACAAAAAATGGTACTTTCTACGGGAAAATGGTCCCATTTCCCGGGACGATTTTCTCTGGACCAAATGTCTCTGGTAATTCTTTTTTCATGTGAACACTTTTTCCTTAAAAGTTTTTCCCCGTCATTTCTTTCCTCAGAAGTACAAATTTTCCCCACCACAGATTTCTTCAATATTTTTTGAGATAATACTAAATTTGAGATAGTCATACCCGGAAAATGTAAGCATTAATCACCATTATTATGATGCTTTTATCCGAGGAATAAACTCCCCCCATAATTTTTTATCACCACGTGTACGCCACGTTTATCACCACGCGATAAAAAATTATGGGGACATTTATTTCTCGGATAAAAGCATGATAATAATGGTGATGAAACCTCTTTATTCGGTGATGACAAATGGCATGTTTTACTTAACAATATTGCAAAGCATTTCTTGATGAAATCCTATGTATCAGAACAAAGGAAAAGAAATGCTTGCTTTATGACCTTTACTTAAACGTTACATGGATTATCGTAGTTTAACTGTACAAAATGCAATTTATTCATTTGGATTATTATGCTATATTTTAACTTTCTCATTAAAAACTGAGTATGTCGTGTTTGTAAAAAAATCCATTACGAATTTGGTACTCAAAACCTACACCACAATTGCACACGAAAACGGGAACAAATCCAGAACTAGTTTTTCATATCAGTTTGGTTCCCATTGCCATAAGTTCGTATACCATTTCAATTTCATTTGCCGGGTCATGGGAACCATGACACCGAACTCAAATCTGTAGTACTGTAAACTGTAACTACATTATTTGTGTTCAGATAGGGTAACGCATTGAAACCAGACTTTCAGTAGACTTAAGATACAAATTAATATGTAGATGTCCCTATGACCCCTAGTAGTACGAATGAAATACGTGTCTCTCTAACTCTATACATTTTAATAGTTTTAGAATCTTATCGCCATGTTTTAGCGAATTATTGGAAGGCAACCCGCTTGGGTAGATCAGGCCGGTACATTAGCCGGTCAGCTCATTCCATATTCCATGCCTATTTAATGAGTAGTGGAAAGTTCCTTGTTGGAATATATTATGAGTTTCTTTACCATATTATGTATCTTTTGTTACGCCGGATATACATATGAATTGAAGCGTAATGAATGCACTTAAGTATCTACTTAACCTAATTTTAAAAAAAAGTAATGTGCACTTGTTTACCTTTCGATTGTAAGTTGTATGCACGATGAATTGTTTCAGTTTATAAAACAAAATTTCACTATTCCGTTGTCATGAGAATGAATTAAATTGACTCTGATTTTTTTTAATTTAAGGAAACTTCCTTGATACCCTTAAGAAATGCTGCTGATAAAGCGATGTTGGCGGTCCTTCTTATTCTCTTGCAATCCCTTGTGTAGAAAAGAGAAAGGCACGACACCGACGACGGCTCGCCGAGAAGCATGGGAAACAGCGGAGAAAATACATCAGGAGAAAGAATTTAGTAAATGTAATATTTCAGCGATAAGGAAGTTGACTTCTCGTTGGATACAATGCAATGCAATGTCTAGGAAGGCATGGTATATTTTACCACTACTACTACGCCACTACCATCTCTGCTTTATTTCGCACTTACATAATACTATGTAATACTAAAACACGAACATCCTTATAACTTGAAACTAGGCATGCACTCCCGTATTCCATAAAATGGAATTTCCATTGCATACAGTATACATAGAACGCAAGCTCACAAAACGACAGCGTTCCAAACAGCGTTTTATCCTTTCTCTCTTAGCCCATTTAGGCGGTGTGGCGAATTTCCCGTATGCACAGTGTACGAATACTTGAGAAAGTAATCTCGTCTTTGTAGATCTGCTTGTCTTCTTATTCCCCCTGTTTGCCGATTGCTTTGCTGTGTATATCCTGCCTAAAATACTACTACGCAAAAAGTATGCTGCTCCAGTTTTTTTCTTTCTTTGCTTGCCGAGCGGAGCAGATTCTTGACAATGATCAACGTTAATTGTGCTTGCAAATGTCTCTTAGCGCTGAGCTCGAGCTCTCTGAGAGCGGTTGGAGCCGGAGCTTAAGATGCTTACTTATTGTACGTCAGTAGTATATCTGTTTGCAACTTTTGCAAATATATATTGTAGAATGAACGTATGGACATTTGTCATGAATGAATATAATATTAAATTGCATTGCACTATAGTAACTAGCAACTCACTTAAAGAATGTTTTGCATCTCTTTTAGCATAATTATTGAGCTTCATTTATTTACTCGACAATGCTATTTAGAAATTCTGAGGCTTCAACTGTCGGTCTAGGTGTGGGACTCCAGGACAAACCACTTATGAACTAAGGCTGGTAAACGCTGAGAGTCTTCCGTGGACTCTTAGCGTGTTTGGATCAAAACTAACATCTTGAAATGGGAAACTTTTATTGCTAGCGCAAAGAAATAAGTTATGTGCAAATTTTTGTACATTATTATTCACAAAATATCTTAACATGTACACTGCTGCAATATTACATGAGCTTTATTTGATTTAAAAGATTGTGATAATAATATTGTAAAAATAACATTGCTCTCGCTTTAATTCTTTTAATTCATGAGTATGGTTCAAATTATACATTATAATATGGTTTCAGGAGGAGTCACTATCGTAGTCGAATGCGAATATATTTTTGGTGCTTGCTTTTCACGGGTAATGGGTCATAGTCTTTTTCAGGGTGGTAGGACGCTGAATGATAGTGTGTACTTGGAGCTGGACCGTGTTCCATCTCAGAAGAGCTTTCCTCCCAATGTTTATCGTACTCTAAGTCATCTTCCGGTTCCTCTTCATTATCGTCCTTTTCTTCTAAATCCTCGTCACCAATGTCATCATTCTTATTCAAGTCTTGCTTTTCAATATCAGCATGTTTTGTATCTCCATTCTTGTCCTTGTTCTTATTTTTCTTGTTAATTTCATATTTCGAACTTTCGATTTTACTTGCGCCAGTTACTTTCTGGCCAGCCACTTTCAGATCATCATTCGCCTCATCGTCATCGTCATCGCCGTATTCGCCATTAGCTTTCTGGTTGGCAATCTTAATTTTATTGTAAAATGCCTGTACGTCTTTCACCCTGTCCTTGAATCGCTCCCACTTTTCCTTTCTTCTTTCTGCCTTCTGCTTACGTCTTTCTGCTTTGTGTCGTTCCCTTTCTCTTCTACGTTGCGCCTTTAGTACCTGTCTGTGCTTTTTTCTGTAGTACTTTCTGCGGTAATGAGCAAATTTTTTACCGTACTTCCGCCGCCACCTAAACCGAATCAAAAGTTGATTATTATAATTGAAGGATATGTAAGAATTAAAGCAACTGAATGAAATTTTATAACTTACTTGTATGCTTGATGTTGATCGTAACCAAGCATGGTGTACTCTTTACCATGGGGTAGATACTGGTAAGTTGGTTGCTCGAATACCTTGGAAGCAGGATGATGCCATGGATTCTTTGTCTTATATACCCACTTCTTTTGATGAGGGTTACCCCACCCATGTGGCTGTTTGTGCCCGTGATGATTATGATGAGGATGGAAAAGTCCATTACGGTGACCTTTCCATGGGGGATGCTCATGTCCCCAAGTTATTGTTGTTTCATAATGTTCATTTCCCCAGCCCAAGAGGTTTTTAACTGATGTCCAAATGAAGTCGATTGTATGAACAATGAAAAAGGAAATGTAAGCTTTCCATTTCCATACTGCAATCCATGTAATTAGTACTGCAGCTGTGATTAAAGAGCGTCCACTTTCTTCCTCTGCCATTAGAGAACTGAAATCCACGGGTGCTCCATCAGTTCTTGTTGAGTTTCGAATTGATTTTATTTCCAGTTTTAATGGACCTGTGTGAAATGGTCTGGAAGCTTCAAATTGCTCATCTTGATTATAAGAACTGGTTCGAACGGCAGAGATGAATTCCTCGCCTTTACATTTTCCAGTTGCAATACTGTTGTTTCCACTGCACTTTGGCCAAGATGACACCCTGTAAAGTTTGCATGATCAGAAAATACAGAATCTTTAATTAACTTTCTATCTACCTATTATATCTAATTTATATAAAAAATTGAATATGAAGGAACATACCGTAAATTCTCTTAAATATATCCGGAACAGTTTCTTCCTCAATTATATTTAGTTATTTGGAACATCATTAACATCTGACGCTTTAACTTGCAAAAGTGCTTGTACTTTTTGTACATAAAAAGTTCAAAACTTTACGAGAAAGCAAAGTGTAAATGGGAAGAGAAATTACCGCATTCACAAAATGAAAATGAAACAATCAATTATTGTGTAAATAGTTACATACACGCCTGTTACATTATATCAAAAATAATTCCGGAAAGATTTCCGGGTATATTCAGAGAAAGTACGGCATACAACATGCGAAAAATGGCTAAATACATGAAAAGTTATTGAAGTGCGCTCATGCAATGATGCAAAAATAAAAATACATAGTATATTGAACTAATAAAAGTACGAAACGTAAAACAGTATGTAAATGTTGAACTAATAAATATCTCACTAATGTACAATAAATACTTAACAGACAACTAGAGGGCAGGTTTGCTATATATAATATACACTGCTATTTGTTTATATAACACAAGAGATTTTTTTAAACTATGCTCAACACTATTAATTAAACCACTTTCCTGTTCATGAGTTAAAAGTAGCACTTTTACATATCAGTACCAGAAGTTTTATAATAATATTATCGAGTATTATCGAGTTTCATATTAGAGCATTTTATAATTTCACTTTTCATCACCAACCAACTATACCTTCAAACTAATGCTACACAAACTTTTATGCATTACATTAATTGACTGATAAATTAACTATTACTAATATAATAATTATTATTATGCCTTATTCGGTTATGGGAACATTTGCTCATACTGACATTTGTACGGATTCTTTTTTAATTTTGAGTGATTTTCTTGTTAACTTTACCATGTAGTGAAATGTTTCAATAAAGAATTCACATTTAGCATAACATAACAGCATTTTTAAACTTGGATAATTGTGCTAAAGCCCTTCAGTTGTATTATTCCCTTCGGTTTTATTATTTTTAATATCTTCTAAAAGACTCCGCCAAGCGTAGCCAGATTCCTCTCCTCCCAAGATGATACTCCCATTCTCGTCATACATGTAGCTGAATTTAGAAGGCCGCAAACCATACTTGTGTGCTTTCTTTGCATACTGAAAAAGAGCATCAAATAAAAAATGCAATTTTAAGCAATGATTTTTAATTTGGCAACTTTAATCGAACATTTCTTTAAATTCATTGTATTACCTTCTTTGTATACTTTTTCGCAAATTTCCAGCCCTTTTCTCTATCAAATTTATGTCTGAGATTGTCCATTTTCTTTTTCCCTTTCTCTTTTTGCGGTTCTGGTTCTGGCCAACCCAAGTCGTGCCCAGGATGATATGGTGATGGATAGTGATGATGATAATCATGGTAGCTGGATGCCCATCCGTTCCATCCTTGTGGTTCCCACCCATGCCAACCTGGAGGAGCCCATCCGTGCTCTACTTCCGGAGTCCATCCATGTTTTACTTCCTCAATTTTTGACTTCAAAGATATCCCAAATGTAGGATTCCAACCACCACCATAATTATTAAAAGGATGTTTTTCATCTCGGCCTAACTTAACGTAATACTCTATCATATCATCTCCAACCCCGTAACTTTTCTTCATATGAGTCCAGAAATGGTTAACAGTGTAAAATATTATAAAAGTAAGAATTATTCTCCATGTCCAGAAAAATGCCCATGACACTATAATAGCATACGTGATGATTCCTCTACCTGTCCCTACTTCGTTATTATCATTTGCTACAATGTAGTCTACTAAATCTGACCTAGTGGAATTTTTAATTGACTTGATCTTAAGTTTTAAAGGATGATTGTGCTCGGAGTTCAAATTTTCAGAGTAAGCTGAGGATGATGTGGAATCAGACCTTCGTGCTTTCTTTGCTGATAAATTTGATAAAGTTCCATCTGTTTCACTCGCCGGCAGTGCGGACACGGAAGCTACAGAACGTTTACCGTTGTTCTCATTCCAGGTGAGGTTACCCGTGCATCCTAACGCAGGACAGTTTTTGTCGGAAATGTTGACAGGATTATAACGTCTCTCTGTTCTGGTTCCATCTGAGAAATCGTAGAAACATTTGTCATGATAACATTTCAAAGCATGCTATACTAAAATATGGGATACAAATAAATGTACCTTCGGAAATGACAATGTTTCGCGGTTTCCTTATCCGAATACCGGATTCTTCGGACGTTGTAACAACAACCACGAGTACAGGTATGAACACAGTTGACACGAAAAATATCCTGAAGATATTCATTTCTGCGCACCACCATTTCCAAATTCACTTCAAAGTTTAACTTGCTGGTAAAAAAGATTTGTTCCTACAAGCTCTCATAACTACATATACGCTCAAAATGAACGAAACAAAAATAAATTATAGTTTCATCATAAATGATGAAAGTAAAATCAAAAGTTCACTTCCATTTTCACTTCACCTACACCAAGTATCAACAACAATTCAGAAAATATTTCACTTTCTCCATAACTGTACTTTTGTCTAAAACCCTAATAAACTGATTCTACGGAATATTTGCGTGGTTCTTGCTTCTAATATTGCGTTTCGAATCCTGAAAGACTGTATGCAGTTGCAGTACAGCGGAGTAACGTTTGACTATCAACTCACGGCTATAGGTGAACCCGAATCAATGATTGCTACTTTTCTTTATCACATGCTTCACGATGTTAGTCACAATATACAAAATGCAAAAAGTTAACAAACAAGAAAACACACAGCAATCTAAAAAATACTCATTTTAGGCATTGTTCCTAAATTCAAAACCGGCTCTTCTCACTTAAAATTCGAATAGTGAGTCAACAGGTTATAGATTCAAAGGGAGGGGAGTCGTGAGTAGGTCTCAATGATTCACAATTTACCAGAAGCAAATGTGTTACAAAAAAGCCTTAATGAAATACTTGGTGCAGAAGCAGACATGGCATTTGTGAATTTAGTATGAACCTAACGGGTAGTTGCTATTTGCTTGCACCAAGAATACTGACGTGCAAAAATCATTTTTAAAAAATGCATCGTACATCACATAATTTATCATAGTTTCATGGCATATCGGTCGGGAGTTGTATAAATTTGATTAAATCACGGGATTTCTTTAAAAATTGTTACTTTCAACTTTGAAGAGAAGTAGGAGTAGTTTGCATGCAACATGACATTATATTCTACGTTCGAGCAAAAAAGGAAAAAATGCAAGAGATATCCATTTTCATTTTTCTATGTACGTTTTTCATTTTTATCTTAAGCTGTGAATGTCGTGTCATCTTTAGCCTTATATGCTTCCTTCTATCAAATATTATGTTACCACAGCACTTAATACCTTTAATTTGGAATGCAATCACGAGAGGAAACCTAGATTTGTACCGCACTAACTAATGCTTTCTTGTCATATAGTAATCAATTGTAATTGGTTTGAATAAAAAAGCATGCAAAAATGAGAATGACTAGAATGAGTCGCGACTAACCATGACTTCAACTTTACTTGTATTAAAAGTCAAAAACAGTAAGCGGTGCATAATATGCTGTATACAAAGACCTAATAGTTTTTGGGCTTAAAAATGCGTAAATTTATTGAATATGCCTACGTGTAGTACACAAAATGCATAAAATTGGTAAAAGCAAACGTCGAAACAGGCCCGTCGCCATTTCACTGAAAGTAAACGTAAGATACATACTTAATATGAGAACCATTGGGTTATTAGGTTAGAAAAACGCACACATGGCACTGATCATGCGTTAGGATGGGTAGGTCGACATATACTGAGTAAAGCCAAGGTTACTACAGAATCCTTATTTGTTGTGGCCAGTTGTACGTAGCCTAGTTGTTGTAGTTAAACCACGACCAGGTAGGTTTACCACGTTTTATAGACCCGTCATAGAAAAAATACCTATATTAATGGTCTTTGTGAAACTGACATATCATCCTTTAGTACATCTCAGGTACTGGGAGGTAGCTTTAGATACAAAGCTGAGAGAAAGTCGTGTAATTAAAATATAGTAGCCATGTAGTAAAAAGTAAGCTGGTCAACAAAACAAAGCTGTTTGGACAAAAAACTAAAGATTTTTAAAAATCAGTTTTTTAAATTTGTCGGTCGAGGTTAAAATTTGAGAAACTTCAGATTTGTCAACTATCACTATAAATTCATGCGCCATAATATGGAATGGGTTAAATTAGGTATCTGTAGTCTAGTTTCACAGTTTAGGGTCACGATCGGTCGCCTCTATATTCGGATGTTTTCAGGAAAATTATTAATCATATCTATACACTAAAAAGGATTCAAGTAATTCCAAATACTGCCAAGCCTACTTACTACCAAAACCACTTCAGGCAGTTTAAAATCTAGCAGGACCGGAAGCCATTTTTCTGGAAAACAATCATAACTTGATGATAATATTCTAGACCTGAAAGCTTAAACCTGACAGATAGGACCGTGTGACGGACTGACAGACGACCACAGCACGGACGATGCTAGATGATGAAGCCTTCATCATGAAGGCATTGTAGCTTTAAGTGTGCAAATGATTTTGTATCCGGAATATATGAATACCGTACAGGTTTTAGCTATTGGTTATATGATTGGTTTTAGTTCTGAAAGAAATTATTCAAGCGCAGTATGAAAGCACACTAGAAAACAGGTAATCAGAGGTAAACTACATGGGAAAACACTTCAACGCATATTTTGGCTACGTAATATAAGGTTCAAAATGCACACTTGAAGAAAACGAAAAGTTTTATGTGTCATGTTGTTAGCCTACGAAATTTAACTTTCTTTATGCTGGTACATTTGTAAAAAAAATTTACAACAAAACAAGGACAGGCATTGCATTGTATTGCAAATATTTTGCTTGAGTTTTGAGACCAAAGACTACGATTTTGATTTTTGTATCACATAATATATACCGTAGCTGTGAGTGTATTGAATATCACGCGTACATATTAAAACATGTCGTGGGTGCTTATGTACGTGGTGGGTTTTTGAATGACCCCGTTTGATACCAGATTTGTCGAAAAAATCAAGAGTCTCTAAAGCGTTTTTATAAGCTGGTACAAGTCTGCTTTTATATTTTCGTAGGAAAGTAGATTACATAGAATTTCTACATGATAAAACCAACGAATGGTTTGTAGATGTAAAACTGAAAATTTTGAGACAAAACGAAAACTAGTGGAACGCGAACGGTACACGTACAACAAATTTTAGAAATGTCTGACCAACCACTGGGTAAGAGTATGTGAAAAAATTCCTCACTGATTTGGTAAATACAAGAATATTAATGTGATATGATTGATTGTGATACTCATTTTCATTTCAAGCATAAACCAAAATTGCTGAAAAAGTCAGTGTTGCATCAAATTATAGGCTTGAACTCGAAAATGAGAATGCTGCATGTGTCTGTATTTTTGTGTGCTATTTGCATAAAATTTCTTCTGACTCACTCATGTAGAGGTTTTCGTTTTTCGTTATCAGAATTTCAGCTCGTGGGTTTTGTTGAACTACTGTAACCCCACAAAATATTTTTTGGAATATATTAAATTATTTAGAATACGCTTAAAGTTAGCCACGAAGGCACAATTCAAAGAATTCATTTCTTGGCGCACATTCTAAACTAATATCTGTAATTTGACCACCAGGAGGAGGAGGGCATTAATTGCTGATTAATCAGGGTTTCTATTTACATAAACTTCCCGGAGAGTTGACTAGCTGAATCCTTTCCTCCCAAATTATGGGCAAACACATGAAGAATCAAGATGTTGCACCACAAAAAGCAACAACTACTAAATTAAAGCATTTTTCATAATATGTTATGCATTGATATTTTAAAGTATTTCCAATTTCCTTGAAAAAATCCGAAACACATACTTTGAATTTTGGTTTTAAAAAACATCAAAACGTTACTTTATCTTTAAAATCGAAGATGTTACAATATCACCAACTAGTTATTCATGTTACGTATAATAAAAATTAGTATAAGATTCTAAAGATTAGTTTGAGCAACATTTTACCACATGACATTTAACAAATTACGAATTATTAAACTGAACGGCTAGATAGATTTAAGGTAGCCTAGTTCAAGGAAATAGAGGCAAAAAAGCTTTGATGTAATGCCATATACGAGATAACACCATATTCATCATACATTATAATGGTAATTTTATAATATTTATTCACTTCTTTACGTGACAAACGAACAAAGCATTTAAATAATGTGAAGTTTTGATACTCGTATGGCGTCTCCTTGTTTTCTCTGTAATTTTTTTAAAATTTTACAAACTACAAATTTCCTTAATCCGTAAAGGGATCCAACTGTCCAACAAACATACATGCCTAAAAGCTTACGACCAGTAGTATAGTATATTATGCGTTTATGTAAACAAAAGGTATTTATACTTCAGGAACTTTGAAGAACGAATTGCTTAGTACAATATACTAGCTAAGTAATCCCTTCTTAAATGCTTCAGGAATAGAGACACTTAAAATCTCGTTCATTAATGACAAAATACATGAAAATGTGCAATACATTTTTCAAACTTTGCACAAAGGAACAATTTGGACATGTTTAGCATTAAATTATTAATATGTTGATGAAAATTTATAAAAGAAGACCTTTAATTTACTTTATGGGAACGGGAACAAGGAAAGAACACGTTGAGTTTTGGAAAAATTTATTCACGAACATTTATACTTTTCATATATCATGGTAATCAATTTTAAACACACATTATCGCAATATTTTTTAGTATTTATTTCGATTGACATGAATCCAATTAAGAAATGAGTGGACTTTGGTATACACCTGAAAAAGATTGAAATTAATTATCTTAGTCTTAAAAAAGAATTCATTAAGAATAGTTTTACTGAATGCTTTTATTACCCCAGGATAGTAACCACATTCTCGTCCAAAGCTGGAAACAACATCCACGGATTATAGAAATCTTTGTGACTTTGGTAATCTTTTTAAAAAATGCATCTACAGTACCTGACAATGCCAACTTGCTCATATCTGTTGTTCGACAGTTGGATCAGTGGGCCACCAGAGTCTCCAATGCATGAATCAACTCCAATACCACCTGCACATATCATGTCTGTTGTAATTCCCACTGGAGAGATGCTATTGTAGACGGTTCCACATTTGTCATTGCTCACTCCAGGAACTGTTACTTTTCTAAGCACACTAGACGAAGTTCCCTTGTATGCTGTTTGTCCCCACCCTTCAGATAATTATGAAAAAAAATGATTTCAAGATATGCAAACATTTTGTTAGATTCAGTTGGCAGTTGGACTACTTAATATTTGTATGAACCACCTGCCACTACTAAATGCTCATCATTATCAATGCGCGTTGTTCCTGTTGGAAGGCAAATAGGACGAATGCGATCAGTATATGGCACTGGACGGTCCATTCTAAGCAGAGCAATGTCATTTACAAATGTCTGGAGACTGAAACGCTTGTGTTTAATGATTCTGGTGACGGAGCGAATTTCATGATGACCGTCACTTGTAGAATGAATGTCATGATCTCCGATGTGCAACTTGATCTTTCCAATATCTTGAGCAGTGTATCTGTAAAAAATTGCTCAGTAATATAATGCATTTTTCAACTTTACCATTTTTAATAGTAATCAATAAAATGAGCAATTTTACCTGGCAATGCAATGTGCCGCAGTGATAACAAAATTGTTGTCTAGTAGAGATGCCCCGCAAATATGCTTTCCACTTTTTCCCCATAGAGATACCTGACACAAATGTAAATAGTAAACCCATTATGTCAATATTAACAAAGTAGCTGAGTCAGTGATTTCCTTTCCATAATGATCCAAAATAAAAGCATTGATCACAATGATGTATTTTTTAATTAGGCCCATTTTGTGACAAGTAACCTTTAGCCTGTAACCTTTAGTAAGCATTCTCTACGTTGCCTGTGGTAACGTAGAACATTTTGGCAGATTCTGTAGTCTGTAGCGTTGGATAATTGTTATTCATTATTACCATCCAAGGATATTCATGAGGGATGGCTTCTTGTCCGCCAATGATTTTCATATCAAATTGTTTCTCCCCACAGGTAGCCCATGTATTGACAACTTTTGAATATTTTGGAACCACGGACGAATTCGTCAAAAGTTCGTCAACTGACGGTGGATTATTGTAAAATTCCACCTTTTCTGTTTTTTCCCTTTGAGGAAGGTCACAGCAAATATTGGAAAACTTTGATTTTCCTGAATAAAGTATACATTATTTTCAGTTTATGCAGATAATCGTGAGCATTCAATAAAACATATTAGGCATTCACCTGTATGAACAATGGAAGAGCATTTTCTATCTGCAGTAATCTGATACAATTCTTCCAACAAATTGCTGTATTTTGTTCCATTTCCAAATTTGTCTTCTGGAAGATTTAGAAGGGGAAAGCACTCTTCAAACTTTAAACAGTTGCCCTTTCGACCTTGATTCGTAATGCAAGAACTGTCAAGTGCCGCTGTAGCTCCCATTTCATTTCCTTTTTCAGGGACTTCCGGTAACCACAAACTGTCCGTCAAAAGTGGAAAGTATGAAAGATATTGCTTTCCATTTCGCTTCTTTTCTTCATCCTGAAGTCCTTGGTAGTCGTCAACTGCTACATAAGTTAAAAATGCATCAAAATGTGGTTTGATTTTCCTGCACATATATCATTATAGTAAATCGAAATCATAACCAGTCACGCAGTTTTGAAATTTGGAGTCATGCTAAAAGCAAGGTGAGGTATAAAAATAAATGTATGCATGTTGGACTTCAGTTTAAATCATACTGACACCTACCATCGATAACCACAGCCTCTGTGTCAGAATCTTCGAATTCATTCCCAACTTTAGAAAGAGTTACTGTTGCCGCCAAACTTGTGTTGTGTTGACCAATGAAAGCCACAACTACACTTGCACCCAAGATCACAAACAACTTTTTCATTTTCCTCTTAGCGTTAAGGCGTTATAAAATGAAAGAAAATACACAATATTCGTTTGTACTTGCTCACTATTGATTATCTTTTTTGGAGAATATATTTTAGGATGAGTATATTATTGCATTCATCACTCATTAGTAGAATATATTTGTGGCAATGCAAATTCAGTTTGTTTGTTTCACTGGACAATTTCTAAAATAAAAATCACGAATCAATCTAACGGCGCAGGTAATGCAGAATAATAACGGAGCCCGGGCACTTGAATATTATTATGCACAATATGAATATGAATGAATCCGCAATACGATATATTTTATGTGTTAAAATTTGATAGTAACTCTGAATTAAGTAGATCAAATGATTTCATTTGATTTGTAAGTATGAAAACATGACATAGCGTTGTGTATGACTGTAATAAAAATTCAGCGACAATGTGCTGGCTACCTTCTACTCAGGTTATGCAAAGTATTAAAGTGTAGTACAAGTAAAACTGTACCAACTTCCTTCATACTAATCATACACTAAGACGTATTCATACGCTAAGATATTAAAACAATGTAACCACGATGTTGATTCTTGCTAGCCAGTGATCTTTTTGTTTGAAAAAGTGCAGCAACACAGGTATGTTGCTAGTGAAAGCACCGTTACAGATAATCAGTATACCCTAACCAGTAAAGCGTAAATAAAAAAATTGTATTACATATTTTAACAATGACATTGCTACATCTTGTCTATCTTTCTACTTCAATATATACGTCGGTATATTCGATGTTTTGTCAAGTATTTTGCCACGGAATAAGAAATGGTGAATTCTAGTAGTTGATACCAACAAAAAGTTGTCTTTTGATCAATGTATGCATCTGGGCACCGAAACAGCATTTTTTTTCATACAGCATTTTATTTAAAGTATAAAAATATAAAAAATCCCATCGCTTGATAGTAATATTTAATTAAATGAGATTGAGAAAAAAGAAAAATAAATAACACACATCGTAACGCACATTTTAAATCGTAACGACTAGAATAAGTATAAATTAACACGATAAAAATACAGTTTCAAACTCCTTTTAAATTTTCATTGAATTTCATTGAATCATTTCATAAGCTGAAAGTGGTTTCCAAGAAGAAAATAAATACCAATGACATGTAACTATTTGAATTAGGTAGCATTTAACCTTGGGATGTAACATTTGTGAAGCCTCTAGCCCTTACTTCTAAACGACTAACTTGAACTTTTTCTATCGCAATCTTCTTAACCCCAAACACTAAATGCATTGCATTTTCACAATACGCTGCACAAGATTTTGCAGGGTCGTACTCAACAGTATGCGCACAAGAAAGTTTTTGATCTTCTTGTCCCCTTTCTTTGGGGGAATAACTCACTGTGAATCTAATTACAGATGGCTGACGGGAATGTCGTTCCAGTTCTTCTTCCAATCTTTCCAGTAACTCTTCTATTAACTGATACATGTGATAATAAAGTGTTTCATTGGACGTGATTTGCCCGAAAAAGGTTTTCCCAGAAGACACTTCTTCGTTCATCAGTTTCTCCTTGACTGGTTCATCGGATATTCCCCGGCACTTTATGTATATCTCAGTTGCTTTTTCTTCCTCGAATACTTCTTCCAATTGCTCTAATTCAATGTTGGTCAACTCGTTCATTGTTGAAATACTGAAAATCTCCTTAACATACGAACCAAAAGTGCTTCCAAACCCAGGAATCTTTTCAATTTTTATGTCGTTTCCCAGACGTGGCAATGCGTCTTGAAGTAAGATCGTTATCCCACTTGGCTTGTGCAAGCTAACACCAAGTTTTGCCAACAGTTTGTTGCTTCCAATTCCAACTGATGCGATGAGTTTTGTCTGGCTGAATAAAAAATTATTCACCTCTTGCATGATGAGTCCGCCAAACACCAGCATTTTTTCGTGCTTCAAAGATTCGTCTTGAGGACACAGATAATCGCAAGAGATTTTATCCCTTAAGGCTTCTCCATTGAACGTTTGATGCTTGGCTTCCAGGAACGTTCTGCTTTCAATCAATTGAGGAAAATCACTGTCTTCTTGCATTCGTAAGTTGACTTCAGTGGTTAAATCCAGGTAAAACTCATCACTTGACGAGTATTCTAGAGTCACTCCAAAGGAATAGTTATTCACATAGTCCTTCAGGCAATCCAGTATTTCCCAGGAGGCATATCGTACCTCTTTTGCATCCGGTTTTTCCCTGTAAAGATATGATTGAAATTGAAATCATTATTAGTAGAATAGAATACATAGTTTTTACGTACAAAACGCACCACCGCTGGAAAAGGTACATTATTTTTCTGTAATTGAAAATTACCTGTCGTTTGGCTTCCTGAATACTTGAAGGTCAAGTTTGTGCTGCTTGGCCAATCTTTGAGCTTCTCTAAGCCTTATGTCACGACTTATACCTAGCTGACGGGCTTCATGAGTGGCCGATACGATTCTATACAATTACCAAACAAGGCACAATTCAGTTTCATGAAATATAATAAAATTATTTTGTTTTGTATCAATTTTGATTTACCTTCCGGTCTGATCCGCAACAATCCATGCCTTTCCCCAGAATTGAAAATCCGGATAGAGCCGCTTGTAGATCTGACATTCAAAAGAATCAATGTCAAGTAAAGCAATCACTTTGTGAATTGCAGGGCCTGACTCCTGAGAACTTAAAGCATGTGCCATTATAGTAGATAGTTATCTTTAAACACGGGAAGAAACTAAGGTTTGTGGCTTTTCGTCCTCGTTCCTACAAAAGTTTAGATTTAAAGATTTGAGATGCTTCCGTTAATTGCGTTTGTGTTAGTGAGTATTTGTATCGTTTTAAAATAAGAATGGGAACGGGGGATTTTCTTTATCTTTCGAGAGAAATCATGGCTAATTGTCAGCCGGTGGGCAACTAGCTTTGTAGATGTGATTCAACCGTATAAAACTGATAAAACTGTTGCGTGGCATTTTAGTATTTTGAATTCGACACTGTCAACGTCAACAGACATTACTACGAATGGGATGTGGTTGTGTTGTCACAACACTGTTGTGGTTGCTATCATTGTCACTTCGCTGGTTGTTGAAGTAAGTGGAAATGTTTAGCTGATTCGTAGCTAAAACGTATCATCAAATAGAATAGGGGCGAACAAGTAAGTAACTATGACTTTTCCCATTTTAGCAAATTAAAGATTACCAAAATGTAGGCATTATTATCATCCAACTCCAACTAACTACTTTAGTTTAGAAGTGCAGATAACTTTTTGTTTCATGATTTTGATTGCTTATCCATGTTATCTCAAGGAGAACTTCCCACAAAGATCCCAAATTCCCAATTCTAATAATGATTCATTATTAATGGTTATTAATATGTGCATGTAACTTTTACTTTGCAATTCATAAATTTCTTGACGATCTTACATTTCTGCACTCACAATAAAATTAAACTCTTTAAATAGAATTTTTCGAAATCATTACACATTATTTTTTCGTACTTCCAGAATTGTGCCAATCATGCGGAAGTAACTGTCATTAAAAAAGCAATTTGATTTGGGAGCAAGTTGAAACTCACAATTACTAGACCTGTAGTTAGTTGGAGTGGAGGGGCAAAGTTTCAGGTTTCTATCCATTCATGGAAATGCAAACTACATCAAGTTTAGGGTACCTCTAGCATTTCGTATTTGTATTTCATCACTCGTTCCGTTGTCTCATATTTCAACTCGGGGAGTTGTACGATCTCACAGGAATAAGTCATCGCCAAATCAGAGGTCATGTATTATGTAGGGTAAATCTGTAGACAACATAGTGACTAGCACTGAATAAATAGTTCAATCGGAGTGAAAAGATTTTCCATAGATGCTATTTCGACTTCCTATAACACCTACCTATCCAAAAATGAACTTCATAAGCGATACCTTGGATACCTACAAAAATACCTTGCACTTTCACTACGTTTTTCTGTGCCAACAGTACCAACTTTTTTCTTTACATATAGTTTAAATATGCCACATTTAAAAATATTTTACTCGTTCAATCAAAAGGTTAGGAGTAAGAAAATTACTTGCTTTCTAATAAATACAACAATTTCTAATAAAACTATATAACTTTGCTTATTCTCTGTCGATTAAACAGAATCAGACCAGATTTTGAATCCAGGACGTTGTAATGGAAAGGAGTAATGGGTGTATAGCCTTCAATAAACGTATTTTTAAATACTGTACATGCCTTATAATATGGTTGTCAGCAGAAGGATGGATGATCTAATATTCATTTATATGTACATAACATTCATGCTGAAAATGCTGAGTTTTATTCTCAGTGAGAAAATTCATGATAATTTCTCACCAGGGCTACAGAATCTGCGAAGCATCTTAATCTACGAGATTGAAATTGAATCTCAGAAGCAGCTTGAAAAACTACTGAAACATAATCAGCACATTTCCACATTGACAGAAGCTGTAATTAGGTATTAGGTATCTCACATTTTCATTGAGTCACGTGTCACGGCACGTACTGAAAACTGCTGAGAATCGTAACGTTCATTGGTCCACTGGACTGAAACTTACTTCAAACTGTCATTTTGGATAGCATTGTAATGAGTCACAACAATCTGTAAACTTTCTACCAAGAAGAACCACACAAAATCTCTTTTCTATATTATTGTTTGTGGAGTTTTATCATGAAATTTCTGTCAGTCAGGTATCAGTCTATGCATGCAGTTTATATTTGGGTTTGGCTAATATTTCCGTTTGGTTTATTTTAGGAATGGAACATAAACTAAAACCCCACTAAACTTAATGACACTTTTCTCGCTGAGCATCCCTTTAGTTTCGACTGCAGCTTTACAGCATTCAATTCATGTATACAATACACGTTTGTTCAATGAGTTGGTGATGTGATCTTGTTTAAAACGGTTTAATTCGGCGGTTTATAGAGATTATGCTTCTAGATTTTTTATGAACATCAAGGTGACGTCTTCTTACCTTACGCGTACGATAAAAATGTGTGCTCTGAGGAAGGAATTAAAATGGAGATTCATTGAAATGATATCAATGCTCAACTATCCCTTGATTGTAAGCACCAACTAACATAGTATGTAAGTAACATTTGATACATAATATGAAATATGGATGTCACCATTTTTGTCTTATATGATAGCTGAATTTGATGCCCCCAACGAAAGATAAACAATCGATTAAGCTAATAATACAAATTGAAACAGTAGATGTTTTATGCAAATCAGTTGTAAGTAAATTACATGTAGACCTGTGAAATCAAAGAAAACTAAAAAAAGAGTATTGAACAGTCAAGTCAAATACATTTTCCAAATTTCCATAGCCAAGCTCCTAGCCAAACATCTCTGAAATATAAATAAACTGTGTACTCTAATAACTCTATAGCTGTCTTTTTGGAGGATAAAATCTTTGTTCACACGTGCATCATCGTAAGCAAGTTCCCAGCTGATTCCCTTCCTTGACAAAGCCAAAAGCAACCATCATCACTGCAACTTCAAACTTGGAGCAGGAACAACATAACAAATACAAAGGTTTATACATATTATGTTGCTACTAATTAACCAGATTCAAACAGTTACAGTTGCATTCTGCTTGCCTAATATGTAATTGCAATAAAAGAGTCTCTGATTGGAGATGTCAATGGGCTGGATAAACGAAATTATCTAGAACCTAGAAAGACATAACTTGGTAACATAAGTGACAGCCATTCCATCATTTGGAGTAATTTGTCGTGGTATAAGTCGCCACGGACTCTACTTAAACAGGAATTTGGGAAGAGAGGAGTCTTATGGAACTTTGGAAATGAAAACCCAACCAGATACAAACCAGCAGCCCAATTATAAGTATACGATTGACAAATCCACAGGAAATTTGCTCATAATTCAAGATGTAAACAATCCAAGACAGGATGCTGGTGCATCACTCGAACCTGCCAGCGGTGGGGGTTCAGTGTCTATATCCAATTCGGTTGGGTTATCGGGGGACGCATTAACGCTGTTGCAAGTACTCGACGATAGAGATTATGTTGTCGAGGCTCAGACAGACCAAATTACTTTCCATTCTGCAGAGAACATTAATCCAGAAACTGGAGATAGTGGAGGAAGGTCGCAATTACGGGTCGATGAAATTTCGAATCAGAACCAAACTCAGCACTTAGATGCGACACCTCTCAGAAGAGGTAATGCAAAATCTGTTCATAATTTCATAAATCGTGTTTTTGTGCTTTTACATTTTACATGCATTATTTATCTAAATTTTTATTGCAATTTTCAGCGATGTGGTCTAGAAAGAAAATAGCAGATTTCATCAAATGTATTCTCAATCACGCATTGCGTTTTCAGAAAAGCTCAAAAACGAAAATGAACATTTGGAATGCCGTTTCCGCAGATATGTTTCAGATAGGACATCTGGACTGTAATAAGGATGAGTGCAACAAAAAGTGGAATAATTTATACAGGACGTGGAAAAAGGTTAAATTGCGTCCCAAGCAGGATAGACACAAGTGGCAGTATTATCAACCAGTTACCAGCCTGGTTAAGTGCATTTACAAACGTGACAGTGACAAAAAATCATCAAAAAAATCGTTGAAACCGACTACTCAAGAATTAATAGTACAAATGCTGGAGCAAAATCGTATTCATCAAGAAACAATCAGCGAAGCTGAAACAACATTTCAAAACAAAGTTCAAGTACTCGAAAATGAGCGAGATGCTATTTTACTTGAAATTAAAAAGAGTTTGGAAGTGCCAAAACACAATTGACAGTATTCAACCAAGTTTCATGTGATCGTTAATTCACCGTACAATTTCAGTTTTATTTTTGTAACAAAATAATAGTGAAGCGTTCATATATAGGTATACATGAAGAAAATTGTTACAATGATTAACTAACTTAATGGTAAATGATAATTCTACACATATTCAGGATAACAGACTGAAGTTGAATAAATCTGTTTAAGTAATACATAAATACCTATGTATTTGTTTAGTTTGCTTATTGTACGTTGGCACTTTTGTAAAAACATACAAAATGATGCTGACATGGATTGTCTATTCTATCAGTAATATAATGAATGTACGTGACAACATAACACAAAGTTTATTTCACTTTCATTATAGTTATAGGTAACATGTACTTTTGCTTTTATTTAACCCAACCAAAGCGATATTTTTGCTAGATATTAGCGCATTATTTGAGATACCAATTTTTAAACGGAATGTCATAGTAATGCAGTTTATACTGCAGCAAAAATTTTATGTTTGCGGCCAATGACAAATGACGAACAACCATAAATTATTATCTTCGGTTTACACCATTATTTTACCAATTATATTAATTACAGGATAGCGAAGTAGATGTCTTCAGAAAAACTTTTGCTTTGATTTCGAAACCAAAAACCTTTTGGCAGTGAGAATAAGAGAATTATAGCGATTCAGAAATATTATATTAGTACAATATCGTATTTTTAACAATATTGCAATTCAATCACTAAAAGTTAAATTCTACATATTCGTATAAAAATAACATCACTTTGAACGATGATCTTACGCTGCTACCTAACTCATATAGCTACATAATTCAAACTTTGTTTTTGCGTTGTTGTTTAAATCACACTGTGACACTTTCAAATGAAGAATTTACAATATAAAAATAACTTAAAATGTAATTTGCATAATATTATTATTACCTATCTGCATTAGTAGTAGAATTAAAAGTTATACGAGGAACTAACCACTAACCTACTGGGTTTTGAGATATCGTTAGATTCCTCCGTGTTAGCTGGTCTTGTGTTAGAAGGGTCATTAGGAAACCACATGCCCTTGATAACGCGACCATTTCTCCACGTAAAAAGCTTATCTTCTGGATCGTCCGGAACTCGTTGGCCAACAATGACTCGCACTCCTTGTACATCGATTTCCTTAAGGCTCCTTCCTCGACTATCACGATTGCCTTCGATAATTCGCAAAGGCTGACTCATGATAATCGATGGAGGCGGAATTTTAACGGCTCCCCCAACAGTTGGAGCTGGTCCTTCCAGCATTCGATTATATCTCGGTGCATTTAATGCGGCACTGTTTCCATTTATAATAATCGGTCTTGGCACACGTTCCACTTTTCCTGCTCTGCCCTTTCTAATAATGCCCCCCTCTTCATACATATTATTATTAACATTAGCGTCTGATGTTCTGGTTGACAGTGCTGCAGCTCGCATTGTAGAGGATGGAAATGAGACAGTCTGTGTGGATCTGGCACTTGGAGAAGCAAAAATTATGCTTGCAGATCTTGCTACTGGTTCTTCAGGAAACAATACGCGACCTGAGTCTGCCCTCTTGTCAGCAACGTTAGTCATACTTTCGTAAACTTTTGGCGTGAGCATAAGTTCGCGAATGAGTTTGATGATAGAACTCTGGAGGGAAGTATCAAACATTCTACGAGTTCTCAAGGCTGTGGAAAACAAGGATGAGGGGGTCGAGGTTGGTGAATATGACGAATTTTCTTGTGTAAATGACAAAGAACTGTCTGGTACGAACATCAGTATATAAGCCATAACGGCTAAAGAACTATGTTTCCACCACCTCATTATGAAAGGATTTTTACAAACTCGAACACAACTATATGTTTCACCGTACTACACTCGCACTACACACTTTGTCCAGAGTTCCGAGAGCTTCAGTTATGATCTCGTAAAAATATTAACTGAGTAAACCACTAGCAACACTTGCTATGATTGCCACTTCTTATCGGCTGAACATAAAGGTCACTAAAGGTTTCAAATTATAAAAAATTATTTCCAAGTGTATAAAACGCAAAACAATGCAATAAGTTTTTTAAAATTTACTCGTCTTAACAATATGTACTCATAAATCGTAAAACACCTCGGTTACACATAGTTTAGTCAAGATATCAACAAATAAAAAAACGATAGACATGACAATAAACATTTGTTCAGAAGAGAAGGCAGTTTAAAAATGAAAGGGAAATTTAAAAATAAAATATATATGGTGTTAACACCACTTACATTTTCATTCGACGAGATAAATGAATCAAAAATAGTTATCGTGAGTAATCCTTTCCGTTGTGCAAAAAGTGATGCAAGAACGAGCCCTTAAGCCCTGTTATACAGTTCTAGTTCTAAGCGACAGCGTCGTCAAGAGAAGAAGAGTACGCTTGCTGACTCGCTGTTCATAAAGGGTGAATTTGGTTTGTGTTTCATAAAACTCTCGTCTGCGAAAAATCTTTGTTGCGATGATGTGAGATGAAAATGAAAGAGAGAGCGGATCAAATGATTATCGTGAATGCAGCATTTAGTGTTTTCCTCTGCACGTCGTGGTTTCTTTCCGTTGTAAACAATGCAGAACGGTGTGCCCTATGAGCTGTTGACTCAATGAGAGTGAATTTAGGTATTACAATCATTATCATACAATGCAACAGACACAGAGGCATTTACCATTATTATACGCCAAGCGCTAAAAACTGCACAGCAAAAGAGTTTTGGTAAAAATTAAAGCTTTCTCATGACTTATAACAACGTGCTATACACTTAAAAGGAACAATATAACTGATATGATTAAGATAATATATAACGTAATATGTATGCTGTAAAAAAGCTAAATTTATTGCAGAATGTTGCAATAGCTGTAGTTATTATCATCTTCATATCCCTTTCTTTTCATAAACGTTAGTTGCTTGCTCTAACGTGGCGATGTGAACTCCCACTATTCTTGTGCATTGTAGAATTGTAAAAAATTGTTGTCATTTCTCTTTGTGTTGTGGTTATTGTAGGCATTTTTCACCGTTGACTGTGCTTGCATTTTAATAATACTATCTATTTTAGAAAAAAAAAGAGAATGGGTGCACTATGAGCTGTTTCAGCTTTTAACTAACCACAGTCCATACAATTACAATTATAAAGGAAAAGTCATTGGTTATTACATTATGGTACACGGAAAAAAGTCGATTATGTCCCATATTCAGAAAGAGAAATTTTTCGTATCCTAGCGTACAAATTATTTTTTGCGCTATCTTTACCTTTTACTGTGTAACTGCCGATAAAAAAGTTTTATTCTGCGGAAGTGGATGCTTGTGAACAATGATGGCAGGCTGCTCGTTGTTTCATCTATATATTAATAAAGTGTAATTAGTAATTACTCATCTTGTATTGCGAACCGCGACTACATAATTGCAATATGAAGTATATTATAATGACAACAATGCACCACACCGTAGCATTGCCACGTTATCATTATAAATAAGGTATATGTATTATCATTCATGTATGGTATATACAACATTTCGTCGCGATGTAGAGTGAGCAGAATGTTCAATTTCCGAAGCCATTTAAAGTAAGGGCTAATGTAAATTAAAACGTTATATCTAGACATTACTCAATGAACATTTTTTCATTTTACATTGCTGTTCCGTTTGTTTAATAGGTAGCAACTAGACGAAGTCCTAAGTTTTTCATATATTGAAAGTTATGCCGAAAATACATGAAAAAGAACTTATATCATTGACATGATAACAGCTTTGAACCAAAATTGTTTTGCACTATCAATCAAATCAACACAGAAATTTTCCATTCTAAAGCCCCCGGACAAATCCTTTCATATAATCAACC
Organism: Entomobrya proxima; assembly: GCA_029691765.1. NCBI lineage: Eukaryota > Metazoa > Arthropoda > Collembola > Entomobryomorpha > Entomobryidae > Entomobrya > Entomobrya proxima. The sequence goes on from CM056169.1 coordinate 2,325,574, forward strand.
GAATTAATAACTTGCAACACAAACGCACGTATAATGAATGACAAACACGGAAATAAAATTAAGCCGTGAAAAGCAGATCCGTACAATATACCATGTAGCTAACGAAACATCACTAGGAAAGTCATGCATTTTCAAAAAGGTATATTTTAACATTTAACACTGAGTGAAATGACTGCTCGAAAAATATACAATAAATTGGAGTTTATTAATTATTACTTTATATGCTTTGATTGTATTTGATTTTTGATTTAGCAACTCAAGAGCAACAACTGCAACGTCGCGAAACAAAGTGATAGAGTAAAGAAGACTAACAATGGAGAAGGAATATTACGAGTATACATAATCTATATGAAAGTGAAATTATTACAGAATAAAACTACATTGTTCGCGTGGTCTATTTTTAGTTAATAAAGAAAGGTACTGCGGAAATTGCATGATAGCATGGGATCGAGTAATCTAATGCGGTTTACTGTATTCGTGTATTCTCTATTCTCTTATATGCCTTTGTGAGAAACAGTAATAAACTATAATATGCACTGCAAGAATTCATCATGCCGCTTTCATAAATTCATGAATTACAAATTAGTAAACTAGTATTTAGGTACCTCTGGTACACGTTCCCATCAATTTCTGTATAAAATTGGTGTAAGTTACTTTTGCCTGTTTGAGACTGGATTTACTTTTGTCCTAAGATTTACGATACAGAGTGTTTACGTTGTCTCTCATATATAGTAAAAGTAAACAAAGATACTTGCAGATAACCCTTGCAGCTAGCTATCAGGTCATAAAACGTGATTTGATAAGTATCTAGTAAAAATTATTACAATCTTATATATATATAATATATAAAATACAATCTTAAAAATTATGTCATCCACAGACATCACAAACCAGTCATAAAGAAAATCGCTAATCTGGTGAATTCGATTAAATTGGAAAAACTTGTAGCCTTGATTTTAACGTGAACAACAAAAGCAAAGTGCGCGTTTAGCATGAAATACGCGAACGCGTATCAACGAACAAATCAACGTTGATTTTTGCATACCCTTTTGTTTACACTAATCCGGCGCAAAGAATGTGTATCATCATTTTTAACAACGGTAACGGTATACATATCGCATAGAAGAGGAATCGCCTATTAAGTTAGATGGCAAAGAAATTATGATAATAATCTGACACGTTTTGTAATTTTTGGATTATTACTCCTATGAATATTACCTAAACGTCGCTTTTACAAAACTTTTTATTAAAAAGTAAAATTCAGCAAGGTATTTATCCTGGTTTCTTCTATTTCTACTAATTCCTTGTTCACAGACTATAAAACACAAAAAAATATCCTTTCATCATTTATCATTGAAAGAAACCCAAAGTTCCGTCTTTGGTTTTTGTACGTATTTAATAAATGCTGAAATGAAAGGTATAGAATGTAATGGTGAATGAAGCCAATAAAGGGTGCGTTTCTGGTACATTGAACAAATTCGCCAAACCCAAACAACACACTTATCTGTCATGCGCACTACTACCGGAACTACTGCAACTTGTCAGTATTTGTGTATGATAACCTAATATCTCCTTGAACTCGAGTACCTATGTACTTCTAAATTACGATGCACCAGTTGGTTTGATGATTGAGGATTTAATGGAAGTGGAACTATCTCTGCTCATATCCATAACGCCATTGTTCGCGACCTTAAAATCCTTGTCTTGAACTGCTATACTTCCTCCTAATTATTGTGCTATTCAGAGTAAAAAAAACAATTACCCAGCAAGTTAGGCTTTTGGCAAATGACAGGACATTGGAGTCAGACTACTCTGTGAGATCTTGATTCATTTGACTGAGTCATTAAAATATTATGTTTGTGTTTACAGAATAATGTTTGTGCTACAAAGTTGTTAAAGCTACATACAGTTGGGTAATGCAATATTTTAGTTGAGAACGTATAAGACGTACAATTTATTTTTTATTGTGATTCTCCATCGATAATCGCCCCAAATTCGTTATCGCTGGAGTGTTTAAGTAGCAGCGTTCAGTGTTTCCTTTGAATTCTTGAATTAATATATCGCGTGTGTAGATTAACGCGCGAAAAGATTTTTATGAAGAAAAGCAGTACAAACGTGCAGCGATCTTGTAATAATTTTGACACGTGGAATCATTTAATAAGATAAGCACAGAATGAAGCATTAAAGTCTCCGATTTCAGCAATGTTAATTTAAATGTAGAAAAATATCTCTATGGATGATTCACCAGGCGTCAGCTTAAAGTTGACCTTACTTTTTCGCTCTGCGCTTAAAATTCTTTATTATGATTAGGTATGCGGCTAATTGCTATTGTTTGACAGTGCAGTGTCATTTACGACAGAAGTAAGTGCACTGGTGGCAATAAACACTACAAAAGTGAAGACAATGTATATTTTCCCTATAGTTATGGATTAGCAAAAGTTGTGCAGGCGGGGGGAATCGAACCGCCCGTCTATCTGTAAAGCCCAGATCGTTATACCACTCTACTACGACTGCAACTTATGCTAATCTCAGTTTCAGAAGGGATAATGTCTCGCTGCTTGATTACCTAATTATTATGACGCATTACTTATTACTAGAGCAGCTCGACATTGCTATTCTGGTTGACGAGTTGCCACACGTCACTACTACCCCCTTTTGCGGCGAAATTCGGAAGTAAATCGAAGATAATTGTCTTTGTTTTACGCGTAGGTACTTATTTCTCAGAAAATGTCTTTGTCATTTTTGGGAGCTTCGCTGTGGCTATGTGTAGATGTACGTGGTCTTGTTTTGAATCTCCACCAGTTATGGATTAGCAAAAGTTGTGCAGGCGGGGGGAATCGAACCGCCTGCACAACTTTTGCTAATCCATAACTGGTGGAGATGCGGGGTACCCCGCATCTCCACCAGTTAGGGATTAGCATAAGTTGCAGTCGTAGTATAGTGGTATAACAATCTGGGCCTTTCAGATAGACGGTGGGTTCGATTCCCCCCGCCTGCAAACTTTTGCTAATCCCTAACTCTATTTTAGTCGAAATACCGACACGACGGGTAGACATCATTAAATTCAAAAAGTAGCAGATATCTTAAAGTTTTCATTACTTTCTGCAATGGTTGAATGCTAAAATAAAATGTGCAATGGAGTCGTAAGAGAGAGGTAAACTGAAAAGCTGAATTGCTCAGTGAAGTCTTACTAATGTGTTATAAAAGATGAACTTTCTTATTACTCATTTTCGACATTTTGTGGTGTGTAAAAAATGCATACCATTCATAGCACGATTCATTAAGCATCTACGTGCTTTCGTCCGAACTTTCTACAAGTTAATTTCAGTTTTATGATACAATCACTACTTTCGTAGAAAGGGCTTTGGAATAAAATTGAATAAAATTATATTGAAATATCGAAAGGAATGTGGTTTGTAGTGACACGTGCTTTTTTAAAATTAGGGTTGACTCTTGACTGATTGATTAAGTGTAATTAGATACCTTATTGTGTCATCTTCTATAATTAACTAATAAGTTTTCGAATTTGAAAAACTATCTTATCTGTAATTGCTATTTGTTTCTATGAAAATATTATATGGTAAAAAGAATATCTCTGTCAATTTTTTACTTGTCTTGCAGCTATTTATTTATTTAGTTTGTTTACAATGTTGAGAACCGAAGTATGACTTAAGGACGAAAACAGTCATGACAACATTTGGACGCTTTAAACAACGGTTATTCTGGAGCAATATCCTTTAATAGTCTATATATATTTATTTATCAGATGTCCTAAAAATATTAGAGCAAATAAATCAAGAATTATTCGCTGAAATTTGCTGCGTCTATATAGGTATTTAATTTTAAGTCATATGAGTAAATTGCAAACTGTAAATGTACATTTATTTAAGCCATGTCCAGATGTGCTTAAAACAAAACTTTACAATTGACAGGTTTTTGAAAGATTCCTTTATGTTGTTATGACAACTCCACTGAGATCAATTATTTATTTTGTCATACTCCTTGATTGAATATTCATAATGGGTTAGTTTCGTACACAACAAAATAAGATGCAATCCAGCTCCTCTTTACGTTCTCTTGAAAACATTTATAGATCGCTGTAGAAAAATGAAGAATAAAAACTGAAAGGTTATATCCGATCCTTTTACCCTGACGAGTATTATACAGAGATCATTGATTAAATCTTATGTCATCTAGATTTGTATGCTATCAAACTGCAGTTAATTGTATGAGATTCTCCATTGGAGAAGCTTTTAACAATAATCTTACAATATTAGTGTCATAATTCAGAGATTTACATAACCATATGGATGGAAATAGAGGGAACATTTTTTACAGGCATATGTTTTAAGTAAAAGTTTGTAGAGAAAATTCTTCAAACCCCATTAATCAACATTTCTGTAATAATATTTCTATTTCAGACACCTAATTTTTATTTTTGCACCATATCTCCGTGCTCTGTCCACTGCTCACAAATCACAAACAGTTTATCGAATTCAAACTCCTAAAAACATTATCATTCATTAGTAGTGTTTGAATCAACAACTAGAATGCGATTTCCCACAGTTGAAAAACCAGTCTTAATGCTCCAAGAACTATTCGAAAAATGTAAAATAATGTGTAACTGAAAATTCAAAATTTAGTAAAAATATACTTGAAATGAAACTCAACTGAAAAAAAAACAAATAAAAGTAGTAATGATAAAAATGTTTTATTTTCATTCCAAAGACTATTCGAAAAAAAATCAAGAAACATTATATACATTAATGTGGATAATATAACATAAAAGAAAGCCCGAACTAATTCCAATTTTCACAATAGTAGTATTATTAAATTTAAATACGCTTGGGGTTTGTCGTTTTCTTTTAAGCTTACATTCAGTCTACCTTACTTACTTAGACCTTTCTAAGAACTAAAATGCCAATATATGCATTTGCTTTAAATTTACTCATTATCTTACATGTAACATACAATTACTATTATAACAATATTGTGAGAAACGATATAGCATAATGTTTTCAGTCTACACAGTTGCTTCTAAATCTAGAAAAAAAACAATTAATTTATCTATAACAATACATTGTCATTGTTTGATTCTGCTGACATATTTAGTCAGTGCCAAAGTCATCCAGATGCACCAAGCCCTTCAATGAGTCTCTTCTGTCCCGGTTGTAATTTGGAGTACCTGAAAAAGCAGAAATTAATTGTTTACCTCACTCATAAAACTACCCAGTGAGCGTAATAAATTTGAAAGTTTTTTATGCATTTGAATATGTTATCTATAATATTTTGTGCGTAAGATGTAGCACGTGTAAGTAATAAGAAAACACGCGGCGGGTAAATTAGTCTTTTTGGGCTTTGTCAATTCCCGTTTCCGTGTTGAAATGTACATTTTACAATGGATGAAAAAGGAGCCACGAAAGATCGATAATAATATAACTCGGTTCAAATCGGTTGCCTTCGCAATCTCCAATTTACTACGCACTTCTGTACGAAAATTGTTTACGAAAATAAATATGAACCTATCATTTACATAGTATGTAATACATACTATATACTACGATATTCTTGGAAAAAAGGTTTGCTATTCGGGTTTTCGTTTTCATACTACCCTAACTATTTGCACCAGCTCACGTATGCGTTGCATATTCATTGCAAGTTGCAATAGGACATCACAAAACTTAAAGAATTTATGAATTTACTAGGGTACGCATATATACTGAATGTATATGCCTAATAAAACATGCAATACAAACAAGCGTTTCACTGTTGCGCTTTTATCTGTCTATTGAGCCCATTAAGTCTAGTGAACAATGAGCATGTCATACTTTTCGCGCTGATGAAAAATTGTAAATATTTACCTCCAAGAAGTCCGGAAGTTAATCCAAACGACCTGGGTGATTGGGAAAGGCCGTAACCGGGCAAGTTTCCATCAAAACTCATTCTCTTCGGGTCGTTGCCAGCAAAAATGCTGGGTCGAGCTGCCGATGCCATTTGAGCCGTCACTACGCATAAGAATAAACGATTATTGCTTATGAATATTGAATATGTTGAAAATTGCTTACAACTATTGACAACTGAAACATCTACCATTAAAATTCTTAGTACTTAAAAATAGCTTACTTGACTGAGCGGCGGCTTGAGTTGAGATGCGTGAGTTTGCGTTGTCAGCCTAGAAATAAAGTTAATATGCAATAGATTAAATACAAACAGAAAAGATGTATTATTTTTATTTGGACATCCCAAAGAAGTTTATAAGATACACATGTTATAAACCAATAGCCTAGGTATTTCAAACAGGTAATACCATATAATGGTACCAGTAAAAACACTTGACGTAGACAAATAAAGGGTGTCCAATAAGTAAAGAGACAAATTTCGTTTTAATTGGAAACGTCGCACTTGTAATTTCACATGGAAACATGATATCCCACTGATACATTAGACCTTGAAGAAGTAAAGAAAAAAATGTCTCGGTCTAATCTTTTCATGTAAGCTCACACGAGCTTTTGGCGTTAGGTGGCGCCACCTTTCATTTTTCCGAGTATCGATGTTTTGACATAAAATTGTTGGCCAAATTTTCCAGAGAACCTGTATGATTATATAAATTCAGAGGTCGTATTCAGAAATCATTTCTCTACAAAACCGGACAAAATAATTATCCTTACTACTTAGTTATGGATACAGGTATCGCGTTTTAAAATTTTATCAGTATTTACCGATCTATTTGAAACCTTAACTATTCATCAGCTACCAAGCATCAACAAGAAAGTTTAATTTGCTGGTTCTGAAAGCTTAGAAAATGAGCTTTCTTAATTGCTAAGACACATACACTCCTAATTTATATATGTTGGATATGACGAGCATAATCATTTTTCTTCATTGTTGACTCCAAAATTTCATTCGAAACGGGATTCGAGAAAACTGTGAAAAAGTCGTTGTGTACGAAATTTCCTTGCCTTAGTAAAACAAATGCCAAGTGATAGCTCATTTGAAAGCCCATTCTTTAGTAAGTATTACTGCAATTAATACATCTTGAAAATACGTTATGATATGAATTGAGGAACAGTTTAAAAAAGTCATACTTTGAAAACCCCAGAAAAATGCAAAAACGTATGACCGTAAATAAGTGTAAATTATTACTAACTGGTAGGCCATGAAAGCATGGTGTATTTTTTATCATAAACTACATACTTTATTGTATCTAAGGAGAGCTATGTCAAAACATTTAACTTCAGTGGTTGGTTCTGAGAAGAAGATGAATTTTGTCTCTTTACTTATTGGACACCTTTTAAAAAAGTGAAATAAAAACTTTATCTTTAGAAACTTACCATTGTATTTAGAAGTCTGGGGCAAAATGAAAACTGGAATACTGGAACAAGCTCAATGTAAGCGAACTACGCAGTTGATATTGCCTCGTGCCGAGGTCAAGCTTTCTTTACTTTCTGACAGGAAGTAAATGCGATTTCAGGAAGGCGATGCTACACTTGCACTGCTTGAGACCTTGAGAAGATCTGAGCTGGAGTTTGGAGGGATGTGTGGCTTTTTATAGTTGAGTGGGAAAGTGGGAATGCGAAGCTTAGTTACCATCTACCTATTGTTACGAGTACATGATGTAACATATATGCTTTCTACATTCTACATGTTGCTAAAACATCCATATTAATGTATCACTGGATCTTTAGTGCAAATTTATATGTTGTTCTCCTTGTTTGTTTACTTTAAAGTCGAAAGAACGCAAAAAAGCTTTGACTTACAGCAAAGGTTACAACGAACATTTTAGAAAAAACTGCATAGGTAATAGGTATATGTGAAGATTACACTAAAAATAGAAGATATTTATATCGCCACATTATACATATATAATATATAGCTGAAAAATCTAAATTGCATTTTGTGTGCACATGAACTCGCTTCTCTGGAAGCTACCGGTTTATCAAATGTACTATTCTACTGTACTATCATATAAACATAATAAACATTGGTAAACGGAAAACTATACATTGAACAGGGACAGAATATAATGCCTTGAAATTTCAAAGATTTAGAAATGAAAAATATATGACAATGCGTCTGTCCAGTCGCTTTCTAATCATGCTTCAACCAAGCAATTACCAATACTACATGATAATATTATTTCTCAGATAATATTATGTACAACATTTTAATGAGCTAACAACTAACCACAAATGTATCATAGCCAACCATTTAAATATGTATGTCAATGTTTGTTCAGAGTTCAGAGCGAATGTAGCATTAACTACTTCTGAGATAGTATTAGATTCCTCGAGACGCCCTTCCGTCAGTTTGTGCAATATTTTACGAACGAACGAGATTGAATCTGGAGCTCGGTTTTCCTTAAATCTAGTATAAGGTTTTTTTTGCTATAGTGACAAGAAGATTTATGATTTTGGGTCAGACTTCCGAGAGGTCATGTTGCCATTGGTCATGCCATATTTTGCTTGATTTGATATGTACGAAGTTATTTTTAAACGTGTGTGTGATGTGATGCACCTGATAAGATGACTAATGAGATCATCAGAGGTTAAATATCAGCTTACTTACCTAAACCCAGTTACGGCATAAGTGCTAACATGCGCTCAAAATCAGTCGTGTCCGTCCGTCCGTTCTTTTAACTATTTTTTACCAGACCTTTCTTTTCAAAAATTTAACCAATATTTTATTTTAAAAATAGTGCAAAGTGTTGAATGAAAGTGTTATTAAATAAATTACCAAGAGACACAAAAAGGAATACGACTTAATGTAAAGTATGGTGTGATGCCTCTGTGTTAATGCAATAATGACTATATGCTTGTCGTTGTCATAATTTTTACTTTCACTGAAGCCAGGAGATGATGTTTATGTTCCCATAAGAATAACAGAATAAGAGTCCTTGCACGTAAAACATGGTCAGACAACAAAATAAAGACTCAGTCAAATCTAGCAGGATTCAAATCAAATATGTGTAAATAATTGAAAATAATGGCAATCACGAAAATCCAGGTACATAAATTCTATAATGGAATCACAAGTGGCGCTACTTTTTTACTTTACTCGGTTCTTTGCTACTTTGGTGTTTATATTTTGTTCACCAGTAAGAAAACTAGGTATAACCAGTTAGAAAAGAAATGGAAAGGTATAACCTCGGATAACTTACATACTTTGCACACATGCACACCAGCTATTTTAGGATTGCTAATTATTGCTTTTAAACCAGCATTACCGTTCTTTCCAGAAAATGTAAACAGAAATACCGAGTGTTATGATGGTTTTGGCATATTCAGAGTGTTGTGCCGGTGCATTAACATTAACTGCGCATCAACCTCACGGTGCATTGCCTAATTTCCATTACTTGCCATTGTATACCATGGCATGGAAAATTCTAGACACATCTTCTATATCTATATATACATACTAAACACTGTTGTTAAAATATGTGGGATGGAAACTTCCTGATCAGTACTATTGACTATTAGTTGTTTGAACTGAGCATTGTCATTTTAAAAACAAAAGCTAGAAGCTATTCAAAGTCATTAAACTGTTCTCTAAAATTCTATTCCAAAAGCTTCGGTTTTCATATTTTATTTTTTGCTTGTCACCATATCACCACAAAAATGATTATTTTTGGATTTTCTAACAACGCAATTTCGAAGCTGCAAGCCATCACAACAACTACATGTGGATTTGTTTTTGTTTTTTCTAGCGATAACATGTTCATCTCATGCTCTTCATGCATGATTTACATTAATAAAAAATATATGAGGCATGCTTATTATAATGGACAAGTCAACTGCATGGCAACTGATCATAGCGAATAATATCATGTTATATATTGGCATGATATACAAGTGCTGAATATATAAGAGCTTATCTCCTTTTGCCATGAGCAATTGGCAACAGGTTGTTCAGTATTCGCAATGTGAAACAAGGCTTTCAACCATGCTTTTCAACACTGGCACACACAATAATCTAATTGTGTACTTTTTTCCTTCTATAGTGCGCAACATTATTGTGTGCAATTTGCCTGCATTTATTTGATGGACCTGTGCGGGGCAAATGAAACAACTATGTTCCACCAAATTGCTAATTTCACCTACACAACTTGGCTCTTTCATTAGTTAATTATTAATTTTCTTTTAAAACTAGCACTTTTCAAATAAACTCAGTTCTTTAACAAGCAGATTCTAAGTTTTTTTGTAATCCTATGAATAAGCAGGCAGATTTTCATGTTTCAAGTATATCAATACTTACAGTACGTTCTAAATGCAGGGAAATCTTTAAAATCCTTATGAAAACTATATTATCGCACAAATACGATTGAAAAATAAAGAATTCACTATGTCCCGATTTTCAATATATGGCAGCGGCTTAGGTCATTTGGTTATCCGTCAAAATAGATACATTACAAATTCCAACTTTGCTTCATTTATTCTAATAAATGAGCATTCTATAGTTGGAATTTTTGCTTGTAAATACATGGCTTTATATAGAAAAGAATGTTGTTTCTAATAATAATGTATGTATGATATCTTGAATGTTGTCAGAAAACTATAACTGTCTCATTTTTCATAAAATAGCAATTTTTCATAAAATAGCAACGTTACATTTGTTCCCAGTCAGTGGAAATGTTTATTTAAATCAATAATGGTGACTCTTCTTGGTTTCCATTGAATAATTTTCTTATAACATTGCAATGAGAAGCCATAATACTGGAACATGTAATTTGTACGGACAACAGCGACTGAGCATATGAAACTACTATTGAATAAAAATTTAGAGCGTTCTTCTCAGTATTACGATAACGACAACTTTGGGCCACCTAGGGTTTATCATGTAAATCGCATTGATTCGGATTGAAAGTCACAAAATAATAAAAAACGGCAGCACCAGTACTTAGTTTAATCGTACATGTCACCGTGATTTATTTTTCACATCCGCTTCAGGGACGTAAATAGTGATGATCCCATTTTCTTTTACAGGCTGTCAACCAATGTGATTTCGATCTTCTAATGTATCGCTGATGCGTCTATGGGAATCCACCAAACACCTGGCACTCATTTTTCAAACATTTTCGGAATATGTAAATCACGCATTTCGTTACGGAAATTCCGTTAAGGTTTTCGCTATTCAGTCATTAGTCCAAACCAAGTCTAATACGTATGTTATCTGGACTTGCATTGGAAAGCCAATGATAGATCATATAGTGCCTATCAGATGCATTATAAGTAAAATCGGATCGTTCGGTTGCTACTTGATTGTGGAACTCAAAACATTGCTTTGAGGATGAGGAGATGTAGACAGATTTTTCATACTGCTTATACGGACGTATGCTAAAACCAGTAGTGGTACTGCTCACTTCGTCAGTAGTAAATTTTTTCAAATAGACACCTCCGTCGACGTTTTTTATAAGATTCTTCAATTTATTTGTAGTATAAACAGTTAATGGTCTCTAAATATGATACTTATGGAGCTAATAAAACTTTCAGTAGTTTTACTTTTTCTCTGTAAATTATCAGTTGCTTATAATCGTGAAAACGCTTACATTACAGGTACAGTTTCTCGCTTTGTAGCATACCTAGAGCTTGGTGACTTTTGAATATATTCCTTCAGTTAATTGTTTGCATAGACGATTGTGGTGTTCTTGATGAAATACCTGGAGAAAAGAGAACACAAGCTGCTTGGACAGCAGCTATATTTTACCGGAACTCGGCCTTGGAAAACTACACGTATCAAGCAGCAGGAATCATCATTGGACCAACCACTGTGCTGACAGTGTTTGCTGGGGTTCATGGTAAACTTCCAAGGAAAGTTCGTGGAAGATACTCGATTCAAAATCCCAGTCATACATTGGTTGCTGCTGGAATCGAGGATGGTAACCTTGAGCTTGCAGATAGGCATGCTCAGTTCACCCAAGTACATGCAAAACATTCATTGTTCATGATATCATGTTATACATCATTGAGCATAAAAATTACTTAATTGCTAATCTTGCAGGTGACATTTGTGGAACCCTACATGGGAGTGGAAGATCAAGATAAAGAGTATCATTTTGCCCTTTTGCACTTGAAAACTCCTTTCGATTTTTCGTCTCCCTACGTTAGACAGTTATGTATTGAAGAGGTAGGACATCAAAATGGCAACACGCAGAAATCTCTCAACTCCTCCACAAGTGTACTTTTGCAAGGAGGTTTTGCAAAGTACAAAATTAAAACTGATGACAATCAAACGGTTTGGGGTACCAGGCTAAAAATTCAAAGGGTCGAAGTCAAAACTGGATATGATTGCGTACAAAGCTACGAGCACTACTATAACTCGGATTTTCCTGTTGGAATGTTTTGCGCACAGTTGCCAGAAGGTTAACAGTTGATCCGTCTTACAGTTTGGTTATTTCTGAGATTTAAAATGACATGAAATTGTAAAGATTTATTACTTGTTTTCTACTCTATTGTGTATGCACGGATTATAGGTTCCACCGTTGGCTTGGAACAAGACTTGTCGTGCCTCCTTCATGGAAGTGCCATTGTACGACGAAGTAGTGATAACAATTGGCATCTTCTTGGGTTAACAGCCCTCATCAGAGGACGTAAAGGTGGGCTTTGCAGAAACGATACTGTTTATTTCAATGCACGGTTATCCTACACTTTGGAATGGATTCGACGAAGCTTACGGTATGAAAGATTCACAAGAATACATTCCTTTTCCACCTCTGCATCCTTGTATACAAGGATGTTTTTTGTGTCTTTAGATGCAGCCCATTTAGTTTTAGTTGTGGTGATGGCGGTTGTACCTCTCTGGAAGCTGTCTGCAATTCTGTTCCCAACTGTGCAGACGAAAGTGACGAGGAAGAAAGATTTTGTCAAGCAAATAATCGATGTGGAGGAAACACACCTCATCAGTGCAATTTACTCGGAGAAAAATGCATTAGTAGAGAGGCTTTGTGTAATGGCCGGGTCGACTGTGAAGATGGTAGTGACGAATTGATGTGCCAGGGTCAAGCTGGAAGAAAGGCTCGAGACGCCGCACTTTACGAATTTGGACCTGTTTGTCCAGCACTCCCAAGAAAGGAGGTGAAAATAAAATGCATAATATGTTTGCACATATTTGATATTAAATTCCAAATATCTATAAGGTTTATACAATAATTGTAGGGTGTTCACATCGAATACATGCTGTCAGACAGGGATTTTAAAGGGATCAAGAATATATCGACAGTTCCTGTAAATACATTTGCGTACTTGAAATGCAAAAATTTCTACAAGTCAAAATACATTTATAACCACATAGAAAACCAATGTGTAGATGAAGGGACGTGGAGCACAATAAGCCCGTTTGAATGTGAAGCAGGTAGACAAAATTACCAAACAATTTGTTTTGCAGAATTATTGGGGATAATTATGTTAATTTTTACAGATTGTGGGATGCCAAACAGAATTGACAACAGTGAAATCCCGGATTCAGAAAGCAAACTAGATCCAGCAGATTTGTCTTTTCCATGGAATGCATTGCTGTATATTCGTAATAGCTCTGAAAACTCCACGTTTCATAAAGTGTTGTGTGCGGCCACTTTGATTGGAAAATCTACTGTTATAACATCTGCAAAATGTCTAATGTATGATGGTAATAACTCAATATCCGCTGATAATGTAATTTTGGTTCTTAACCCATCCTCTGAGATCTTCACCGAAAACCTAATGAACACCAAGAGTATTGTGCTAAACGTAAGAATTTATATTATGTTGCTACAAGAAATTCAAAATTGCATAAGTGTGACACCACTACTATTCTCAATAGGTAGCAAGCATATCATTCAACAGTAATTCGCCTAGTAATGCCTCCATCGCAATTCTGGAATTTTACGGGGAACTGGAGTACAGTCCTAAGATTAGACCAGTTTGCCTGCGACCTTACAACTGGAAAGAAGACATTATGGTAACTGTATTTCTTTGAGTTTGAAAACCGGAGGTCAACAGGTCAAAAAGTTTAAATTTTTATGTTGTATCAATACTTTGTTCAATTGAATTTATTTAGAACCACAAAAGATTCGATTCCCGGTTTCGTAATAGAATGAACATCGCTTTGAAAGGTATGCACATTGCAGAAACATCTATGGTTGTAGAAGTGGCTTGCATACGAAGAGATTTCAATTATGCTTCCGACATGAAATGCATCGGACATCATAGAGGTAACATGTCATGAATAAAATAAACTTAATGATAGAGTTAAAAATAAGAAATCGTGTAATAACTCAAGACTCGTCGCTATTTTTTTATGGCATAGGAGTTTCAATACCAATGAAGCATTTGGGTGGCGCCCTGGTCACACAAGAAAGGACCAAATTTGGTTCAAGGTTCATGTTGAAGGTATTAAACCAGTATAAAAAATACGAGGCAATTAACTTGCATGTATAAATAAATCCTTTCAAACGTTTAAAAAGTAGAAAAATGGATCAGTATTCACGGATGGTAGAAAACAGTGTTTAATCTAAAACTAAACTGATTTTTGTAAATTGTTTCATAGGGAATAATGAGAAGCAAAGATGACACTATTGCGCATTTTATCGCCGTAGATCCTTACATGGAGTGGATTATGAAATTTGTAAACTGATTTCTACACCCATATTTCGAACATAATATGCAATAATAATATTATGACTATTTTAAAGCTTCTTCAAAGTTTTGTTTGTTTTGTTAATGATTTGTTAGTAATAGATTGTATGCATATTTATTATGCATTATTTATTTGAATCATCAGTTGTTGTATAATAATCATATATATGATGAATGATGATGCTTTCATAATAGCTTGATGGCTTTCAAAACTTTTAATAAAGTTATAAAAGGCAGGCACGATTCTTTTAATATGTGACCAATAGATTTAAAACAAAATAATTCTTTTTAAATCTTGCAAAATGTTACTAAAGTATGAAACTATATCACGTTGGAAAGAATAAAACAATAATACTCAATGCATGGAACTGAAGATAAACCTTATAACGAGTCTTTGCTTCCGCTTTATATTATTCAAACTCTTTGATCTTAATAGGGATTAATATTTTTGACATACCTTCATTAAAGTAATTTATCAATCAAGCAAAAATAGTTTATAAAATGCGTAATTCATGCAGGTGTTATTTATTTGAGTTGTCAAACTTAGCTTATCTAATTTACGTCATATAATCATCGATCATCCATAACTTTTGAATCAAAAGTTTTGATAGGTCCAGGTCGTCCGTCCGTTGTTGAATGCAAAGGATTTTGTTTGCTGATACTTTTCTAGGCTGATCATATCAATAAAAATCCCAACCAAATGGTCCCGCATCCTTGTTTCAGTAATATGGAAATGTCGCCTAATATGATGCGTGGAGCTCAAAATAGAAATTTGAAACTATTGGAACTCTTCAATATTATTATTGATAATAACAATATAAACTTGCCATGGATGAAATTATGTAATAAGTAGCTTTATCTTTATCAAGTTGCGTAACAAATAAGTTTGGGTGCTCAAGATAACGATAATAAGATAAAGTTATTTTTTTGTCCGTGTGCATGTCAAAAAAAATCATATATAGCAAATTGGGCAGCTAAATCCTGCGGGCACAATACTGTTGATAGTTAGCTATTTATCAACCTAATTTCTTTAGCATGAGGGGTAAAATTTTGCTACTGTTTTCGGTTGTACTTTCCATAAGTGCAACCGTTACCTCCTCTACAGGTAGCAACGATAATGATGAACTTTTGGAGGAGATCGAGAGAGCATCATTTAAGTTTTTCTGGGAGCAAGCCAGCCCACTAACAGGTCAAGTAAAAGATCGGGCCTTAGCGTCAGGCGAAAATGACACCCGAGATGTTGCAAGTATTGCTGCTACAGGGTTTGGTTTGACAGCTTTGGCAATTGCGCATGAAAGGAACTTTTCGGATCGAGCATCCATTGAGAATAGAGTGCAGACAACTGTGGAGTACATTTACTATAATCTCACGCACGTCAATGGATTCTACTACCATTTCATCAACATGACCACAGGAGAAAGAGTTTGGAATAGCGAACTTTCCTCCATAGACACTGCTCTTCTAATAGGAGGCGTTTTGACTGTGGGTCAATATTTTGAAAATAATACCATCATTAGGAATCTCTCTCAGGAAATTTATAAAAGAGTTGACTATGAATGGATGTTGAACGGAAGGGATGTATTAAACATGGGATGGAACCCAGAATCCGGTTTTTTGAATGACTGGTGGGATCGATACTGCGAACTCATGATTTTAGTAATCCAAGCAATTGGAAGCGACACCCATCCTATTCCTGTAACAAGTTGGAACGCCTTTAGTAGGCCAAACTTTACTTACGAGGGCATTAACTATATCCATTACCCAACACCAATTTTCACCCATCAATTTGCTCACGCTTGGATTGACTTTAGAAATCAAACAGACAATTATACAATTGATTACTTTGAAAATTCTGTTAAAGCGACAAGAGCAACGAAACTGTTTTTTACACATGATATGTCAACCAACTTTCCTCAGTACTCGGAAAACTTCTGGGGATTGACAGGTAAGTTTCCTATACTAATATTTTCTGTTTTGTAAATCACAAATCAATCGAAGTAAATTTACCTCTAAATTGTTACAAATTTATCTCGTTTTTTGTTATCAGCATCAGATACACCATATGGGTATGACGCGTGGGGAGGACCTCCACTCCAGGGGAAAATCGAAGGCAGCATTGTACCATGCGCGGCAGGGGGGTCCATTCCATTCCTACCAGAAGAAACCATTGCAGTTCTAAGAAACTTAAAAGAAAACCATACCGAGCAGGCGTGGACATACTATGGATTTGTAGACGCTTTTAACCCAGTTACTGGATGGACAAATCCAGACGTTATAGGAATTGACGTGGGAATAACCATACTCATGGCAGAAAACTATCGTTCGGAATTTGTATGGAAAAATTATATGCGAGATCCTCATGTAAAACGAGCAATGAATGCCATTGGATTTGTGCAAAAGTAAAATTAAAATCTTACTGAACAGCCTTTCATTTCACTGCTTTTGAATCAAGTGTATGTAAAAGTTGTCTCTGTCATTCATTTAACTAGTATTGGTTGAGCCATTATCGAATGCATAATAAGTCTTCCTTAGAATTTGATTCGGAAAATAATTTATTTAATACCGCAGGAAAAAATTGAAACAAACAAGCATATATAACAAATGAAAGTTTTTGATTGCTTTTAAAACTTAGACTCCTTCATTGTAATAATAACGAACTTGATCGATCCATTGACGGTAACTACTGATTCTGGTAAAAACTTGTGGTGGACCACTGCACTTGATTCCAAAAGAAGCTATTCCAACTTGCTTGTAGCTGTTTTGCCCGGTCTTGACAATTAGTGGTCCACCATCATCACCCTTTAAAAAGCGTTTATAACATTAATCACTTTACGTTTTCACTAAGATTGATTGAAAAAGGCAATATGACCACTTACCACACATGGGTCTGGAAGACTGACTTGGTCAACTCCAGCGCAAATTTCTCTATCGGTTAACCTGTATCCATGCTGGGAGTATGCGTTTTGACATTCCTGAGTCGTGCCGATTCTCACATTAACCTTATAGAGATCATCAGTCTGGCGACGATTACTGTAGGACAGCACACCATAACCGGAAACGATACCTTCTACAAGGCCAGTATCCACTCTAGTGGAAGCCTCATCTAAGCAGATTGGACGAATTCGGTCACTATATGCCACCGGTTGGGTAAGTTTTAAGAGAGCTACGTTGTTGAGCTGTATTAAAAAAACAAAAATGATGGTTATATGCAACTCTGGAACCCATGCACCATTTTGAGATTGCTTACTGGAGCAGAATTTTGCTTCTGAGCAACAAAGTCACTGTGCCTGTAAACGGTGGTAACATTGACTTCGACATAACTACCATCTTGGTTGTTCGCTCTGTTAAAATCACCTAGACGAACGCGCAGTGCGGCGACAGAGGCTGGAGTTGTTCTGAAATTGAAAGCATGAAAATGAACTTACATTGAGTGAATGGGTGATTGAATCATTCTGAAAACCCACGGTACTATTAAGACACCTACGGGTCAACACAAGAGGCGCTAGTAATGATAAATCTATTGTCAATCAGGGAACCACTGCAAATGTGTCTTGATGACGAGTAAATTTGAGCGTTCCAAGGCAGTTCAGATTGGACTGCAGGAATTCCGCCAACATTTCGAGAGGTACATGGTCCTTGACAATAATACGCAGGGCTTCCACACCCGATTGCAGGTGACATAACCGGAGCCATAGCCATTGGTCTCATCATGACAGGCATCATGCTGCTCCCTGATGGCCTTACTGGACTAGAAGGCACCACATGCTGAGGGGCAACTGGATACACTACAACTGGAGCTACTGGGGCTACTGGGTGCGGGACAAGGATAACATACTCCTTTTTCTGTCGGTGTTCACCTTAAATTACAATTTAAAATTTAGTCAATAACCGTCGTCAAGAATTATTTTTCGAGCAATCTATTAAAGTACCATTGGAATCGTTGACTGTGTGGCCCAAACTTAATGAAGCGACCAGCAGGACACTTAAAATTAGTTTCATGATGATTCCTAATGTCCGTGAGTGCTTTCTTTGGACAATCTGTTTTGCAAAGTTTCTTTTGAGATCCTATTCTTCTTGAGGTAAATGCACGACTGTAATCACTAGTTGGGAGTTGAGTCGTACTTATTCTTATAGCGGATATATGATGGGCTACCGACAAAAGCCACTTGAAATACGTATATTATTAGGTGTATGCAAAACTACAATGCAAATATTTTGCTCTAATATGGCATCATACGAGTAATCTTAAAAAATCACACAAGATACCAAATAAAGTGTTGTATACACGCATATAAACTTATATTATCAAGCCATAATTATTCGGGTTGTTTGCTGTAAAGTTGTTGGTGGTGAAAATTGTAATCCAATTGGCATGAAACGTGACTGTGTGGTTTTACGGCCAGAGGTAAAAGCTTTCAAAACGTACGTCAAAAACATCAAAGTTAATTGATAATAATGTAATGTTTGAAAATTATGAACATCGAATTGAAGAAAGTACACATGCGTAGTCTAATAATTGCCTAAAGAACTGTATTGAAATGCTTTTATTGATTAGCAATTAGTTGAGCGTACCTGATTACGATAACCTTGAACTTGAGTGGGACGGAGTGACGAAGCATCTAATACCTATGCAAGATCTAGAACTAGTCATAAAATTGCGAGTTGATTTTAGCTGAATATGCATATATTTTTTCAGATGTCAACATTGCTTTGTATAGGTACATAGAGAGCCGAACCCGTACGGCATTATAGATATTGTCATTTTGTACCTTATCAAGCACAGTCAGTAATTGCTTTGTTGTTAGTATACTTTGTAATAAATAGAGTAGGCGTAACTTACAACTTATGGTTTGACAGATTTTCTCAGCTTTAAAAACAAGAAATTATATGAAGGTTAAGATTAAGCATAGGTCACTTACCTTGCATACGTCTTTTAAAGTTTACATTTACACCCTATTTATTGAACACCAGAACTCAAAATAAAAAGCAACCTGACGCCTAAAACGATGTATGACGCTCATTATAGAGATTGATGAGTATTCTGAACCATGCCCTCAGAAACTGGTTCGTTTAGTGGGGTACTTTTCCTCGTGTGCTCTCTTAAAGTTGCTAAAGACATTTTGATGTTCGGTTTTGAAAACGGTAATCCCAAATATGATACCAAATTTAACCTGACGACAAAAAAGATGCAAAACTGATCCCACGAACCGGTTGGTTGTTTACTAAAGTGATCTCATTTTACAAATCTTATTTTTACGATAAAAAGTAGATGAACTGGTTCAAAAACGTGTATAATATTCTCAACTCCAAATCTAGAGAGAAAACCATTTTGAAAGAAGATCTTTCTAGTAAAAAAGCTTTTATTCCATCTATAAAATCTATATGTAGTATTTTTGCATATATTGCATTGCAAACATTTTCTTCTGGCAATGAAAACATGCGTCGTTCCAGTCACAGCCGATTTACTGTTTTTAAAAACTGAAAAATTTAAATCATGGCACAATTTATTTATTTTAACAAAGAAAAGCAATAGAAAACAATTTTGTTTAATTAAGAAGATCTTTTGGAATTTTTATCAATCCATGCAAGATATTTGTCAACTCTCGTGTACACTCCAGGTTTATCCCCACATCCGATTCCCCACGACACCTAAACAACAAGAAAATACAAATTGTAAAAAGTAGAATAAAACTATATGAGATATGGAGTAAGTAACTGTGTTGAGATCCTTACAATGCCAAACTGAGAAGCTTTCCCGTTTTCGAAACGAACCAATGGTCCCCCAGAGTCTGTAAATAGTACATAGCATATAAAGCCAATGGTTTGGGTTCATCATGCAATTTGCCTGGATATTAAATACTTACCGCCATTACATGCATCCTTTAAACTTGGATTCACTTCGCCAGCACAAACCATTCCTGTGGTAACTGGGGGCGCTTGCGGTTCTTTAGCATAGTTTTTACGACATTCTTCGTGTGGAATAACTCTCATTTCAACCGTTCGGAGCACCGCTGAAGGAGGCTTGTGCTTTCCCGTCTTCCCCCAACCAGACAGCACCCCATTATTACCGTAAGGAGGTTCTTGGTTGCTAAGACAAACTGGAGATATATTTTCTGAAGGTGTTATTGCCCGATCTAGTTGTAGTAGAGCGACATCATGTTGCTGAAGGAAGCAAAATGAAATCATATAATAGACAAACTACCTGCTTTGCAAAATTACTGCTTTAGGATAAAAGGTTTACCAAATTCCGCATAGAAAATCCTTTGTTATAAAATCCTCTTTTTACACTGCGGGTCTGGTGCTTAGCATCACTTGTCTTTGACACGTCATGATCACCAACGTGAACGGCAACTTTTGAAAAACTCTTTAAACTGGCGTTTCAGATAAAATTGTTTCAATTATCTGGGAGGAAGCCATCATCGATTTTGTTATTATTATGTAACTTTTATTTTTTGTGTACGATTTCCTTACCTTGCAATGCAATGCTGAAAATTTAAAAAGATAAAAAATTACTTGTAAATTTGAAGCACGCATTTTCTAGTGGATTATCCTTAATGGAAGCCACTTTTTGTACAGGATGACCAACAGAATTGGCACATTTGAATAATTACGTGTTACGCAATATTACAGAGTGCAAAATTACAATATTTAAACTTAGCAGTGAAAGAATTTGAATCGGGAAGTACATTAACTATAAGGGGCGTGTTTTGGCAAGCACATCTGCAACTGCAACTGCCGGTCTTCCCAAAGTGGTTTCCAGTGTACAGATCGTAACGTGTAAATATAATATAATATTGTATTGAATGCTACTGCATTGTTCAGAAAACTCACCGCGGCAGTCACCACCCACTGCGCATTAATAAGAGAACCTATAACCAATAATATTCATACTACATAATCTGTTCATTCATTTTTGATTTTCTTTTAATGAATGCATTAATAATAGGTATATAATAACCTCCACAAAATTGCCGTCCGTTCATCAAAAGAGCAACCTGTGGTAATTCATTCATAAAAGTAAATTAAGATAGAATTAATGAAAAGCTACATAATGTTCAAACATGAAATTAAAATAACTTACAGCATATGGAAATTCTCCAGCTACTGCTTGTCTTCCTCCTACAACCTAAAGGAATTGTTAAAGTAATTAGGAGTTCTTAAAACAAGCTAAGAGCAACTGCATTCCAAGCATAGATAATTTCAGATATACTATCATAGTTGGTACCTTTACGCCTTGGTAATTGTGTTTTCCACAATCCATTTCGGTCCTCTTACTTCCCTCCTCTGTCGTGGAATTGGTTTGTCGTGGAGTGGTCACCGATGGTGGCTGCGTGGTTTGTCCGGCAAACTGAGGTTTTCTTGTAGGCAAACCGTAACTGTATTCTGGACAGCATACCAAGTCAGATCCGCCTGAAATTGCAAAGAATCACCTAGCTGGTAACGGTAACGGTTGTACTAGTAACAATGCAGTACGATGCTTATAAAGCTGGTTTTAAACAAACCTTCGCAAGGGGGCGCGGTTGCATTTAAAATGTCATACAGTTGGTAAGATTGAGAATCTTCAAAATTGTGACGATCAAGGTAAGGAAAACAATCTTCAAATTTCATGCAAGTTCCATGAACTCCGTTTTCATTTACGCAAGCATTTGTACTTGCGTCTGTCGTAGTTTCTTCAGCATATTCGTCCAGCTGCAGTTCGTCATCCGGACTATCTGCATGTTAAACTCATTTAGCGATTTACTCTTTAATTGCAAGTCATACCAAATTTATAATTTTCAGCTTACCATCAATTACAATGGATTCGAGCTCCAAGTCACGGTAAACAACGGCGGACACCAAAGTTGTCGCACAAAGCCCCAATAGGGACCACAGTAAAAGCATGGAACGCATTGTAAATTTCGATATTTAACAACAAGTTGCCAAATTTTCTCCCTTTTCCTGACCAGTGTCTTACAATGCAGACAACTGAATCTCTTTTAGTCTCAAGAAGATGCTAAAAGCTGGTGGACCTAAATGAATGGTCCGGTTTAATACCAGGGATTGAAGGAGGTCCATTTCGCAGTAAAAGATCTGATCCTCATACATGACATTCAAAGTGGTTTCTAGTAAATGTGATTTTATAGCTATTTTTGCTATCAGAGACAAAGTTGCTGACCTGACATCATGCATTGTGTACCATGTACCATGTCATTCACCTTCTTTAAATCAGAAGTTGTTTTTGAAACAGTCAAAATCTTGGCATAAAATTCTTTACTCCACAGGGAGTGACAGATACTGATCTAAATTTATTTTCATTGTTTCTTCAGGAGCTATGAAAATCTCTGGTGCGAGTGAGGTCGTTGTCTCCTTTCTGCTTGAATCACTATGCACTATACTTACTACGCACAAAACATGATCATGCATGGACGTTTTTTAAAATTCGTGGATTCAAACTTATTTACAAAATTTGTTTCAAGACAGAACTTTAGATGTCATTTAATCAGCTAAACATTTATTTGATCAGGTTTAAGAAAAACAAGTGAATAAAAGAATTCCAACTAAAACATAGGTAATAGAAAAAACCGGAGGCTATATAAAGTTCAGTTATAGCTGAGTACAAAGCATCCTCAGGTGTATTCATGTTGTTTACCTAATTAAATTATCGAGTCTATTTATTTTTATGGCAAAAGTAAATCACAAGACCAGATAAACCTGATTTTTGTGGCGTCTCATGAAGAGATTAGGTCAACTGTTTACTAAATCGTATTAAGGATGAGAATAACATAACCTAAGTCAATGGTTATCATTCTCGCGACATTACCGGTAAGGCTTTGTAGGATAGCGTTGAGTTATCAAAATGTTTTAAAATGTTTAAACGTCGTGTGCAATGAGAGGACAGGAAAGCAAAGAACATAATAAAAATCTGTTATTCATGTTTATCTTTGACGTCAGACAATTCAAATTTATTTTAAGGCCACAGATATAAATATTACAAATATAAATTGATTCAGAATGAAAGTTTCTATTTGAAAGTAATGTTTGCATTTACTACATTATCGATCATCAGGTTTATCCCTTTTGTTTATGCTTTGCAATCCAGCTCCCAAAACTTGATACACGAGTGTAAACTCCGGGGTATTTCCCTGTAAATAGTGTCAAAACACAACCTCAATAATAGAGTACTCAAACCGCTTTCACAATAAATGTAAAACTTACCACACCCAATCCCCCAGCTAACAATCCCAATTTGATACACTCTACCAGACTGAATCATCACAAGTGGACCTCCTAAAACGCGTTTCAGACAACAAAAAGTCAAAGAAGTGAGTTTAAAAAATCTATAACATCGTTTGTCACCAAAAGCTTTCTGAAGATGATACTGGCTATCACTCAATCGAGATTGATTCTTAGATATATGAAACATGTTTTAAACTAAAAAAAATCGCTTACCACTATCGCCATTGCAAGCATCCGCTCTTTGTCCACCAGCACAAACCATGTTCTGCGTAATTGGTGGAGCTATACATGAAAATAGTTTAGTACATTCATTAGTTTAAAAATCTGAATGAAAAATTGTAACGACAAAATGAAAATGGGGTAAAACGAAAATGGCCTACCTGCAGTACCAGCATATCTTTGACTACACTGAGATAGGTCTAGAAGGCTTACAGTCGTCTTCCTCAAAACAGAAGATTGAGAACATCCATCACATGTCTTTCCCCACTACATCATCAAGTATTTACAAATAATTGTTAATTAAAAATGAAAATCTTATGCACTTCTGAAAAAATTAATCTGAACTTACCCCACAAACTGTCGCTACAATGATAAATAAATTTTTGCATGTTAGATAAGTGGAATAAAAGCTATAATATTTACTTGTGCATCGTATTATTATTTATCCAACCTTGTACGAAGCCACTATTTATATTTGGACTTCCATTGTGCAAAGACACAGTTCCTACATTTGGAGATGGAGACACCGGGGATTTCAGTTTAATCAAGGCTACGTCATCTTTCTAAGAGATCATAAATGTAATTAAATGCTGCTTGAGTTGAGATGCATTTGTGCAAAATTTGAATCAAAATTTTTATGATCTTTACAAAATATCCACGATCTCGAAAAAATCCAGGATGTAAAAACAATTTCGCCACCAAAATGTCCTGGTGCGAGTATGAAGTTTCTCCGATCTACTCAAGAAACAGAGGCATTATAGTATATTGATAGACTTATAGTATGCAAAAATAAGTATATAATCAGTAATACTATTGTCTACACTTTACCCTCGAGATATCGTGATCCCCAACTTTAATAACAAGTTGACGGACAGCCTGGGAATTGAACCTAAATAGATTGTAGTGCAAGAAGTTTCTCTAGTACTGATTTGCTTAAGAATGCATACATACTCAATAGATTTTTTGTCTAAAATCCTTATCATTATTAGTAAGCATCTACCTGTCAAAACAATGTGCCGCACTCAATACCTAGAAGTGATAAAACCCATCAACATTAAAGTTACTTGCCTCTGAAAATAATCATTAATTGTTCTGAATTTTTATTTTTACCCATGCACTATCAATTAACGATCCACCGCAAATTTGTTGTCCTCTATACATAATAGCAACCTGTAAAAACAAGCTTCAGTTTCATATGAGAATTTCAAGATAAATATTATTTTTTATTAATTAATTTACCGCGAAAGGGAATTCTCCCTTCCTTGTCTCCTGTCCTGCGACAATATTAGGAACTATCTCGTCGTAAATACCTGCTTGTTTGATTTCTGGTAATGATTCTTCTAGCACTGGGTTTGGGTTTTTTGAATTATAGTCATTCCAAGATATATTTTGTACATTTGTGTATTTCAAGGAAGTGCAGCAAACATAAGTCTCATTTACAATAGCGTCAGTTTTAGGTGTACATGCTTCTAAATCTGTGCCATTTAAATACCGCTGCAATCCTGTTAGTATTTCCACCTTCGGATCTTTATCTTGGCTGATGAAGAAATTGTAGTAGCCATTACACTCACTCATACTCACACATTGACCTTGAGCACCGGTTGAGTCCGTGCAAGCATCGGAAACGTTATCTGCAACTGCAGGGTCATTGTCTGGAAGATCTACAAATAAAAAATGAAAATCGAGTTATTCTGAGTAATTCTTGTTAATTTTACCTATGATAAAATTACCATCTATGATGTACGCTTCTTCTGTTTTCCAAATTGCGCCATTACATATTTTTAAGGCACAGCAATAGTAAATTAAAAGAAACTGCTTTTTAAACATAATTAAGTATTAATTAAGAATGTAAAACAAAGTCCGACAGAAGATGTGTGGCTTTCTCAAAAGAAGAAGTAGTTTAAAGTAAACTGCAGGGAAAGCGGTGCATGCTTTACACAACGCCCTTCACCAGAAAAAAATTGCTAGTTCTTCTGCTTGTCTTCCTTCAGTTTCTTTTATGACCCATGAATGATCTGCATCAAGATTGCATAGTAAAACATAATGTCGTCAGTCGTGCTGCTACAATACTTACAGTGCTTTAGCCATCGCTTTACTTTAACATTTAAAGAAGTAAAAAATACAAGTCTTAAAGCACTAGATGCAAAATGCTGATTATATTGATTATTACTATTACATCCTTCTACTAGTTTTGCCATGAGCCTGTGTTTGTCTAAAATTCACGTCATGAATACTTTTTAAAAATGAATTGCATTCATGCAATTTATAGATTAATAAGTAATTTAAGTAGCAGTTCAAGTAGTTTAACGTAATTCAAAGTAAAACATCCATGATAAAATATATAAAGATGCTCACTAGATTATGAATAGCATGTACTTGATCGCATCTAAGAATTTTGAATTTCCTTCGATAAAACTCAAATTTTTTGGATTCGGTTACAATTAAACTCAATACCTTTGATTTCATATAATTAGCATTTTAAAAACGAATTGTTTCAGTAGAATTGCCCGTGCAAGAATACCACGGATGCTAATGCAGCAAACGATTCAACTTGCATGACGTTTGAAAAACAACGATGACAATGCAAAAAATCAATACAATTTTATTGTTTATGCGTAAATGTAAGGCGTCTCCAGATTTTATTAAAGAATATTTCAATAATCCTACAAACATCATAAATCGGTCAATACTTTGTATCACTTTATTCGTTTGCCAATAATATTGTTCTATGTCTGTCAATCCAGGATTGGTACTCGCTGACCCTTGTAAACACGCCTGGGTATCTTCCTAAAAATTGAAATCTTTATAATGCATTATTTGTGATTTACACTAATTTATTTGCGTATGAAAATCAGTTACCACATCCAATGCCAAACGATACCTAAATTCAACCAAGACACAATATTTCAAAAATTTGTCGCTGAAAACTAATCTAAGAATTATTTATATTATAGTTATAACTGTAAAGTACAAAATTCTCTTACAATTCCCACTTGCCAATGATGCCTGTTACGCGTTATTGTCAGAGGGCCGCCTGAATTCAATTTGCAATTAAAATGCTTGATATCTCACTCTCACTCTTACGTGCTTGCTTGCGCTATATTTAAATGTATGCACTTGCCTGAGTCTCCTTTGCAAGCGTCTGTGGTTCCACCGTCCTGAAATCCCCCAGCGCAAAGTACTTTCTCAAAAAGATCCTCCGGAACCACTCCATCGTAAACATCTTCGCAGTCTTCAGTTTTCCATATCCGCAAACGTGCCGTGCGAGGTGTCGCTGGTCTATCCCCACCCTCCTCAAGTTGTCCCCAACCCACTAATTTTCCATTGGTAGTTCCATCGTCAACAGAGTTTGTACCATCGTGCAGACACACTGGCGAGACATTACTGGTAAACTGGATGGGTTCGGAGAGTTTGATCATTGCAATATCGTCATGCTATCATTTTTAAAACAAAATTATTTCATTCAGGAATCATCTCTTTTAAGTGATATACCATAAGTGATAAGGATTATGTTATGGTTAAGAGATCACTTACAAGGGTATCACTAGAGAAATCCTTGTGATAAATAATTTTGGAGACATTTCGCTCTTGATGGTCCACATCAGCTATATCCTGTGGCATTAATAAAATGGTTGATTTTTAATTACCGTAGCAACTTCCATTCAATGATGACAAGATTTAGCTCTGAGAGGCGTTTACCTTAATGTCGTGATCGCCTATGTGTAATCGTAGATGATGCAGCACAGTGGGTTTTAAACTGTAACGATCAAAAAAACAAGTAATAAATTCGATGATACGTTTATGGATTGTATGTTTTGTGTTTACTGTGAAACGCAGTGAGCTGCCGTGAGTACATGACTAGCGTCAATGATGGAGCCTCCACACACTTGCTTTCCCTTGAATAACATGGCTACCTGTTTCAAAAGGACGATCTATCAAAACTAATCATTTTATTAATGATTTCAAGATATTGGTAAGTGGTAACTTAACATGTACGGAGCTTCTCCAAAAGTAAGTTCGGACCCTCCAACTACTCTTTCGTCTGGTGTTGATATCCCCCTGGCGAATTTGATTTGTCCACAGACACCATTTTCTTCCTCCGCTTTTACGCCAAGCGCAGCAGGCTTTGTTACTGCGGATGACAATGATGACTGTTTTTGTAAGCCTTTGCGACACCAGACGTACATGTCACCGGGATTTTCTCTGCTGGCATTGACTGGCCCACTAACGCCCACTGGCTGGCAAGCGTCTGAGGTCTCCAGAATGAATTCAATTAAATCGGAATTAATGGACGAAGGGTTCTCCTTTTCTACTCGGTCGGTCAAGAAGAGAATAGGAAAACATTCCCGTAACTTTACACATTTTCCAGGAAGGCTAAAGGATGGTTCTTCCGGACTTCGCGATTCAATTTCTCCTGTAAAATAGGAAGGTTAACGTTAACAGGTTGTGTACAGTTGAGTAACTTGCATGCATAACTTTAAAGAGAGGATGTTACCGGAGATGTGCACCGCATCATCAAGTACCCATTCCAGGCATCCTGTAAATTTAACTTGACTAGCAATGCAGGTTAAAATTAGGACCAAAACACGTGCACAAAAGAACTGCATTTTAAATTATAACCTTGTCACTTATCCTAAATATGCATGATGTTATTTCAGTAGGATATTAGCAGGTCACACAGGTTCCCTCATATGCATTTTAAGCGGGATATGAAAATGTCGCAATGGCATAGTCAATGTTGACGAGATCTCAATTTTTTCATCTTCAAGCGAATTGAAAGAATGTCAATGTGCTGTTTACCCCGCACCTATTGTATTTCAACTTCACAAGTTGCAACACAGTGTTAACGCTTTAAAACCAGCTTTGACAAAAGTACATTGTTTGTTACGGATGCAATAAAAATTTTTCGCTGTAGCTTTCTTGAAACTTGAATGTCTGAAAACTGGATTTTTAACGACAGATTTTTATTGATTTTTCTTGACTTCAGTATTAAGACTTCAGCGACTAGGTATTATGCACTATACCAAAATGTGATTGCAACTTGCAGTTGGCATTTTAAGACGTATACTCACATTCACATATATGCAATAAAGAGAAAAAGTTGATTAGAAATATAAGGAAATTCATTTGTATTTTTATTTGTATTTATGCCAATTTTACTTTGTATGATTTAATACAGTTTGAAAGGATTGTAAAACAATTATTCAGCAAATGAGCGTCGTCTGTTTTTGCTTATCCATGGAATATATTTCTCCACTCGGGTATATCTACAAAAACATTTCAAAACGTTGAGAAAACATGCTCAAACTAGACCAATAATTAATGTTTATCTAAATGTTTTGAGCTTACACTCCCGGATATGATCCACAGCCAATTCCCCACGAGACGATTCCCACTAGAAAACATTGTATACTTTCATAAAAGGACCTTATTCAAGTTCTCACTACACTGGGCCCCTGCCTTAACTTTTCAACTACAAGCAGAATGGTTACAATTCATAACTCATTCGAAAGAGCAACTTAAGTAATAATATGCTACAGTTCAGTTATGTCCCGATTCACTTGCGCATTGTCCGATTTTTGCAAAAGTATTTTGCAAAAATCCTATTCAATAGACATTACCATGCTATATAAAAACCTAGTATCTTCGTAACAAGCAGAATGGCTACAAATAATAGCTCATTCAAAAGAGCAACTCAAGCACTGTTACGCTACAGTCCAGTTGTGTCCCGATTTGCTTGCGCATGGTCCGATTTTTGCAAAAATATTTTGTAAAAATCCACTTCACCAGACATTACTATGTTATATGAAAACCTCATAGTTTTACAAAAATCGGACCATGCGCAAGCAAATCGCGACATAATTGGACTGTGGCATAATAGTGCTTGAGTTGCTCTTTTGAATGAGCTATTGTTTGTAACCATTCTGCTTGTTACGAAGTTACTAGGTTTTATATAGCAAGTAATGTCTATTGTAGTGGATTTTTGCGAAATACTTTTGCAAAAATCGGACAATGCGCAAGTGAATCGGGACATAACTGAACTGTAGCATATTAGTACTTGAGTTGCTCTTTCGAATGAGCTATGAATTGTAACCATTCTGCTTGTAGTTGAAAAGTTAAGGCAGGGGCCCAGTGTAGTGAAAACTTGAATATGGCCCTTTCAGATTAGCTTAAACAAATTTTTCAATTGAATGTACTCACCCTGTCGCGCTGTTCCACTTGTGTTTATAGTTAGAGGTCCACCAGAATCCCCCCGGCAAGAATCTCGACCACTTCCTCCAGCACATACCATTCCGTTTCCAATACCAGCGGGAGCATTGCTTCCGTATCTTTTTGAGCATTCTGCATTTGACCAAATCTTTACATTGGCTGTCTGTAACTTACTAGGCTGAGGTCCACCATCTAAGGAACATAATTTTGCAAAATCATAATGATGTACGGTGAGATAAAGAAAGAGTCTTCAACAAATGCTTTTCTTACCACGTAATTGACCCCATCCCGCCACTTGTCCATCTTGGTTATCCGAACTAGGAGATCCATCGTGCATGCATACTGAAATAGAAAATGTACTTTATTGAGGAAACTACATAAATACAAGGTTTGCAAAAAATAAAGAGGTAAAAATCCAATGAAATAAAACGCTGCTTCAAAGTACCTGATTTGATATATTGTCCATTTGTAGGTACAGGTTTGTTTAGTATAACAAGCGCAACATCATGATGCTGATAGATAAGAAATACATTCCAATAATTTTGCCAAAATTTAATGTATTTAATTTATCATATATATCAATTTGCTCTCATTACGTTTACGTACCAAATGTTGCATACTAAAGTCTTTGTGGTACAAAATCCGAGCTGCTGTTCTTACTTCATGTCGGGCATCACTTGTAGCTAAAACGAATTAATCGCTTTTATTTAAAGTATTTGAATTTTGGTTATGTTAAGAAATTGCAGTAAGAAATTACAGTAGATATCATGATCTCCGATTTGAATGGTCAACTTTTGCACGTCTGACGAACCCATACTAAAAATTTTTTTAAAAACTAAAGTAGTCTTGCTTTCAGATTAACGATTTACAATTTAAAGTCTTAAAAATTTACTTACTGTTGTACGCAATGCTGTAATGTGCATAAACATATCACAAATTAATTAAGATTTCTAAAACACATGAACATAGATGTTAACCTAATTTAGCATACTTACCGCTGCAGTGAGCACCGTTTTGTCATCGATCAAACTTCCACCACAAAATTCTCTACCACTATTCATCATTGCCACAATCCACGGAAACTCTCCTGTAAAGAAGTTAAAGCTACATGTTCAGCTTAACAATTCAATCGATTGGGCATAGCATTTTCTACCTTTTTTGGCTTCCCTTCCATTCACAATTTTGTTTTCGTTTGTCCTATTTTGAGACTCCGCTTCTCCAAGATCTGATACTTTGGGAAGAACACTATCAGTACCAGGATGGTTTTTTACAGTTCCACATCCAGCTTTTGCTTCGATATCGTCTTCAGTGGCATTTGCTGGAGGAGGTGGCAATGGAGGAGCGATTCTTGGTTGTAATGCACAGCATATCAAAACCTCGGATCTGGCAACTTGAAGAAACACTGCAACACGATAATGAAATGGCTATATCTCTATACGTACATACGTACATATTCTAGCAAACGATTTTTCACAAATGAAGCATTAAGTAGTACTTACAACTAGAGTCTGACCCTGACCGGTACTGGTATCCATTACACAGCCCTGTAGAAGCAATAAGTTGGTCAGCTAATGGGTCGTTAAGAGTGTGACTCTCAGAAGGTGGAGAATTCGGATCATTCGGGGAGAGGAGCGGATAGCACTCTTTCAAAGTCATGCATCGTCCAGACTTTCCGCGAACAGTAATACAACCTTCACTCCTAATTAGAACTGTATCTGGATCTTCTGAACGGATCTCTTCAACAAGAACCCCCTCCCGTTTTACCCTCGGCAACTCATCTTCGGGAACAAAAGCTTTAGGCACATCCAAATAAAATTATATAAAAATGTTTAGAAATTGAATTTGTATTAAAATATTTGTGCTAAATATTTTTTAAAGAAAAAGATTAAGAAGAATTACGGTCAACAATTATGGTATCTCCATCTTCCCATTGTCTTCCAGCAGTCAACCCCACAAACAGTAGGCTAACCGAGAATAGCAAGCCAAATTTCATCATATTCCCGTCGTCGTCTTCTCCTAAAACTCAAAGCTCAGTTATTTGTCCCTTCAACTTGACAGTCAACTCCAGACTAAATCAGGTCTACGTTTGAACAATGTATTTTAATCCGTAAAATCTTTTTATGTAAACATCAAATTTTGCGAGTTACATTGAGATCGAAAAGAATCATGTTTCAAAAAGGTGATAATCTTAGGTACAAAACTCATCTTCATCTTTGGACGTAAACAAGCACCTGCCGAAAACTTGGTCTGGATTTTAAAAGTTCTTGTAACAAAAATAGAACTAGCTTCATGTCTACAATCTCTTTCTCTTTTGACAGATTTATGAGTGCCATGTTTTAAGTCGACTAGCAGAATGCATGGTCGTACTCTTGCGAGTTTTCATAATCGTTTGTCGGCGATTCGTTTCTGGTCAATATATTCGAGAGAGCAGAAATCGAAAGAGGTTTGTTACCGCATCTCGTTAGAAAATGTATCAGATTTGCCAACAAATATAAACCGACATAAAATAAGATTGTAGATTTTATTTGCTGTATCAGATTGGAAATAAAAAAATTGAACATTGAATCATGTTTTGTCCATTTTTTCATAAACTGGACGTGGTAGTACTCTTAAGGAAACTCCATGCTAAATATGCATACAGTTCAATAGACAGGCAGGCAGACATAGACAATTTCATAAAGTAGCAACCCTTAATGGAGAGAAAGGTAGAAAATGCATAATACTATAGCCTATAAAAAGATATTTTGACTTTTCTATGCCTCTACCTCTAAATGTGAAAACGTGAAAATACAACCAGCGTAGCATTATTCGAAATTATACATCTGCCGATTATTTGGTGACGTAATTTTTGTATTTTGCCAACTTTTGAAAAGATCGTTTATGACTGACCACCCACTGCGTTGGACATTTCTCTACTTGTAGATATTCGGCGACCACACCCAGTAATTTTTTGTTCAAACTTTGAACTTTCAAAATGCAACATGATTCGCACTTTTAGCTCAACATGAGTGTGCAAAATATACTATATGATATTTTTGCAATATACAGTGGATTATGGACAAATTAACCGATTGAAGTAAATTCAAATCTTATCAAGATGCAAAAAAGCAAGCGCATGTATCTATATTATATTCTGAAAATTGAACGCATTTATTTTTCAGCCTTCAGCCCACCATTGTTTATAGTATTTTACTGCTTATTTTTGTTTATCCATTTCATATATTTGTCAACTCGGGTATAAACCCCAGGATAAGAAGCACAACCGATGCCCCAAGATACAATGCCGATCTAATAAAAGAAAAAACAAAAAAATCAGTTAAAAACAAATGTGTTTCATGGTTGCAGGTTTTCAAAATTATAGTTCAGATTTTTTAAAAATTTAGTATTATTTCCATTTGCTAATAACAACGGGAAATGTTTGATTTCATGCAAGGAGCTAAATGCTATGAACCCCCATTTCATAGGAATTTGCATTGGAGGACGATAGTTACTATTCATATGTTAAAGGATCAGTAAGGCTAGTTTTCTGCTTTCATTAGGGTAAGAAAATTTATAGCATTTGGTACATTGTTGCTAGGAAAAACCTTGTGTCAAGACTTAATACACATTAAGTTCACATTAAGTCATGCCGTCATTTTGTGTGTAGTTCGAAAAAAAACCATATCGTATCTAAAGGTTTTGAACCTTTTAAAAATTAATATAATAGTTGCCATAAGTAAGGAACCACCCCGTACGTACTCAAACATTTCCCATATTAACAAGTTGGGAGCATAAGTACCTGCTTTCCTTGACCCCGTGCGTCTACAACCAAGGGACCTCCACTGTCTCCCTAATAAAACATTACACAAAAGTTTTTTCGTCAACCTACTACTGACTCACCGTTTAGTACGCATTGTATTTTCATAAAACAAAGCGTCAAAAAATCTATTCTACTTACTTGACAAGAATCCTTTCCTTTGGACCCAGCACAAACCATTCCAGGACCAATCTTTTTCTTGGCTTCCGCATACTTTTTATTGCATTCTGCCTGGGTTATTACATTAAGGTTTACAGCTAGTAAAGCTGACGACTGAGGACCACCCGAATAAGTTGTACCCCAACCAGCAACATCAGCATTCATTTTTCCTGTGTCGTACGCAGGATTTCCAGAATGAAGACAAACTGGCTGAATGGTCTTTGAGAACTCGACTGGCTTGTCCAAATGAATAATGGCAATCTACAATGTGATCGTGTCAATGATTAATTTTAGATTTACTCTTGCAATTAATAAATAAAATCTAAGTTTTGATTGAAAAAATGGCTTGACTGACTTAACGTACATCATGTTCCTGAAAATGCAAAAAAAAGAACATTTGAGTCAAACAAAACTAGAAAATTACTAGGATGTCAGTTTATTACTAAAAATGTAATTAATCCTTTATCAAAAATATTGCTCACCAAATTTTTCATGGTAAACCCTCTATGATACAGAACCCTTTTTGCTTTCCTTTCCACGTGTCTAGCCTCTTTTGTCGACGCTATGTCTAAATCTCCTATATGAAGTCGCAATGCAGCGACATCGTTTTTAGTCATGCTGCAGATATAAAAATGGAAATAATTAATCACAAAACTGATCATGTAACAACAACAAAATGCATCTAACATACAACTGATCAAGAACTTACAATTCGACACAATGCTAGCGGAAAAGCATTAAATGAAAATTTCAGATTACTAACAATTCATAATTCAGCCAATTGGGAAGTATTAATAATACATAATATTAGTAATAACACTAACCGCTGCGGTAAGAACATTACGGTTATCCAGCAAGCTTCCTCCACAAAACTGCTGACCTCGTCTCAGCATTGCAACCATCCATGGAAATTCACCTTTCGTTTCAGTTAGTTTATATCAATTATTACATTAAAAACAGAATCGAGACATGCCTATGTTCCAACTGATTGCCTTACCAAGAACTGCCTTTCTGCCTCCTACAATTTTGTCAACAGTAGGCAACAAACTTTGATCAATTTTTAAGAGTCCGCATTTGTTATCTAGTAGGTCAACTGATGACGTGTCATTGTCCAAAGGGAAGTCACCAGAAACTTTGCTTGCAGCACAGCACACAACAGGAAAACCTACAATAGTGTGCGCAGAAAGCATTAGCATTTTTCTGACTTTTGGAAACAATAAAAATACATTGTTTTACAGGCAAATTAAGACTCACCATCCACTTGACGTGACACGGAAGGTTCACAAACTCCAGACGCTTCAATTAAGAGTTTGGCTAAATTGGTATTATAGACTCCAGTTTGTAAAGGTGTATCGTTGTCTGTAGTTTCAAGAGGAAACAAACGGGGAAAGCACTCTTTGACTGAAGTGCACGTTCCCGAAAGCCCTGTGTTGGTGACACAGTATTTGGCATCCTCTTTGCTCGCTTGTGGAATTTGTCGCCCTTCTGGGGGAAGTGAGGTAGTGGTAGCGTCATCGTCAGCTAAGGTTGTAGATGCGTCTTGCTCATCAGCAAGAGCTTTACACACATGAAATAGTCGGCAAAAGTGAATTGAATTAGATGGATGCTAGCCAGCTTTAAAATATTATTTTCGAATAATAATTACCCTCTAAAGAAACTGTGTCATCGCTGCTGTAATTCACAACTTCGTTTGCATATATGAATGTAACTAGCGTGGCTAGAAAAATAAAAATGCGAACAAAACCCATACTGAAACCTATTTTCTTTGGTATAACCGTTAACACACGTGTCGTCAGTTACAACTTTCTTCGGCTTAAGTCTTCACCACAACTAATTATAAGTCAAGAAATCAGGGATAGAAAAATAATTTAGAAGCCAAGAAGCCGTTGTTTCGGTGAACCCGGAACCCCAGAATAAGTGTATGTTGTTGAAAATAAAAAGCTCTGTGTTTATATGGTATATGTATTATGTAATGATAAAATGCTTTAACAATTATGACTATAGCTAAATTCCAAATTGAAATTATATAAGAAGTGCAAAAAATCAATGTCTTCAAAATATTTTTGTCATTTGCTAGCTGTTGTAGTATTAGCATAGGGTTTTCAATACCTTGGTCCAGTTTGTTATTTGGTACTTTTCTGGTACCTCTGTTTATTCGAAGCATTTTGTTGTCCATTTTAGACACGGCTAGGGGTACTAGGCTCAATATATACTGAGTTGAATGACTTCTATGAAAAGCAACATAGTTTGTTGCGTTCAATTTTTGTCATTTTTTACACAAGTACACATAATATATTCTAAATACTATCTATGCACCACTACAATAATATCATTGACCTTAACTGAATAAGAGTTAATGCGAAAACTTAGCATTAGCAAATCCGCTGTCGAAGGGTATTGATAAATATAGGATTTCGAATCTGTCAACAGGCAAGACAAAGATGTTTCTGCCAACGAATCAGAATCAGGCCGTGTTTAGTGTTTGAGTGCAAGGTTCTTAAGAGTTGATTCCCCTGATATAAATACATTACAATCAAATCGTCAGACTTTGACAACGCTTATTTGTGGCATGAACAATTGGTGTTCCTCGAAGACAATAAAATCATGCTGAGAGCTTTGCTGTTAGGTACTTTATATACCGAATTTTCTATTGTTTCATGATCGGCTTGTCAACGGAACAGGTTTAGAAAGAATATAAAAACGTCGCACATGATTGCTTTTTTGTTGCAAAAAATATTTGCCAAATCATTCCTGCGAAAAATGTTTTAAACTTAACCTGCTTAATCAACGTGGGGTAGGTTTATGAACTATGCAAAGCGTAAGAGCATAACATTCTACATTAACCAGTTTGTCATTTTATTAATCACTTCACACAAATAAATTACTAATACCTAATTACAAAAAAATAAGTAGAAAGCGCAATCCTATAAAGAACGCTTTACACGCTTGCACATAAATTCAACCTATGAAGCCAATAAGAAGTTACAGGGCCAGAAATTCGAAGTTAGATTGCTTTCAGCATCCATCAGCTTTATGGATTGCATCCATAAAATCATCTACGGTTTTTGTTTATCCAGTTGAGATACATATCGACTCTAGTGTAAACACCCGGGTAGGTTCCGCAGCCTATGAATTGTGCAAAATATTTGCTTCTTTAGTTAAGAACCTTTGGAAGTGTGAAATTAATAATCAGAAACCGTCTATACCTATGCCCCATGAAACAATGCCCACTTGTTCAGCACGTTTGTTCCTCCAGACATTCAGAGGACCACCGCTATCGCCCTATAGAAAAACAACAAAGTAAATGACTAAATGAGAGTGCACTTTGCAAATTACATTGTTAATACTTAAATACTTAAGCTTGTATTTATGCGTACTTTGCACGAATCAGATCCACGGCCACCTGCACAAACCATTCCATTAGTGATCCCAGCAGGAGCTTTACCTTGGTAAGTTCGACTGCACTGGCTTTGCTTCCAAATGTCAACATTGACAGTTCGTAAGACGGAAGATTGTCGCCCCCGTTCAGATACCTGTCCCCAGCCTGAACATCAAACACATGAAATGAAAATGAATATAACTATGATGCATAATATGCCATGAAATTCATCAGAGGAAAACGATTTTGCACAGGATGAACTGACCAGCAACAGTTGCGGTCTGGCCTTCCCACGCCCATGAATTTGTTGATAAGCAAATTGGTTGAATGTGTCGGTTGAACCTGACTCCATTTGATAGACGAATCAGAGCAACATCATCGATCTGAACAACAGAAATTAAAAATAATTTGTATATTCAAATTGGAATTGGAGAAGAATTCAAACACTAGTTACCAGTGTCCTCATGCTAAAAGCCCTATGGTAATAGACGTTCGCGGCTCCACGGGTTTCATGCGGCCCATCACGAGTGTCGTAAATATTATGGTCCCCAATTTGCAAACGCACATTCTTCACATCTGCGCGATTCATGCTGTAAAGTTTATAATATATCCTTATTTTATCGTCTTCATGGATTATTATTATGATATTTGGAAAGGAATTATTGGAATTATTATTATCTTACAAGTACACACAATGTGCTGCAGACAAAACCTAAAAACATACCAACCACAAAATTAGGCTTTTAATTTAGCTTGAAAATTATTAGAAAAATACAATAAAGACTTACATGGTTAGCGTCAATCAATGAACCCCCGCAAATCTGTCTACCATTCAACATCATAGCCACAGTCCAGGGAAACTCGCCACGTCCGGCAACCCGCCCGTTCACAATTCGAGTTGACGCAACTTCCTGAAAATTTTTGATGGTTTTATTGCTTTTGGTCTGTTTTTCTGCGTCTCTCCAGAAATATTTTCCGCATTGTTGATTTTGATATGTTGGTGGGTTCGACTCAGTCGGGCGTTCTACACGGGTTTGATTTCTTTCCATAGGACAACACACGTACTGATGCTTTGAAACGGGATTACCTGATGGATTCGAAAGAATGTTTTACAGCATTCGGCATTATTTATAAAGCTGCTGTAGCTTTGTAGCTAGCTTACCTAAAGCTTTCGAGATACTTTCCAGAACTTGATTGGAACATGGCCCAGAGGAGCGTCTATATAAGTTTTGCAATTCATCGTATACTTGATTGTCTCCATTATCTCGATAATTGACTTCACCTCTGTTTCCGGGCTCACGCAATGTAAAAAGTGGATAGCACTCTCCAAATAACCTGCATTCACCATCCTGATTCCTCGCGGTAGTACAGCTAATCATTACCTGATGTCCATTTATGTTAGTGTAAGTTTCTCGTACTTTACGTTCTTCAACTCCCCTGGCTTCATTCTCCTCGGAAATATCTCCAACTGCCACCGTGTCTTCATCTAAAATTACAGTGTTCGCAAATGCTACATTCAGAACAACTGAAATTCCTACCATTCCCAACAACATTCGAATCTTCTGCATATTTCCCTCCCTTCTTATCGACATTTTTTAAAGAGCTACTCTGCAAGCAAGTTGTGATGCTGTCAAAAGCTGCACTGAATTTGATGAGTTTCTGGGAAACTGCATCCCGTTTAAATATACACGTCATGCATAATTAAAGCACATTTGTAAATTAACAAAATACAAACACGTTTTTCTATTCTTCATCTGCCATCTTTTTTGACATTGCCAACCAAATACAATATATGCTTTTGCGTTTCCGTCTTTTGTTCGCAGGGAAATTAAAGGATAACTGACCTATTCTAAACCGACATTAGCTACCATACGCTGAATTAAATTACGTGATAATGAGCAAGTAATCACAATTAATTAGTAATATGTGTACTCATTTACATATTATTACACCTTTTCATTACCAATAAACACCTGCGTTCAGTGCAGCATTGCATGCATACTTTTCATCTTTAAAATGATATCCTTGTTAACTGTAACAATTTCTACAAATTTCACCATGAATTTCAAATTAATGTAATGCGACATATATTATTACAAACCACTCGCGACGCGATTAGCAAT
This sequence comes from Entomobrya proxima, assembly GCA_029691765.1. NCBI lineage: Eukaryota > Metazoa > Arthropoda > Collembola > Entomobryomorpha > Entomobryidae > Entomobrya > Entomobrya proxima. The sequence goes on from CM056169.1 coordinate 2,365,282, forward strand.
ATAAACTAAAAATTGACCTTATACAATACTAAATATAAACATGTCCCATGACACGAACACGACCCCACGCATTGCAGGGCTGCGCAATACTGAAAAGAGCCTTGTGTCATCATGGAATTGTACGGTTGCCGGGTGACCTTCGTATAAGAAATGTGTTTCACGATGAGTCATTAATAATTTCATGAACGAACATCGCGAGCAGAACACCGATTCAGAGCAAACGTGCATAGGTAAGTATATCAAGAACAATACAAAAGGTTTGACACTCAGCGACAAAAAATCCAATCCATAATATTATGCAGGGTATTTTCAAGCTCAATCAAATCCAGCAAATGGTTTGATTATCAAATTGCATAACGATCACTAGAATGAAATGAGAATGCAACATTGCAACTATACATTTGTGTAGTTGACGAGAATGAAACAGGTTGTAGGTTTTTGATGCGTGCAAGTGCTCGATATAATATTATTAAAAAATTGTGCAAATGTAATTGTATGAAAGTTTCTCGAATGAAACACAAGCTTCGTCACTGTCACGTACAATCAGAAATATTTCAACTCCTTATAATACACAGTATACACCGAATGCTTCTAAAGAGATAAAGAAACCTGCAAACATATGGCAGTTTGACAAATAAGTACCTAATAACTTGTACGATGGAAAATTGTGTATCACATAATCCAGCACGTAGTACTCACAAAACGATATGCATATAATCAATTAAAACACAAGACCCCACATGGAGTTATATTGTACGATGACAAGACACTTAATTACAATTACAGAGATATTAATAATAGACATGCGATTATTAATGAGTTGTCCTAGTAATAACTTGTAAATCTGAATACCTAAATAATTATAAGTTGTTGATATGCTTGAGTTTGTTTCAGAAACGCATGCAAATTAAAATAGAAAAAATCTTTGAAATTCCAGTGTCCAAACGGTTTTATTTAAAATCTATCATATGCCTACAAATAATAAATAATTGTCCATAAATGCAGAAACAGTATACCTACATTATTTTCCACTCGTCTACATTTCTCGGATAAGCAGCGCTTTCACGAGAATAAGATACATTTTTAAATCAGGCTTAATTCGTTTTTAGATCCACTATCAGCTAGATTAGAATTGACTTTGACTTGTAAACGTCGGATTCGTGATTCAATACTGAGTTAGGTTTGGCCGAATTTATAATTTAAAATATTATAACACACTTAATATAAACTGCCTTTTAGCTTTGTCGATGGCGTGATATCCAATCACTGTAATCAGCTACTCTTGTGTATACTCCAGGGTACTGCCCGCACCCGATACCCCTACAGGAATTATAAAGAGAAAAGGATAACGACAAGATTTCATCGCTAATGCCAGTAGTAAATTATATTGTCTGAATTTGTCTGAATACGTACCAGCTTACAATTCCAATTTGCTCCCATACATTTCCAACTTTGCGCATAAGAGGTCCACCACTAAAAGAAAAACGATTTCGTATAAATCGGATTGTAAATTTTAGTGTATAATATTAGTTTCTCGAATTCTTGAATGAAATGCATTTCATACCTGTCACCCTGTTGAGTCATGGTAGAATCAAGGCCATTCATTCAAACAAAAGGGGAAAATATCAATGAGCAAACATTTTACCATAGTGATAATATTTAATAGTTAATGTACCAGGCAAGAATCCTTGTTAGTAACGCCAGCACACATCATTTGACTAGTTATTCCTCCAGGAGCGTGTTGCCCATAAGTAGCTGCACATTGTTGCAAGTTCCACACCTTCAGGTCAACCTTTCTGTATATTCCTGGTTGATAAGTATTCTAAATAGAATCGAATAGAACTTTAGTAACGTGTTACTATATAGACATACCTCCAACTTTAGAAGTTGAGTAAAAAAGTACTCAAACAAACGGTTTAGCAGATATACGTCTGTTATTTTGCATCCAACACAAACAGTGTTTATAAATATCTCATTTGAATATTTTTGTATATCTTTAATTTTAAGATTTTTACTGTACTTGTGCTGAGGTTCTTCCCCACCCTGCAACGACGGCAGGTTGTCCTTCATAGCTGCCTCCACCTTGAAGAAAAAACAAAAGTAGAATAGCTAGCTTAAAATCGCTTGGAAAGTAAGCCAACCATTTAGCATTTTTATCATTTCGCTTACTCGAAATACATATCGGACGAATATCATTGTTTCCATTGCTTCCAAATTGCACTGGGCTATCTAGCTTCAGAAGCTGCAAAAGGATTATAATGCATGTAATACACAGAATAAAACCATTTAATTCGCTATAATTTGGTTTAAGCATTTTTTTAAATGTAGAATTGTACAGCAATATCGTTGTAAAAGTACTGTTGATGGAACTGGCGATGAATAATTAGTTTAGAAATACTTTTCACAGTCATGGGACCGTCGCTTAGAGTATGTAGGTCATAATCTCCTATGTACACTTTGAACAAAGTTTGGAGCTCATGCGCAGTTACCCTGCAAAATTGAACAGCGCGTTTAAAAAAGTTTTACCAAACGAATTGATCCGCATTGAATTATAAAGCAAATGTTACCCGTTGAAACAATGCTGAAATAAAAACGTACAAATATGGCTTTAGTCACATGAAGGTACCGTATGTATTATGAAAATATGATGGCACTCACAGCTGCAGTTAAAATGTATTGTGAATCAATCAAAGTCCCTCCACAAACTTGTCGGCTATTCCGTACCAAAGCAACTAACCATGGGAACTCTCCTTTCACGGCCTGACTTCCTCCCACAATTTTACCAACTCCGCAACTTGAGGTGACAGGGGAAGTAGTCGTGGTACTGGGACGCGGTGGTGCCTGTGTGGGGGCAGTACTCGTTTGCCAAATATTTTGCGGCTGGCGGGTTGTTGTTGTCTGAGTCCACTGCGCCCAGTGTGGAGGTGTCGTTCTAGTCGTGGTACTAGTCTGTGTCCAGTGTGCCCAGTATGGAGTAGTCGTAGTCGGCCTAGTGGTGGTACTTGTTGTTCTCTGAGTCCACTGTGACCAGTGCGGAGGAGTTGGTCTGGTTGTTGTTGTTGTAGTCGAAGTAGTTGTTGGTCTTTGAGTTTGAGCCCATGGAGGTCGCATTGTAATTTGATGAAAAATGTTTAGTGGAGGAAAACCAAATGAAGGAAAAGTGGGTTGGGAGGCTATGCTACTTCCACAGCATATTTGATTTTGTCGTAACTGTGCATCTGTACGAAACAGGAAACTGTGGGTATCATGTCCATTACAAGGCCCGGAATTGTTCATGTACATTTCTGCTAGACCATTGTTCATAATATGGCCATCATCCGGGCTATATAGTATGGGATAGCATTGACGAAATGAGGCACAATATCCGGTTAGTCCATTGTTCGTGAGACATGACCCTAAGCTTCCAAGTGGTGGTGCTGTTGGTTGCTGTGCAGCTGGGGTTGGAGGCTGAGTGGGTTGCAAAGGTTGCAAATGGTTGATACTTATTCCAGGAAATTGGGGAAACTGAGGAAATTGAGGGGAAACTGAGACAGGCCTGTTCATTCCGTGAACAAACGGCCATCCTGGAGGGAAAACTCCAGCTCCAAATCCAGGAAATAGTTGACGTTTTTCTCTTTCGTTATCTGAGGCATCATTGTTGCTTGCTGCAACTAAATTAAAATCCATCAAAACAAATTCATGTTTTTATAAATGCCTATAATTTTATAAGTTGGCAATCATGAAAAAAAAATTTATGGAATGTCGTGACATATCATTCTAAAACAGGTTTATCAGGACTTAAAGGATTCATGCTCGCATACACTCTTCCCAGAATTACGCACAACGATGCCAAACGTACTATGATTTAACGTTACAACATATAAGCATATATGAATATGTAAGATATCATTCTGAAACCTTCAATGACTAGCGCATCATTTTGTTCTAATAGTTGCAATTCAGGCTTGTCTTTTGCTCCAGTGCAGTGTATAAGAAATCCATGAATAAGGAAGATGAGAACATGAGGCCAGTATAGTCGAGGTTTTCTCCATCGCACTTTGGAAGATGTCATCATGATTTAAAATTATGGTGTTCTTCCACTCGGTAATCTATAAATGAAATACAATCATTAAAACATACGTGAAGATATGAATATTACTATGAAATTATGCAATACCTATGCGTAATATGCATGTGTTCTTAATACAACAAGTTACAAACCGTAACAGTTTCTTACATTTAATCTATAATCTCTATAACTGTTCTTTATCTTCCCAAGGGCAACAGTGTTGTAGTAATCAAATATCACTAATTCGGTTCAAGTACGTGCAGTTCGTCCACCTGAGCAAGAAACGGTATATCACATTGACAAGCAATATTTCACAAAAAATATTTCTAACAAACTTATGAAAAATGCAACTGGAGTAAACCACACATTTTAATTTGATGTGGTATTATGTCGACCAATTCACATATTTATGTTAGACACGAGATGTTTAATGAATAATTAATTATGCATTATGGCAAAATATGAGTTTGCAATATTTCAACAAACCCAATAATTGTAGGTAACTAAATCCTACTTTGCATTAAATCAGTACAAATGACTAACACATAGAACCGAAACTTGAATTTGGTCCGATTCACCGAAGAGAGCATTGGCTACTGCGAAGCATCCCAGGAAATTGACATGCATTATAGTGGGCTTCATAAAAACAATATGAGTAAAATACGCTGTGTGTAAAATAACCAAAGGATAAATATACGCGCATCAATCGGCCGTCTTTAAATGGTGCTCAAGTGTATTAGGTGTTACAATGGGCATGGTAAGAGATCCCCCGAAAATACATCTTCTATCTCGGGATTGTTTGAAGATAGAAGATTGGATTTTTATTAGTTCATAGGACTTGACGTGATTCAACACAATTTCTTTTCTATTGAACCGTTCATTTCAGTTCTAAAAGCTGACTGTCGATTCTTGTAATCCTGAAGATGGTTTGACTTTGTTTGATGATTATTCCTACGTCGCAATCTTTTTTATAAAAGATGAGACCAGTCACGGTGAAGTACACAATATTATTGCAAAATTTGCATCAATCAGGTATGAACCCGTGTTTCTTTTTTGCTGGCTAAATGTGCGAGTACACCGCAGATCTAATATACATAACCTTACATACCTTCATTTCATTACTGTCTCAAAGATTTGCGTATGATTAAGATGTTTGTGCAGATTTTGCGAATATTTCAGTTGTTGTTGCTCAGTGATGTGTTTCTCTTTTGTGATGATCAAGAAAGGGTAGCGAGAAACAATCACGAAGAAAGGTATGTTCGCTTTAATTCTGTTTTTCATTCAATGGCTGACTCTCAACTCTTTCTTACTTCTAAGAGATTATTAATCTCTATGACAATGCCTACGTAGTAAGACATCTAAAGTAGTACGGTGTAGCAGTATAGTGCAACGGGGCATTTCAATGTAGCAATCATACTCAAATTGTTCGTGAAGGTAAGATGGTATAAACCTGGTAAAATCCCGTCTGTTATTCTTATATTAAAACCTCGCATATTTGGGGACAATTTTTTATGTTCTGCAAATTCTGTATCAAGTGATATGGAATTTGACCAACATTCAAAATGAGAGCACATTCTCAACACGCGCGTTGTAGCTACATCTCCCTTTTAAGTGAAAATATCAAGTCAAAAATCATTACTTAAATATAGTCAACTGGACTGCACAAAAAATCTATCTTTGTTTTTGTGACCTAGTCATGCTGTCTGCCATCAAATATATGTCCAATGTATAAAATTCTAGTACCGCAAAAAGTACACGTTCTTGAAAACATAAAATAAATACCACCTGAAGTGACTTGACATTATAAATTCTAAACCTTAATCACTAAAATCTGCATGACTTTATGAGTGCAAATATATCAAGAAGTTTTAATCTAATCAATTATCAAAATCTAAAGTATTACTCCGTATAAATACTATAATGCCCTATTCACTATTTAAAAACGCTTCAGTACCTAGAATTGGTAATACCTACACAATCTGTTTATAAATTGCAAATCAGTCTCTATTGAGACTAATCCCACTCGCCACGGCTTCTAATATACAAATTTTTGTGATGCTTTCCATTTTGCAAAAAATCTTAAAATGAGAAATGAGAGCATTTGTATTTTAACAAGCCCAGTAAGAGTCATGATCTTTTTATATGTAAATTAAGGGACATACTTAGTTAGGAATATTGTAGATACAAATGCAAATTGTGGAAAAAATCATTGTGTATTTTAATGCATAGTGGATCATTTCTTCTAAAAATGTGGATTGCATGTTCCTATCTTTCACTAATATTTCGCCCTCTAGGAAAATTCATAGAGCAAATGAGAGCCTTAAATTCTAAAGTAGCAAATAAATAAATTCCGAAAAGGTATCAGGATAGCCTGGAGTATGCTAATGAACTCGACAACCAACTAAAGTCACTTCAAACTCAAACAACGTTTTTTACGTCTGCCCTAAATCATGACCTACTAAAGTTATTGATATTCGGACATGGCACTTGTAATTGCCACACTGCTTTATTATGATGAAAACAAATTTTACGGTAGTGGGATGACAAAACATTTTTTTGCATTACTAGATTTATGTTGCACTTGCTGCAGTCATTTCTCGAGTGTTTTCAAAGAAAGGTTTTAAAATTGCATAACGGTACTCGCTGTGCATATGCCTTACTCATCTCCTCCGTGACAAATTTGATAGCTTCCGCAATATTTTAACAATGAGATCATCCGACTTAGCTAGGTAAGGATTAAGATTGCATTAGCAAAGATAGCAATCAAGTGAAAATTCGCGAATGATTTTGTGAAGAGGAATAAGAATGTAATTAAAACACGATTTGTCTGCAAGCTTCTTGAATCTTTCTTACTGTTAGTCTTTGTATTCTGCAAGACAGCTGAAAGGTACAATAAAATGATGCGAAAATATACGACTTGGCTACGACGACGACGACTTGGACTTGGCTAGATTTATGTACTGATATGGTCAAATAATTACTTGGAAAAGTTTGAAGTGGAAAATCCATTGTAAACAGTAAATTACCTATCAACTATATATTATTCCTCTATGCATTCAATTTTATTTAGGGGTAGTTTGGCATTTTCTAGATATGTTTATAGACGTTATTGCTTGTTTAATGATACTATAAAAAGGGATGTACATCAGTTTTCTACAAATACGATATGTGACGTTAACCTTTTAATACATTAGTTAATCAAATTAAATCGACGATTGTGAAAGACCGTTGTGTTAAATTTTCCCAATGAGATTTTATTAATATGTCAGTACTAAAGTAGTTTAGTTTGCATGATATCAAATATATATAGATGCGACAACGTAAACAACCATAATATTCTGAACAAAATTTGTTTATTTCAATTTAATGTGCAATGAGAGCCAGTTATAAAACAGACATTCTAAAGTTCATAAAATATACGTAAGGGAAACCCAAATTAGTTATCAAACTGCATGGCTTCTTATCCAAGAGGTGTAACGCGTGACGTCCGTGTAAACTTCCGGGAAATGTGAGCAACCAATGCCCCAAGACATAATACCTGCTAATATCCAACAATTTTGTACTCGAACAAAGAGTGGACCACCACTATCAGCCTGGAAATTTTATAAATTAGTATTATGCAATTGTAAAATTTTTATAACATTAAAATGTACTAAAATTTGGTGGCTACGCACAACGCATGTGAAGTTGGTAGCTTTTATACAAAATGTGTTTGTAGCAACTCCGCTTAGTGCAAAGCCACGATACGCCTCTTGACACTCGTTTTTATCCATAATGTCTACAACTGTTTCAATTTCCATGCGTGCTTCAAAGGCCGGATTTCCTATATCTGCACCAGACCAACCTGCTACAATTCCTTTGTCAAAAGCATTTACGCCTACCGGAGTTTTCAAGTTAGGTAAACTGATGGGCTGAACGTTTCGAGAAAACGGAACATCGCTATTCATCTTTAATATGGCGATGTCACTAGCCTTAAAGTTGAAATAAATAACCATCATGAAAACTGGAAAGAGTGGCTCCTTATGTAATAATTATACTATATAAATAACGACTTTCAAATATAACTGCATACAAAAGTTTGTTGGTTATAATTCACGTGTGTTATGACTTTGGTGACTTTCCGCCAGAAGTGAGGTCCATCTATAGCCGAGTACATCACTCGATCCCCTATGATAATGCGCAGTTTTAGGATATCAGATTCGTCCAACCTAAAAATTTTCACGTGGAATATTTACATTAAAATCTTAAACCAGTGAAACAAAACGTTAAAAATGGTTAAAAGATGGACGTTACAGGTGAACGCAGTGAGCAGCAGATACCACATATCTTGCATTAATCAGAGCTCCACTGCAAATATGTCGGCTGCTGATAACAATGGCTACCTATTAAAAAATTCAAATCTTGTACTAAGCATAAACGTTTATATACAGCACTGCTTTGTTACAAAACAATTATATAATTAATCCCACCATCCATGGCCAGTGTCCTCGTGGCATGCCATAAATTTGATGGCGACAACTGTTCGGAGACAAATCAGGAGATGGTATTGACAAAAAAGCATCTGCAGAGGAGGTTGGCTTTTCATTTTCATCCCTATCTCCTCGTCTGGCTTCGACAGAAGTTGAATCATCAGATAAAGCCACTTCAACCGTAGAATTTTCCTTTGCGATATTGGAACCAACAGTTGCTTCTTCTGTCGCATCATTCAATAATTCGTCTTTGTCGGTTTCACCATCACCAGCATCAACGTGTGGAGAGTCTTCGGAAATTTCAACTGAACTTTCTTCTACTCCAAGTACTTCTCTGCTTCCTTTGTCATCGATGGTCGTCTGTATATTATGCACTGTTTCTAGCTTTTCCGATGGATACTCATTGTTAGGTTTAGAAACTGATGCTCCGTCGGAGGTCTCATAGCTTGTGAGCCGAATATTTTTCACATCCTCCTCCCACGGTCTCATCATTGTGGGTGGGTGCTTGAAACCCGGGCAGCAAATTGATTGATTGTAGAATTTTGCTGAAACAAATTATACCATATAAAACTACTAGGATAAAATTGGCAAGTTTTCTCTACTTGAAATATTACATGCAGACCAAAGTTGAAATCCACTATTCATTTCATGCACATGCACGATCTTGGGACTTGAGGATGTCAGATTTTCATATTTGCAAATTTACATAAAGTTAATACCTTAATATTACGTAATAATATTATGCATTAAAAGTTTCAGATCGCCAGAAAAACGGCATTTGTTTGAATCCTACGGTTCATTCATAGCATGTGTAAAAGCGTATGTTCAATTTGAGCATTTAATAGATGTGGTTGACTCACGGTTAAGAAATGCTTTATGGTTTTTCAACTGGTTTAATGCAAAGTCGAGTTCCAAAGTTGCATTACAAGGCCCGGAAGATTGATATAATAATTTGGCCAAACCAGGATTTCTTAGCTCTCCATCAATAACGTTGAATACCACGGGGTAACATTGCTTAAATGGTACACATCTTCCTGCTACATCTGTCGTTGTGAAACATTTCGGAGCATTTGGAAACGCGTCTTCGGGGGTTGCATATTCTTCGTGGTCTTCCAGTTTAGACGGTAAAGAGGTTATAACATTTTTAGAATTACTAGAAGAAATTCGCTCTTCCTCTTGACTTTTTCCATTTTCCTCAAATACTTTCGCATTTTCCTCTGTGAACTTCTCAGCCAAAGGTTTTACTCCAGAGTTTTCTTTTGCTGGGGCATCATTAACGCTACTGCTTTTGGATTTTGGCTGCTTATGTTTTGGTTTCTTGGGAGAAAATTTCCCTCGCCAATTATTGTTTGCCACCATGAATGGAGGGGGCGGAGGTACCTCATTTGGTTTAAAGTAGCGTCCTTCAAATACAAGCATACCTTCGTCGTCTTCCGTGTCAGCTACTGCTGTAGCTTCAGAGGAAGTTGAGCTTGAGCTGATGGAAGCACGCTTGAATATTGCAAGTGCACTTTCCTCTGGCCATCCTGATAAACACAGTGAAACAATTGATTACCCTGCTGGATATGGAAAATGAAGAGTTTTAGCTGCAAATGTATAGCACTAACCGTCTTGTATTATTGCGTCGGAAGTTGTCCATTTCCAACCAGACGTTATATTAAAAGTTAGTACACATATGCACATAAAAACTGACAACTTCCAATTAAACATTTTGTATTTAGATGAATTTTGTATGCTTAGATGATTATTCAATAATCAATAAATTCTACTTTTTCAAGGCATCCAACCATCCAAGGAACTGCCCTGTTGTTGGAGGAAAAGTTGCACGTGTACAAATGTATCCACAACGGTATGCTAGAATGAAAATGAAAAGGATAGTTCTAGATTTTGCAGAATGTATCACAAACGCATACTTTTCCTAGGATTGTTAAAACGAGTGAAATTTCTCATCAACATGAGTTTGCTAACTATTCAAAGAGATGAAGTAGTCTGTACAAAGCGACATCGAAACATGCATTGTTTGTCTGGCTTTTTTGCAATTTGCAAAACAAAACAGTCCAAATTTGCCCCTTTCTGTTTCATTAAATGATGGTAACTTGCCATTTCCGCCAACAATGTATCATGTTAAAGCATTTAAAATCGTTTTCTTTTTGTTTTACTGCGACACTGCATGTATGTCACGCATAACATATATGTATAGAGAGCCATGATCTCTAATCTCTAGAGTGTGTCTTGTCTAGGATAATTGTTCATCTCCGCATCTCCGTCGTATGTCTACTTTTCTCTCTTATGGCTATCATGGTTGATAAGTTTCTTTTTCCTTTTATTTAACACTCAAAAATAGAAAACGTTTGTTTTGTCTTGGTCTCATTATTGTGTAGTGTTTGCCATTTTAAGCTCTTTTTACTCCTCCTTGCATTAATTTTTTCAAAGATAATTACTCATGTTCGTATATTACGAGTTACTATTGATGTCTGGGAATTAAAGTAAGCAATGTATCAATAGAGAATGTTTTTTTTATTTCGTTTCAAGAAAACGTTCCGCAGATGTAGTACATGTTATAGGAATTTCCACAGTTAATATTATGGCGAATCGCAATTTGTTAAATTTTAACATTTTTGAGGATTACACATTTAATTTAAACTACGATTACATTTCATTAGTTTGCTATTTGTGTAGTTTATCTTGTTGTTTTAATACATCTATATTGGATTACAATAAAATAGTATTATTGTAATAATATTATATATTTAATACGAATATATTATATTATAGCAGTCAGCCGTTGTAAATCACTTACAATTGACAAAATTAAATTACTTAAAATAACTACCAATACAGTTTACACCTCATATTTTCAACTTGAACATTTGAGCTAAGCCATTTCATTGCTTAAAAAAGTAATAACCATCAACTCATTCCTCTTTATAATTACAGAGAAGTGTCGAGTACTTTATTGCAGCCTTGTAACACGTAATGCATAACCTCCCATGAAAGACCAGTTTACTTTAAATCACCACCACTATCTTCTATATACAAATCCCAAATAAGTTAACCCAAGTGCAGATATCCCCATCCCCACGAGTGAATCTATCTAAATATCTACAGTTGACTTTAAACACCATAAAATGCGCTCTAATCCTCAATCACTAAACTTTATTACTTTATTGTGTTAAGCTCTATCTCGAATTATATACTACCCTATCCAGCCACGGTAGGAAGGACTCCACTCTTGTGAACACGAACGGGAAGTGGCCACAACCGATTCCAAAGCTGAAACAATGAAATGAAACGAGTTAATTGGATTATATAATTTTAATTAGTTTTTAGTTTAGTAGAATGATTATAAAACAATAGAAAAATTACCTGACAATGCCAATTTGCTCGGTCATGCGATCATTCTCGTTTCTGAGAAAGAGTGGCGCTCCACTGTTACCTCTGAATGCACAAGATCTCGTGTCCCCTGAGCCGGCACATACCATTGAGTCTGTCACCATAATTCCATTCTTTTCCAGGAAGCTGTAATTTGACTGGCATTCTGCGTTGGTTCGCACTCTTTGCGGAGCTTCCTGCAGTCTCCAAGTAATGTTTTTGTAGCCGAAGCTAAAGTACTTTAAAATGTGAGGATCTACATAATTGTGATGATGACTGATTGTGTACGTTCTTGGATCTTCAATCCAACCAGTTTCAAATGCTTCCACAGTTCCATTAGAATATGTACTACGATTACTGGAAATACAAACTGGATAAATGTCTTCCGAAAATCGGACGGGACGGTCCAGAACAAGCACAGCAATATCATTGTACAATTTCTCAAAGCTAAATCCCTTGTGTCGGATTACTTTTCGCACTTTACGAACTGCATAGGGCCCTTCCGTCTGGCCACTGTATGAGGTGCGATATCCAATATGAATTCTCATGTTGAAGACATCTGAAACGGTGATACTAAAGCGAAAAACAAAATTATTGTTAGCTTGGTCGGTTATAAGGCAATATGCTAATAAGCTTATGAATGCAAATTATTACTTGGCCAAGAAGTGAGAAGCTGTGAGAATGTGCCTATCTGTTATGAGGGTACCACTGGAAAACGGCCTTGTTCCTCCAACGATTGTTGCCTAAAAGATAAAATTTAAAATAGAAGTAGGTATATGTGCATGGCATGTACTCTATATATGTATTATAGTGATATGATCATTACCAGCCATGGATAATGTCGGTAGCTGTATGTCATGTCATTCACTGATCTGAAGAATGATTGAAATTTGCAAGCCTTCAAAATCTGATAGTTGGGCTGAATGTTCTCTGGTAATTGGTCAGCAGAAGCGGCGGTGGTTGAGGGCTGCGTGGTAGCGAACTCGGAACTACTTCCTATTGAAGCTGGCGACGAAACATCCTGCGATACCTCCGAAGTTGAGCTGACAGGTTGCGGATCTTGCATGATATCAGAGGAAACGGGACTGTCTGCCTGTGGAGCAGATCCTTGCACTGGGGATGCATCTTCAGCAGTGTCTGACGAAACCGAAGGAACAGGTTCTTGAGAAATATCCTGGGTCGTAGAAGGTCCTGCGTTTGTTGACGGGACCGGTGATGAGGGATCAGTAACCGCATTATTGGTAAACTCATCGTTTGAGTTGTCGTCTGAGGCTGGTTGGTCATTTTCGGGGACTGAAGTAGGTTGCTCTGGTACAATAGGCTCAATGGACGATGGCTTATCATCGATTGCGTTTGAGATTGGGGTAGATTCGCTTGTCTTATCTGATGACTGACTAGAGGAACTGATTCCACTTGGATATTCGGTTGTGGTTGCTGGAGCATCTGTGACGAGGGACTCACTTTCTGGACGGTAAGGCTCATCACTCTGGTTGGGAAACTCTGGAGAACCGGACTCGCTTCCCGGGCTGGTAGATTGGGGTCCAGAAGCATTGGATGCACTTCCGTTAGGGGAGGGTTCGCTTCCTGAAGGTATGGAATGATCTCCTGAATCTGTGGCATGTTGTCCTGTTCCACTGGCGAGATCACTTTCTGAATTTGATTCAGGGGATTTTCCTTCACTTGTACTTGGTCCAACTGTGCTGGTATACTCACTTCCGGATTCCCTACTGGGTTGTCCTGTGGCAATTCCAAGCTCTGAAACAGCGTCCTGTTCAATACTGCTTCCGACTGGGTAGCCAGTTGTAGATACCCCGGCTGTGACCCCGATAACGTCTGGAGATGAGCTCTCCGAGGAGGCACCGGATTCATTGGAAGGAGTGGACTGGTCGCTTCCTCCATCTGATTGCGGTTGACTATCTGTGGAACTAGGGGCAAGGGTAGGGAATTCTGTACTGAGGATTGGATCATTGGATGGTTCTGAGATTGAAGGACTGGTGGGTACTGAATTGGAGGGTTCTTGTGGGTTGGCGGAGGAATCGGAAGCAGGTAAATACTGCTGCTGTTCTGATTCACCGGCATCCCCTGCTTGAGCAGGGGAATGGTCAGGAAAGGGCTGCAGGCCATCAGAAACAGGGATTTGCCCGTTTTCATCATTCACAGGTACTGGTTCTGAAGGTAGGGCAGGTAATGACCCAGTTTCAAGTTCATTATCCACCGATTCGCTTCCCGGGCTCAATATAATTCTTGGAGGAACTGTACTATCATTTGAAGGCTCTAACTGTATTACTGGCATGTTGGTAGGATCCTGCACAACAGGTACCATTGGCTCATTGTCAAGGTGGTTCATTATACCAGGGGTCTTGATTTCCTCCGGCATAGGAGGTATTATACCAACTGTAGTGACACCTTCGATTTCTGATTGCTGTAAAGCGCCGCTAGGCGTGGTTGTTACCGGAACATTTTCATCCTCCTGGCTAGTTTCAACTCCTGCGATAGACCCTTGGCTAACTGGTACAACAGTAGTGGTCGGTGCAGCGAAAATGTCACTACTGACTGGTGACACAGTAGTTTCTTGCATGTCAGCTTCAGCCTCTCCAGGTACTGCTGTCACTGGTTTTTCCTCATTACTTTCTTCCGACTCGTCCGAATCCGGTGCTAATGTCGTTATTTGCTGTTGTTGCTTTTCAGCAACAATTGTAGTTGCTTCAAAGCCGGAATCTTGAGAATTGGAAATAGTTTCGGGAGCTTGTCTCGTAGTAAGTTCGACTTCTTGAACGGCCACACCAGACACACTTGGGGCAGTTGTTAGTACGTCCTCCTGTTCCTCTTGACCCATAATACTGCTCATAGGTTTCATAGTGGTTGGAATATCAGTGCCAGCGATGATTGATGATGATTGAGGTGATTTCTCTGATGAAATCGGATAGATTGGCACAATTGTCACTGCATCATTTCCTTCTTCTTCGTCGTCATTCAATATAGGGGCACCAGTCGTCAATGGAATGACATTGGCATTTTCGTCTAAAACAACTACTGGACTTAGTTGTGGTTGAGCAGTAGTAATTATTGGCATTTCCCCTTCATCATTCTGCTGATTTTGCATGTTATCTTCATGTCCTTCTACCGAAATTCGTTGAGTTGTAACTGCTCCAACAACTTCGTCTTGTTGAGGCAAAAATGTTGTCGTTTGAGTTTCAGATTGCCCCGAAATTGGATACTGTACGGGAATATCTGTAGTTGTCGCCACAACTGATTGTTGCTGTTCGTCATTCACAATGTCATTGTTACTGTTTCCGCTGCTTAAGGTGGTCGGTACTAATTCGGAAACTGGTTGAGGACTACTGCTCGGATAAGGGGTGGATGACGTAAGTGCTACCAAATTCATGTCAATTGGTATCTGTGGCCGAGGACGTTGTTGCAGTTCCAAGGATGAATCTTCCGCAGGGGGTACCGAATTTTCTTGAGATCCCATTGGAGGGAAGTCACTGGGGAAGTGTGGTACCATCGGAGGCATCTTTTCATCAGGCATGGACCCAGGATTGGTCACAATGATAATGGGCTTAGAGCCCACAATGGTTTCGTCATCTTGTGAAACGCCACCAACTACCTGTTCGCCTGAAGGAGACGCTGGTTTAGGATGATTATGATTATTAGGAGTGTCTGTAGAAGTTGAATAAATGTAGATGCCACCAGGTAGTGTAAACTTTCCATTTACACCGCTGACAGGTTCAGGATATATTTTAATGATGTTTGAGTCTTGAGTTTTAGGTGGAAACTTACCTGGACTTGGTTGTTCTGAGCCAGGAGATGTAGAGGATTCTGCTGGAGAATCCAGATGCATGTCGTTTGATGGAGGCTGATGAGAGGTTGGAACGGATGTGGATTCCTGTTCAATTGGTTGCTGGGAAGTTTGTTCGGTAGTGGATAAACTTTCAGGCAAAGATATAGCTTCTGTCACGCTTCCTTCAGATTCTTTAATTGGAGCTTGTGAGGTAAAATCAACGCTAGTTTGATTCAATGCGTCATCCATTCCTTCAGGAGACAAAGTTGACGGAGATGAACCTTGTTCAACTTGCGGATGATTTACCATGTTGCTACCAGATTCGTCGGGGTGCGTAATGGCTGTGGAAGAATCCTGCTCAGGTTGATGACTTTCATCCAAGTTTGCAGGCTCATTTTCATTTTGAGTCTGCTCTGGACTACCAGTAGGACCTTCTGAGACTGAGTCAGTAGGAGGATTCACTGGTAGCTGTACTGGCTGATTTACAGATGCCGACTGAGATCCTTCTGGGATTGAGTTCTCGCCATCATTGACAATGTTCTCTTCAGGTGTCACGTCACCAGTTGCATCTTGAGGTGGAACCGCTTCGGGATCGTTAAGAGGACTTTCAGATGGACTATCATTTGCTGATGTTGTGGCTAACGTGGTTGTAGTTGTTTCCGCAGTAGTGGTGCTAGTCTTTCGCTTTTGGCTTTCAATGTAGTCGTTGAAGATTTTGTCAGGGTCGTGGCTAGGATCCCGATCTGGTGCAATGCCAGGACAGCAAATAATCCTGTTTGCAACTAAACAACAGAAAAAAATTTACTACAATCAATGCATCCACAAATATGCAACCATCATCCATTCAAAAAGAAGCAAGTCTCTAAACTTACCTGAGTTAAACCTGCGTTCCTCTCTGGAACTTGCATAAACGAATTGCTTCTGTTCCCTGATAAAGTGATGGCTCACATTAGTTGTGCAGTATCCGATAGACGTAGAGATCAGTTCGGCTAACGCCGGAGCCTCAAGATCCCCATCTTTTGTAAAGAAGGAAGGTACACAGCCACGAAATGTGGAGCAGAAACCGGCCGACCCAGTTGGGGTAACGCATTTCATGCTGTTCAGCGCTTTGATAGAGTGCTCATTATCAAAGTAACTGTTGTACAACGAAAATCTTGCCAGATCATCCTCCCTTTCGAATGACTCGCCGTCAACCCCATCCTCGTCGTCGCGTCTCCAGTGTCGATTTGCCGGTCTTCTACTATAAACATCTTGATGTTGCTGAGGATGGAAATAGTTGACGTGCTGAGTTGTGGGCACAAGAGTTTCGGTTCCGGGCTCATTTCTCGCCCTTGTTTCTAATGCACCGTGCAATCTAACTGCCGAAAAGAGATTCACATTCTGTTGATTTTGAGCAGAAGGATGATTACCGGCAAAGTAGTTGTAGTACTGTTGATCATTGGAGCCATCTTGTTCAATGAGGTTTCTCCTACTTGGCACTTGGGGAGGAGCTCGTCTCAATGAGGATCTAAAGGAATTGTAGTTCAGATGGGGGGATTGCTGATAAAACGGATGGAACTGATCTGCAATAAGCAAAAGGAAGGCCACTCATTAATGTGGTTATTCTGCTGTTTATCAGTTTGTATAAAAATGTAGTGGACAGAGTAGTAAAGAACAAAGTTATCTCGAGATTTTAATTTGTGTTCTATGAGTTGACAAGACAGAATCTCAGAAAAACTTGGATAAATATTATCAGAGTGGAAATTGCTTTTTGATATATTCATATTCTGACGAATTCTGGCAGCTTGATTGACGCTAAAACCGAAAAATAGCATATTCTAACAATTCTTATACCTAATTCATAAATTATAATCCCTATTGAATTTACATTTTGACAACAGCTAGCATTACTTCTAACGACTAATCTCTATTCTCTCTAGAGTTAGCTATGGATGTCATGTAGCATGTCTACTTTGATGTTTGACTGTATCAGTCAAATAAATTATATAATTGGCATGTTCCTGTGAATCAACGCGAATGTTGCAATGGCATATAATAAAGTTCAATTCGGAAACCAGTCTTTCTTTAAGGCAAACTAATCTTTTCACCCAGCGGGCAGGTTCTATCTAACCTTGACTTTTTTTTTGCAAAAAAACTGAGTGAATCCACAAATTACCCCCTCTTTGTTTTTCATGTTAGAGTATATACATAATTTAATGGTTGTTTTCCGCATTTCAATGTGGAGGACCTCAAATTCAAGTCGTAAATTTTAAACCAAAAGAATCAAACAGACAGACTGATATCTTGTAAATTTCATTTTAAATGTTAATCCAATACTTAAATGTCTTATTTAAAACAAGTGAACAATAGTTTACAGTCAGCTAAAAACGGATGACTTTGAGAAGATTTCAAAAATCCGGCCTGGCTAGTCGTGTAGTTTTGCTCTGTCTGAATATGAGTTTTATTGTCTTTTTGAATGGCATATTATTCATCTCAAATAGTAAAAATACATACAGATTATTCGTTATGATATGAAAGCGATATGTTGCTTAAAAGTCATTATGAATGTTTGCGGTCAAAAAGACAAACTTGTCGAAAAAATATAGTGCCTGTGTGCAAGTACATAACCGGGTAAGTTTTTACTACTGCTGCAACTAATGTTCTAAGGTTGCGTGATGAATTACTGCAATGCCGCAATAATTTTTCTATATTTTTGCACTTGGCATGTAAATAACCGTCGTAAGTCGAGTCGCAGCAGTTCGTGTAAAAGCTCACTGTATTTCCGTTTATACGAAGGCATGTTGTCTGTGTACACTGTAAAAATCCAAACTAACCTGCCCGTTGAGGTTTTTATATGCTTCTTTACACGAAATTGTTCTTTATTATAGCTCATTAAACAGTGGGGGGTGAAGTAAGGGCTTATAATTGCAATTTACAACATAACATTATGTTTCAGTGGCAAGACCAAGATCACAATCCTCAGAAAAGATCGTTAGACCATTTGGCTTACTTTTATATAATATATAGCGGCATTATTTCATTATGCGTATAAATTTATTGCATATGAGGCAGTAGGCACACTCCAACTAAAATACTACTGACTGATGACCGAACATATTCACGCCATAGTTTTTTAAAAGTTCGAATCTCGGTTACATGCCGGATACAAGAATTTAGTTAGACAAGTGTAGTCTAATTCTAATGCTACATGACACGCACAAGCATAACGTTGGTGTACGTTGGAATACACTGTTTTATATACTAGTTTGACAGCACTAACAATTACGGAGGAGTATCTTCAAATGATACCTGCTATTAAGTTGTATTTGCATTTCTCCTGAAAACTTAAAATGCGGTTTATGCATCTAATTGAAAGAAGACGATTTATATCACGTGAAATGAGCAAGTCGACAATTTGACCTGGTTTTTCTCAACACAATACTATTATCTGACACTGCATGTCGAATTTCTTTTTTACAATTCAAATTTCTAGGTGTGACTAAAGCCATAGCCATCACCAATCTAGCCTTTTTACTGTGTAATTTTGTTTTAAAAAACTACTATGATTATGTCATTACGATGTAACAACCATTTTCCACTGAGACTTAATTATTCAGGTTGAATGTCTACTAATACTACTGCAGGTAAATTGATCATTACTACCACGACTGAGTTCTTGGTTTTTGATACTACTTCTCATGATGTCAGATTTTTAAAACGATGAATTAAGTAACATGTATATGTCTTCCTTCTAATTGAAATAAATAATTGACGGTTTAACCTGATTGTACCACAATATTGTCTTGCATTTGATTTGGTTATAAACAAAAACCTCTCTAAAGTGCAACATTAAACACGTTGCTTTTAGAAAAGTTTAAAATTCATCTATTAAATTCGTTAACATCGCGTTTACAGTAAGCATATCTTGAGCTGTGTTGCTGTCACCCCGCAAATGCGTATTTGATTGATATATAGGTACCTAATAGATCTGTTACACTATAACAACACTGTTCTCCATATTTCCAACATTAGAAAGGACCTTTCTATATCAAAATCAGTATTGATTCAGGAATCTTCTTCATTGCCTTAATGAGTTAGTTTGCTGCAAATTTTATGTGTTCACAAATATGTAGACGGACAGACAGACAAAAAAGTTAAAGTTAATACTACCTCAAATATAACTCGTGTTATAAAATATCGCATCTCACCATTCATTACGTCTCAATTGATTTCAAGTTACATGAAATGAGTGAGTGAGTGAATGTTTTAAGTGTAAGTATTTTTTACTTGTAAACGAAAAGTAGGCTTAGCTATTACATAACAGGACAAACAGCTTCTTGTGTTGGTTTCACTTGTTACTCGAGAAATGAAGATACCTACCTACATTTTAGGATTACAATCTCACACGAAACCGAAATCTAGCTTCTATGAGATCAATGTTTATCTAGAGCAAAAAATTGTTAAAAGTTAATAATGAAGCAATAAATAAAGCAAACTGGAGTTGCATACATAGTACACATAGGTAGCAAAAACGTGAATCGTATTTGAGTAAAATATTATAACTGCAAGTGGTAAGCACAGGCATCAAAAAGAGGGACTAAATAATCTGATCGTAATAAAAATGTGTTTTTATCAGGAAAGGTAAAAGACCTTTTCTGTTTGCGTATGGGGTGAAACGATGCACTTGCGGGCATTCGTTCGCTTGGTCAGCTTTGCTGATGAAAGGTGAAAGGTGTGCTTGTATGAAAATGTTACTTTTTTGTGATGATTGAAGAGTGAAGAAAAGTTGAGTGTTGAGAATGCTGCATCACAAGAGTGCAGGCAAAAAGATGCCATGTAACATGGAAAGTCGAACTGAAAGATATTATCGGGTAAAAAGAGCACAGTACACCCATGTTTTTTTGCGTCAATAACCAAAAGGTTCTAAATTTAATTATTATGTAATCAGTCCATTAGAATATAAGTTTTATGACAATCATGAGACTACATGCGTAACTTTTTACGTCATTCTTCCGAGTTGTTTTCGTTTTCGAAGATGATCATTTACCGGTCAGCAGCATATTACTTCATATGCAAACTTTGATTTCGTTTTATAAATAACATCACATTTAATATAGATGCACAGAATGAACCCACAAACTTCTTACCACGGCCAAGGCGACTTTGTTTATTTCCGGTATCTTCTTCGTTATGAATGTGACGAGCAACCACTGTTTCCACTAGCCAAATCCCCAACAACCACCGTAAAATAATGTACCGCATTTTACTGTTATCTCGCATTCAGTTTTCACTATGCACCCAACAAAAATCAGTCGGTATAAATAGTTTTTTTGTTTAATCTCCCCATGAAACTTATCATCAGCAATCTCTTCTCATTCTCTCAATTAAAATGCCAAATGAATATGATTACTGTTAAAACTGATTGTGGCAACAAAGGAAATTAATTATGTCATTCGTGAAGGCGTCACAACACCGTATCACGTTTCTGTTGTTCAAAACCAGATACTCTTATAACGCGCAAACTAGCTCGGTTCGTGGCACGTTCCTCCACTAATTACAATCTTTGACACAAAAAATCTTTAGAAAAATTAAGTTAAGTAGGAACCAACTATAGAAACTTTTAAAACTTGGAAGCAAGACGGCTTTGGTATTTGCTCGTATTAATCCTTTTTCAAATCAACAAAGAATAGTAACGGCAGCAAGTAAATAGGAAGGTGGCCGCGTGTTAAAATAGTAGGAGTTTCCTTCTTTTTTACCTCTCTTTCACACACTCTCGCCTTTAAAGACCTCTCTTCTCCTTAAGCGGTGACATAATATACTGAGCTCAAATGGGTTGCTTAAGTCTGAGGTATATCAAATTTAGTTTCCTTGGCAGTTTCAAAGCGTCTTCTGATGTGCGTCTTTGAATAGTTGTTGTATGCAAGTAGTATTTCACTTCGCACATATGTCTATTATCTCTATAAGTTCATCTCTCATTGTAGTAAATTGTACCATACACATTCGTCGGTCGTCATACTATTAGACAGAAAAACAATGAATGCAAAAATCCCTTGCAAACATAACCATCCTTAAGACTCTTAATTTTATTCAGAGAAATAGACTGACCACCACCATCATCAGTCATATCACAATATTATAATGCATTATGCACTTAGCACGACAACAACTCAAGTTGCTTGGTGAATGCAGCCATTGAATTTTTGATGATCAAGATTGTACTTCAATTGGCTTTTGCTAGCTTCCTGTGATCTAAAGCAAATACCTGCCTTCTAATGATGACCGTAGGGAATAAAGCAATTTCGGGACGAACCGACAAGTCAAAATGTGAAAGGGCTAGGAAAAGAGTCTCGCAAATAATGATCATGACTAGGAGCCAAGTTCAAGCTACGTACTTACCATGCATATCCACTTTTTTGTTAGAGTTTTTGAAACAGCTAGTCATCGCCTCTTAAATATTCGGCCTTGCATGGTTAACTTGTTTTCCTAGAAGATCATCGCCATCAGGACTGTATTGTATCATCATTGTTGTATTTCTTGCAAGCAAAAGTGTAAAGAAATAAGTTGCGATATATTATATAAGAATATGTAGAGGATAGTAAAAACATTCTATCCGAGATTTCATTAGATCAAAAGAGATAGCTTATCGCCAACCTTTTATCAGTTTTCTTCATTTCGGAAGAATTTTACATTCAAGACCAACCGGAATTATGAGCAAAATAAAAATGGCAAATAGTTCCTTCATGTTCTTAATTCGCTAAAAAAGAAAACACTCATTACTGGTGTGCTTCGTTAATATGGTTTACACTGTAGTACCTGTACAATCAAAAGCTTCTAATAAATTGCTACATTCATTTATGATGCCATCGGTGAACTTCGTTTCAACTCTGGTTTTTTGTTGCCAAAGATCCTACGTTCCTTGTAAGTTGATTTGGGTGTTTGCTGTACCTCAGCAACAAACCCTTCTGAATTCTGAAAATTTAAAAATACTTCAACAAAGTGAACATGGTTGCGTAGTGCATTAATTGCATATATTGAATTTTAAACATTCACAATACGTGTGGTAACAAAGAAAACATAAACAGGATTTAAAATGCGTAAGTCTGCCAGAATGCATACCTTCATGGATCTTGTTTCTGGCATTCTCCAGTTTGATTATTCTATTATTTAGTGTGACTATTAGATAATAGAAATAAGCGATACTGTATTTACCTGTGGTCAATGAACTATTGCATATTCTATTATTAAGACTCATCATTATTATGCTTCATTGAGTTCAAAAATATTGTTAACTCTTTTGCAATACCTATCAAAATGCAAGCATCTCAGGGCCGGACTTCAACGTTTTTTTAAAAAATATATTCATTTTTTGGAACTAACTTGTCAATGGTATATGGTAAAGTTTTGAAAAATACCACAGAGGTGGAAACAATGTGCAAATATGAACGAAAACAAATAAATTGCCGAATTAAATGTAATACCTGTACACAGTGTGTTTGCAAACTTGGGCTTAGAATTTTTAACAAAATTGATAAGTCATAACAGGTATATTGAAAATATTGATCCGGCGTCAGACAGACATCAAGAAATCTCGACACTGCATCAACTAATTACTAATACTGAAAATGCTAACGGAGAGTGGTATAACGGGTTCAGCGTGGTAAACAGTTTTGATTAGTAGCATTGTGTATGAAATCCGACAAATCATGAATAATGGCACAGAAACAAAGAGCTTTTCCTTTTACTGAGGGAAATCAAAGTGTTATAATATACCCACGTTTCAAGATTTTTATGTCAATTAACAATAGTAATTTATGCACTTTGTCATTATTTAGTGTTATTGGGTCAATAGTATTATACATAATGCTATAGTTTTTATTATAACTTAAAACATAACTGGAATATGCAACCCATGTGAAAACCCTGAACCCTTCTTGAAATTCGGCTCAATGGCAGCATACCAAAAATCAGATCGAACAGGAAAAAAATTTTGGTCGTTTTACTACTTTGGTGAATTGGGAGAGAAATAAGAGAGAACAAATGCAAGCTTGTCTTTCTCAGGACGAATATGTGCATAATTAATGCGGCAAGTGCATAAAAAAGAAATAAGGATACGGTGCTACTGCATTGTACTCTAAGTAGGTTTTGGTTTAGCATTAACTATAGAAGTCAATTCACTTTTTTCACTGCATCTTTGCTTAATTAAGTAATTAATAGATGAAGAGGGAAAAGCGTCTGCTACAAAAATGTAAATCAAAGCAACAAAGTTGAGAGTAAACACGTGTGTATACTCTGTGCTCCCTAGTTGTCTTAAACGAAGCAATTGAGATGCTTTTTCCCGTCAATGAAATTCAACCACTTGTCTTGACAAGAATACTAATTACGTGTAGCAGTTCTTTCATTGAAATATACGTGTAAACAACACTTAAATCATCATGAAAACAAATAAGCTTAATATTTTACTAGGAAAGCTTAGGTTAAGCTATATCTCAGAAGTATGTATTTTAGCCCTAAAACTCGTCGTCAGTTATATAATTATATATCTAATCAAATAATAATGTAATAAGGACATTTTAAAAGTTGTCCCTCAACGAAATTATACGTCCCATTCATTTCCCTTGAAACTCATCCAAAAATTTTGCAAAGGCACCTTCATACTGCAACAACATTTAAAAGTTTTTTATCCGTTTGATTATGTTTGTATACGAAAATTAGAAAACATTTTTAAACTCAAGAAACGTCGATTTTGACAGTGAAAGGTTGCCATGATCATGGTGCATATTGCGTGAAGTGCGAATTCAATTTAGAGTACTTCGGTTCTTATCATTTCGATTTATTGGTCTTCTATTCATGCATAAATTAACGAAAATATAACTTTTTATCTCTTAAAACTGTCACATTTTGTATTAGAAGATTGCATTTTTCAGAATTTGTGCATATACAATTAAATTTTTTAATTAAATTGCTGAAATTCTAACCAAATGCTTGCGATATTACCAATATTGCCATATCAATTCGATGCTTCCATAGTATACATGATGAATTCAAATTGCTCGGAGTTTCAGAATAGGAGATGACTAAGAAACAAAGCCGCATGGTGAATAGGTTTTTAACATGTTGTTATTGATATTATTAGTAAAATCAGAATTGATAAGCAAACTATATTTATTTGTTTTGCATGTTGACTTTAGGATTTGTCCTAATTGCATAAGTTTATAGGTGGCAGTCGTCTTGGATAAACCACTAATATGCGTGATGAGAAGTAAAAACGTATGGTCCAAAATAACTCGCTCGAAAGCGTTTCTATAGTGATGTTCGTTATGCAAAATATCATACAAGCAATGAAAAAACAATGTACAAGTTTTCGCATATCTTTTATTATATATTAATCATTACTTAAACGCATATTGTATCAGCATCAGGAGACGGTATGTATATTTGCATAGTATAACAATTAGAATAAATTCATGCATGCGTACACAGAGGTATAGTGTATAATATACGCTTATCATCTCATAATCATAAATATGCATTTCACGACACAATTCCCAATCTAGATTAAATTGTTGTTTAAAATCTTCAAAGAACTAAAAGAAATTTAACTACCGTCTCGCTGAATGTTGAATACATACTTGTAATTAAAGTTTCTTTCGTATCTAATGCTCTTAATATTTTCTGATCACTTTAGTTACCTTAGTCGGACACCATTGGTAGGTGTAGATGGCTTGTTTACGAATCTTCATTTTTCCCTTCCGTTGTCCACGTATACACAAAAACACAATTTAAGCATTATACCATCATACCCTTGCAACATTTACACGTGTCTACTACCAATTTACTAATACAGATTTTAGATGCTTTCTCTTTCAATAAAAATCTGCTAGGTATGGACTTATCAAATTATGGAAACAAAAATCATAATCAATGTTTATATACATATATACGCTACCACTATATTATACTTCGAAACGCGATCAAAATGTCAAGTACTGACCTTTGACGTACTTGTATTGTGTACATGCAGTTTTATTTAATCTTACCTTTTTGAGAATTTACATAATATGATAGAATAGCTATCGAAGAGGAAAATAGTTACCTAGGTTTTATTTGTTGGCGTATTATTTAATTTCTTTACTACTTGTTTAACGTACAATCAATTATCTTAGAATCACATTAGTATGCTAGCTATAACTACAGGTAATAGAAATATGGGACAATTAGCTTGACCCAGTAACGAACAGTTAATTAATTGCTAATAATGTACAGAATTTAAATACAGTCACTCATTGTCCTGAAACGCTATTAAGGATTGAATATCTTTTGGAAATGGAAATCAAACTCCTGTTTTACTAAACAGATAGATTACACTCTTTTGTTTATAAGTTATTGATTGTTTAATTGATTAAGAAAAGAAATAGAAACAACTTTTTCCAGAAGCAGTCAAAAGAGTAAGTTTCATTACATTCAAATCAATCAGATAAACAATATATTGCACACAAAAGAGGTAGCCACCATGTTTTGTAAAACGCTTGACTCCACATTTCTCTCCAAAATTCAGATCCATTATTTTAAATTTATTTAAAAGTAATCGTACTATTGAAAACCTCTAAAAGTTCAAACACAATTAATCTCCACTTATAATTATTTTTACAAATCACCAAACCCTATACAAACCGTTGAATTATTTCAATCTATCTTATATGGAAAAGTGCATAACTCACCTAGATTTGTAACTACAAAGATCACTAAACAATTATCTTTGTGATTATTAAACATACATATTATTTTGCATTGTACATTACCAAAATTAGATTGTAGATACTAACAAAGCATCATAAGAAAATACAACAGATTTTTATGTTTGTATGATCCAAAAGAAAAACTTGAAAATAAGTACATATTATCGGATTACGAAACCTTGAAAGGACGCATCCGTGTCAGTTTAATAGTTGTTAACTACAATAATCACACTATAACTATTCCGCTTCCCTAAAACGCCATTAATAAAATTGGTTTAATTTTTTATACTGCAGAATATTCTTGGAAATATAGAAAGTACACTCACTATCGAGTTCTTTTACATTGTTGTGTCCCTTCATACAGTGTATAATTAATCATAATGTAGAATAATTATAACAACCTAAATTGTACGTTATAATGTTTTGTAAATGATTCCACATAAAAATTGAATCCACATTCCTTATTATTATTTATATCCCTTTTCTACATTCTTATACAAACTCAAAATCCTCATGTCAATTTTCCGAATGCATCAAGGAATCAAGGATGATACTATTTTGATGCAATTCTTAAAAATTGCATCAGCATCGCGTCTTAAGCATCATTCATACGCTCTTATGAAGTTATTAGTAGCATCATAGTAATTTATCATATCAACAATATTACATCACAGAGAGGAAAAAATATAAAGATTTTGAACCGGTTTTCCATTTTTTAAAACTTGTCATATTTTAAATACAAAAAATAATCCTAACAGTACTATGCACCATGCACATAAACATCACACTCAAACACATATAGACACTTTTTTACTACTTGCTTAAAATCAGCTAATCAATTATTATTCTAAACCAAGCACACATCTTAGAACCAATATCTAAGCCGCACGAGATATAAGAATACATCTACACACGGCAAAAATTAAACTTCAAAGTTTAATTAATTAATTGTATGTAAATAAACATCCTGTTGATTACCCGATTGGTGATCATGGAGGGTTTTTCATCGAAAACTGTTGGAAAACCTCATCTCATAAAGGATTATGCGTACATAATAATTAATTCTTAATACGTATATAGACACATGTATTGGTTTTGTCTGAATCAAGGATCAATCGATTAAAGCTTGTTTGCTATCTATTTGAATGAAATTTGTTACGAAAAATGTAATTTTTAGTCGACAGAACTAGTTTTATTTTACAATCGTCGCAAATTTGTACATGCATACCTAAAAGAGTTCGTTCACTTTTTAGAAATTACTAATACATACTCTTCACCATTGTTTTATCTACATGTTAACATAATTTTAGGAAGCTATCAGAAGGATATTTAGTCGTCAAGTATATGCATTATTGTTATAATTATTATAAATATTATTTTGTAGTGTATTCCTCGCATAAATTTCTTAGATTTACTTAGGTCGAAGCATTATGGAATTTCACAGCATGGATATGGTGGGTCGTTCAGAGTAATTATTTAATCGTAATTATAATGTTTGCAAAGATACATTGTCGGATAAAGGTTTTATGCAATATGTTGGGTCTCATCTTCCTAAACTACGTACTTGATTTTAGAATTACAATTTACACATACACACGGTCTTCTCCATTTAACTATGAGTGAATTTTTTGGATCTCTTACAAAATATATAGTTTCTCAAGATCGTCAGAAATATTTATCAAACTGCTGGTGACATACTGTATGCATCTTATACTTCCATATGATGTACTTTGGTTAATAAATTTGGACTTTATATTTAGTACTCTTTATGTTTTCATTTTTTGACAAAATTCTAATTTATCTAAACACTTGGAAGATATTGTGGTATACACTACATCTGACGTCTAAATACGTACGTCTTTGTTTTCATCTGTTTAATTATGATTGCAGTATCTGTAAAAACCAGTTTATGAATCAGTGCGTAACCTTTTGTTGGTAACTGTTCTTAGTTTATTTTTGGACAAGTAGGGTTATTTATATAAGCATATTGTGTAGTTTTTTTATAATCAGGACTTGGCTTATTTATGAACTTATGAAATTGACAGCTATGAACGAATGCGTGTTAATATAAGTAGTTTCATTGTTGTACTTCACTTTTTGTCCCATATTATTCACAATAATATGCGACAGTTATGTCGTCAACAGTCATAACTAAATATTCATTTGATTTAAAAAGTTATCGTTCTGTAAACGCATATTATAATAACAAAAACAACGTTCTTAAATAATAAATATAAACTTTGATATCTCAGATATCTCATGAGCGTAGGAACCAGCTGTATGCAAAATGCAGAAGAACGTGTTACTAAGTAAGGCTGATGGTGCACGAAGATATCTGGATTTTTTAAGAATCATTTTTAAATACCTTTTTTTTCTTATAATACATACATTTTTTCAAGTGCAGGTGGTGGCATGTAGATTTAACTCAAAGTCGAAAATTTAATATAACTATAAAATATTCACAATATAAAGGTTGTGAATATTACATTTTTATGTGTTTATCAATGTTTTGCTTATTGTGTGATATAATCTAATTTACTTTTGCAGCTGGGATGTGAAAATGCCTGGCTAAATGGTGTGTAGGATAATAGTTTGATTTCATTTGTGTAATATTTCATTTATCCGATATATGTATGTATAATTTTTCAACTGATATATTGTGCAAATCTACAAGACCTTTTAAATGGTGTGGTAGCAGGGATAAAGTTCTGTTATCGACCAGTAATTTAAAATTGTATGCTTGGTGAATCATGAAATCGGCAACACTTCAAAAATAATTTCATGTTTTAGACCCGATCGTATCCTAACCGTATTAGATCGGATAATAAATACTTTTCTGCTGTGACTCTGACGTATATATATTGTACCCTCTGAGACCGTGAGATAATTCTCTTTTGACCCATTTGCATATGATTACTTCATTTAGAGCCAGACTGAAAAATATGACGATACGGTCTTTGATCTCTGTTAAATTAACTGTTGACAATTACTAGCATGAATGAAGCAACGTCGCGCCATAAAAATGATGCATCAGTGTTTACCTTTCTCAGACCTTTTGTCATTTAAAGATTTTTTTCTACTGGGACACGTGAAATCTAAAATTCTCTCTGTACTAGTTTTTCTTTCTTGGAGGATGCAAAAACTAGAAATCCGAGAGAAGAATCGAATAAAAGAGACAAAAACTAGTCAGATTTTTAAGGCATTCCATTCAATGCACTATATGAGGTCAGGGGAGATTGACTGGCATGTTGCGATTGAAATGCCTTAATAAAACAATGAGGACCGTAAACTGTCAGAACAACAATAAATAAGTGTTATTTATTATTGCGTATTAAATACCTACTTCTATACTTGCTGTACCAAACTTACGTCAGTAATTGCAATGCAATATCTACTTTTGCAAAAACAATAAAATCTCTTTTCCGTTATTGCCGGGTTTTCAGAAACTTTTGTATAAAGTAAACGAGAAAAAAAAATTAAACTGAAATTATATAGTATACGACCACAGAATAAGCTTTGATTTTCTGATCATTGATAATTTTTATCGTTGCAGTGCAAATTGTGAATTTTGAATTGAATTCATTTTGAGTCATTACCTAACGGGTTATAGTTTTACCAAATAACAATGACAATTTTTTAGATGTTCGATCCACGTAAAATTGTTAAACACGATCAGGTTTTATCATTATCTTTTGCGCAAGGATGTGTTCTAACCTTTTAAAAGTTCGTGTTTAAAAAATAAGTACATATCCTCACCTCATAACCCTCTTTGCTTTCATTGCGTTTTGACAGCTCGGCTGTCTACTTCAAGTGTACGTACATTTGCTCCTCTTTGCAATACTGCAACTTTATATCATTTCAATAGAATGTAAAAATGTAAGTTTATTGAATAAATGAATCATAAACGCTGAATCGCCAACATATCACCGGTTTTGCCTGTTTTTGCAACGTTAATAGCTCATTTTCAGTGTAGCACTCCTTTCTTTTAATCGAACTAAAGAACTGAAGCTTTCGGTCACTCCTACTGCAAAATGCACACCTTCAAAAACCACGGATTTTGCATTTTTATCTATACGATTTATCAATTCATCTCTTTAGTTTGCCATTAGACAATTCAGCAGATAAGTTTCCCTGAGATAGATTTTGCTAGATAACAGCTTCTCTGTATTGTCTTGAGTACGCATTGTAAAATTTGAAGTGTCACAAAATGTATTATATCACCAGCCGTTTTTTATTTGATAGAAAGCGATAACAATTGACTAGCAGCAACCAAGCATTGTTGTAAAAATATCCAAGTACTCCGTCGAGTTTACTACTTTAGATTACTATCGTTACGTTAAGCAACCCATTTTAGACAATAAAAATCATGTTCGGCTTTAAATTAATAACGGCCTTAATTGTGTAAAATGAAACATTATTGATTCGTTTAACCCGTTCAGAAATAGTTGGGTGGGTTGTTATATGCTTTAAAGTATACTATCTCTATCTATAAACGTATAGTTCATGATTTATACGACAACCATGATGATACCAGAAAAAAAACAAATAGAAGTCACCCGTGTGGTATCAAAGTTGCTTGGACGTCTAACCAGTTGTCCAAAGTCATAAACTTGACAGCGATAAAAGATAAGCCATAAAAATCTTCGCCATCTATCACTCAGCTTGCTGGGATTTGTATAGGCACATAGACAGAAAAAATTAAAAGCATTAACAAGCAATAACACCGAAGAACACCATTTTTGGCTTTCTCCTTGGTTTACTGGGAGCTTACGATATCGCCAGAAATGCTCGATGTGATGAATGATCACAGAGAATCAAAGAAACGCGTTATTTCTCTTTTCTGTTTCATTGTTGACTTGGTTTTCTGCATTGTTATTCGTGATTGAACAAACGAATACAACGCTATGATTATTCAAGTTATGAACTATCATGCCAGGAAATATAACAATTCATAACTTTTCTGAGCATTATAATCTATATTTGTTGATCTTGATAAGATGGCAATATACAAACCCGAAAATTCAGGAAATAAATAGCATGAGTTGTATCCTCAGCTAAAATCGTTATGTCAGGAAGGATCCCTTTTAGTGGAGGAAGTCACACTTTGGTATAAAATAAACGCGCAGTCTAAATTCACGGAATGTTGGTAACCCATGAACTATTTCTAAGTACAGGACATCTTCCTCGGCGTTACATCTTTTACCAATCATGCTACAACGATACCCTTTAATAAATGTTACCTAAAGGAGTAAGATATTTCAAAGGAATTGGGAAATTACAATATTGATCATCAGTTCTATCAAGGTTGCATTCATCATAAACATCTTTGTGTTCTCTTATTATGCCAAACCAGCAGTGACTTGAAAAAGGAGATGTGATCGTACCCAGGTAATTCATTGAAAACCTTTTCAAACTTCTACTAAGCAAATATAGGGAAATATCTTAAACAGTGTATTGCCCTTACGCTATAAGATCCTTGCGCATATGAAACACAAAATTTACATTAACTACCTTCATGTTATATAATATATTCATCTATGATGTATGACTCTCGAATCTACTAAAATTCTGCCGATGAAAAGTAGTACAAAACAAGACTAAACAATTTAAAACCTTCGTAGCCTTTAGGCTAAAAATGACTGACGCCTGCAAGCACGTGAACAAACGTATGGTAATTTTAAAGTAATCATGATTTGAATTTCCGGATAAACTAGTATATTACATATTCAATATTATGCTCATACCCTATTTACTACTAGTAGTCAGCATGTGTACACTTTAGGTAGAACTGTACTGTGAATCACAGTGCCTACTTCTTGCATTTATCGCAGTTTTGCACTAACAAAATTTTATAATTGTTTCAGTACACATTTCTATCTACAAGTGACTGCAGTACGGAGTAGGTAACGAGAGAATTCAGGACAAACGCCGATGATCTTTCCAAATGACTTACTTCAAATAAGAATTGATAGGGTCAATTTAAATTGACAAGAATAGATAAATTATGCGACAAAATATGAAGAATGACAACTGAGCTGGAAAAGTATGTAGTTTAAAAAGGGAAATGCGCTTAAAATTTACCATTGATTAACCTAAAATCACTGAATATTATAATTAATTAGTACTATGTATATATGCTTAGAGTACAGTTCATAAATATTTATCATTAATTGTGTTTATGTAATGCTTGTATTCTTATATGTTAAGTTTCATGTGGTTTGCATAGTGCTAGCGGTTGCTTTAACACTGACAAGAACCATTAGCTGGATTACCCGCACTCGCATCAGTAAGTCTAGTTCCTTTGGCGGAGTTGGCAAGCGTAGGATCGGAGTCCAGCGATTCGGACATTTTGTCACAAATGATGTCCACAAGACGTTCAAAGACGGCCTTTACATTAATATTCTCCTTAGCAGATGTTTCGAAAAACTCGACTCCCAGTTGGTCGGCCAATTGTTTTCCACGCTCGTATGAAATGATTCGCTCTTCTTCCATATCGCATTTATTTCCAACCAGAATCACTTGCGCATTGTCCCAAGAGTAGGTCTTGATTTGGGTCACCCTGAAATGAACATCGAGAGAAAGTTGTAATGTAATTATAGTAAAGTGCTATTTGCTTGAGTTTTTGGCTATGCAGTCTATTAAATATCATGAATCCGTGAACTTTTTGCCTTCGAATGAGCATTTTCCTTAGATATGATTCACTAAACAATTGGTATTGAAAGTGGAATTAAAACATACATAAAGAAATAATGGTAAATGAAAACGTACCAGTCTTGAACGCTGTTGAATGACTCCTCATTGGTAATATCATACATCAATATGAATCCCATTGCACCCCGATAATAGGCTGTTGTAATAGTACGGTACCGTTCCTGTCCAGCTGTGTCCCAGATCTGGAGTTTAACTCGTTTGTCTTGACGAAATACGGTTTTCACTTTAAAGTCTATTCCAACAGTTGACACAAAAGCGGAAGTAAACGAGTCATCGGCATATCGGAAGAGAAAGGATGTTTTCCCAACGCTACTGTTTCCAATAATAAGTAGCTTGAACATGTAGTCAAAGTTTTGATCCGCTGCGTCCTTACCCCCTCCTCCACCTCCACCGGCACCACCCCCACTCCAATTCTGACCACCGCCTGCCATTTCTGTTTAGCAAAAGTAAAAAATATAGTTGCTATAAATGAATATGCAATTTATAATAATTACATACACATGTGGTGCGGGCAATTACAGATCATCAGTTTAAATATGCAAAGACAGATTTTTGAAATCATATCAACTATCACCACCGCTTGGATCGTGTACGTAAAAATATTTCAGAAACGTTTTTTAAAATGAAGGCATAACCAACGTCTTTAACAGAATCACTGGTTTTACAACTTTGCTGCATTCCAATTTACAAGTAGCGGAAAAATTAGATGTGCAGGGTCATTCAGTTTTTTAGCATAGGTAATCAAAAATAGAAAGCTTAGCCCACACCTACCCCTTTGCTCTCACCTCGTTGGGTAAGGTTGGCATAGGAAGGCATATTAATTAACAAACACATTGGTACTTTTATTGTATTGTAATAATTGGATCCAAACATTGTTGCAAATGTTTTTTATTTATTTGCTAAAGTCAACTCATTTTGTAAATCCGAATTGAACAAATGACACATATATAATGAGCCGTACACCAGGTGCGTCATGTTTGCAAGATGTACGCACAACCGCAATTCTTCAAGACTACATTATCACAACAAACAATTGCGCCCCGGGGGTGGCTGCTCAATTGGTTTGTACTTTATTAAAATATTTTGACTCATACATTTAACAGTTATCTGCTAATGAAGTTTCAACCGAATTGAATTGATTGACTCTAAAGGCAAGACGTAATAGACTCGGAGGAACGGACTTGCTGGAAAATTGTCAGCCACCAGCATGTGGTTTCGACCGTCCCAGAGATTTGATGTCTGTCCTTGGAGCAGCCATTATTATTGCAACAGCAATAGGCGTTATCCATACATTCTCAGTTTTCATCCCATCCTATTCTCTGGAGTATGACGCAGGCTTTCTAGAGTTGTCCATTGTAGCTACTGTCACATATTTAATCATGCTTTTGGTATACACATGTTTTTAAAAAAATTAATACATTTTTCAATTTTGGGCCTTATTACTGTAATACATTCTTTATCATTAGACCACATGTGCTGCATATCCAATAATTGAATACGCCGGACATAAACTAACGGCACTTTTTGGCATGATATTCATGTTTTGTGGCATTCTCATTGACTCTCAAGTTTTCCACATATCCTGCCTATACGTTGGGAACATGCTACTGGTCGGAGTTGGAGCCGGTTTAGCATACGCAGCCTCCATGACCATTCCAGCGTAAGAAAGTCAACTGACTACTCTGACTAATGAAGGACATAACATGAAGTGTGTTGCATTTTACAGGGATCTATTCCGAAAGAAATTGAGCATGACCCTTATGTTGACCAGTATCGCCGGATCTGTCGGAACAATTTTTTATACTTGGCTTTGTGCTTTCGTGATTGATGCTGTATGCCCTCAATTAAAACAAGTTACTGCTAATAGTGTCTATAACTCAAATATTGTTAATGATTCTCTTCCTATTTTTTCTAAATTGATTAGGTAGGATATAAATGGACAAAATTATTACAGGCAGTCCTGGTTCTGTTCTTTACTCTGTCTGTTCACGTGTTTCCTAAAACACGTTTAATGTACGCATCCGGTTGTGATCCTTCAAAACGAGGTGGAACAACAGACGCAGTTCGCGATTGCGTCTACAAGGCTGCTACTCAAGAAGCCGAAGAAAAGCGTACTGCTCAACAAAACTGCGACGAAGAAGAAGTTAATCCGAAAAATCGTAAGTATGTGCAAAATCATTTTAGAAGATTTTTTTCATGTATTTCATTTTAATTATTGAAACTTCTCTCCATATCTCTCTTTTACAAGTTCTATGCGTGTGCGTTTGTGACTTGCGACTTTATGGAGACAAGAGCTTTTTGCTATGGGCTTGTTTGGTGATGGTAGCGACAATGAACTTCCAAATTCCTTATCTAAGCATGATGTCTTTCGCAGAGACTTCGGGGGCACAAATGTCGTACTGGTACATTACAGCGTACTGCATTGGCTCTATGGCAGGTCGTTGCGCGTTTATTGGAAATGTTGACTTTACTTTTGCTTACAATCGCGCAATGTTTCAGGGCTGTATATTTGGTATGGTTTTTACAATTTAGCTTCAGCAATTACAGACATCAATAATTTTAAAATGCATTGAGAAAATACTATGTTGTTTAGTGTCTGGTGTCATGTGGATCGTAATAAATTGGGCGGTTACGTTTGGATGGATAATGGTCGTTTGCGCAGTGTTGGGATTAATTGAAGGAGTAATCTGTGTCGTTACATCACGAGTGGCTCTTGGAACTATTCCACGGCGCTGGTTAAGCGGAGCCTGGCTAACATGCATTGTCTGTCATGCTATCGGAATTTTTGGCATGGCCACTTTCACTGCAGTGATTGCGTAAAATTTCATTTGTAACAAATTATCGAAAATGAAACATGCATAAAAATTTAACTGTGAACGTCTTGTCTACTAGATTACGCACGTACCATTACTCATTCTCTTACATTACGTCAGGAATCATTCAAATCATTGTATCATTGTTAGCGACACTTTTGCCAAGTGAAGATGATGATACAGCTAATACTGACGCACAGTCTGAATCGCTATCAACACATGCACACACGTATAACCAGAGCAAATCAGTTCACCTAAAATCCCACGACTTTAAACCCCATTTGTCAACATATGGACACCGGTCGAATATCGACTTATCGCGACTTTGCAGAGGGTATGGATCAGTAGGATATCCATTTACTGGAAATGGTGTATCGAGAATGGGGCCTACTTCATACGGTAGTAGTGGCTATAACAGCACAGTGAGATTTTTTGGAACTGATGCATCCCGATCACGCTGTGAAGGATACAAATGTCAATGTGCAATATGCATCAAGTTTGGATGCATACCCGGCTGTCTTCCAGAATGCACACCTGCAGGCTCTTTACAAACGGATGCTTCCCATTCCCATTCGAATTTTAGACAACCGGAACACTGACAGAACTAAATAACTATGAAAAATAATGCTAAAATAAAACAAAATCTCTGAAAAATAATTCTTTCGAGACAAAATGACAGAAACCCATTTCTTTGTATTCTCGAATCCTTCTTCATTATGGAAAATTGAAAAAAGCAGCTACGTAAGAAGGATGAATTTATATGAGCGACGAGGTGCGTTCAGTTTGCATTAAAATCCATCAAAATTATTAAAAGATTGCGCAAAAAAACACCCACCTTCACATACATAATTGAGCAAAAATGGGTGACGATTTGAATGCATGTAGCCAATATAATTATATAAGTATGTTTATGAATTTTATTGACAAATCTACTATTGATTCACCCCAAAGTAGAATTTCCAAACAAAACTGAAATCCACGGTGTGAATAGAGGCGTGACGGGAGATTATTATTTGCATGAAAATATAAATAGTTAATGAATAAAATTAACATTCAAAGTTTTGCGAAATAAATTGGAGCTTGCATCTACCCAGTTTTAGTTTATCAGAATGGTCGGGGCACTACCAGAAAATGAGTAGCTGTGTAATATTTGATCAAGATCATAATTGCGTCAGAGTTCCCTGTAGTGAAAGCTTATGCTGTATCTTGAAACTGAGTACGTGTGAGACAGTAGTACAGATATATGAAGTTTTACCTCTAGAGAGAAAATTGCAATTTTATCAACTCGAAAGCACATTTTCAACTTTAATAGTCACGAACACGAACAGCTTCCGATTTTTTCTAATTGTAAGGTGATATCCAAAGTACAGAAATATATATGCATGCACACAAATATATTTGCAAATCCAAATACTAACCACGATCTAATTAATGTGGTATTTGTACATGCCCATTTCCTTCGTAAGTCTACTATAACATGAAATAATGTTTTAGATCTGCTTACCTTATTTTTTCGTTCTTGGGCAAATGAATATCCTTCCTTCTGTGAAGTATTACCACCGAACACTCCTACGACTCAAAAGCAGAGTAGGTTTGCTATTTTTTTCGGGTTATCGAGTATGCATTTGAGTCTTTGTGTACTATTTTCGGATTAGTTTGCGAGTGGACACTAATATCAATATTTCCAATAAACCCTCAAAAAATGCGACGTTTCTTTCTTCCAGTAGCGATGAAATTTTGATTGTTTTATTACAGTAGTAACGTAAATGCTCAGATTAGCTCTTTTTGCATATACTGGGCTCACCGTTTTAACTTAGAACTTAAATCCTAAATACTGAGATACTTAAACTCTGAATCTTTGTCGCCTTATGTTAACTCAACGGAGCAAGACCGAATGGTAGTAATGAGTAATGTAAATTTAATGGCGACTTATGGTGAGTGCTTCAAAGAGGTTTTATATTTTAGAGTTTTTCTTTTTACGAATTCACTTAACTTTATATCACTTTGTTTTTTCCGAAAAAAACGTGGCTTGTAAGAAATTTGAGATCCACATCAATTTAATTTAAAATGATTTCGGGTTTAAGTTATTTCTTTTGGATGTTTTCTCCTCCCAGGTTTTCTCTTTTTTCACCTGTTTTACTCCCATTCATAATACACTTCCACAATCACAGATGCTCTGGTCGAGTTGCCCTCACGAAATAGTACATAGGTAGGACGTATTGTGATACCCTGGACCAGGGTTGGAATAAATATAATTTGTAGAGAAAGCTAGAGTTTACGTATACTCAAACAGAAACAGATTTTCGTGGGTTTTACAACGCAAGCTGAACAATGTTTGCTCCTCCTAAGCATGCAATGTTATTACAGCTACACCATGTACTGTAATAACTTATTAAAATGTTTGCAATCAAAGGATAACGATACTACTTACGTGACTCACTTAAAAACATACGGGAAACCATTGTGTTTACAAGGCTTTCATAAAAAATTGGAATGATTTTGTAGCAGTTGATTAAAAGAAAGTTAAAGTTCCTCTAATGAAGATGCGTATTATTTATGGGAGGATTTCACAAAGGAGAGCGAATGTTTTTAAACTGCTGAATAACGTTACTAAATTCACTTGAAACTTCAACTAATTTATTGTAAATGTTTCTCTGATTTACATGTTCCAATTTAATGTAACATGTGGAATAATTTAAAGAGAAACTTAACTATTATTTTCAGTACATTCCAATTATTTTCTATCAATTAAATTTCCTCTGTTTGAATACGATGTTATTTTTTGTTTGAAGGCTGTTTTTCATCTGGTGCTTTATGAATGAAAAGAATGAATCAAAACTTGTTTTCCCTTTCCTTTCCTCTCTTTCTCTTCCTGTCCTAGCTGACTCTTTGTAATAGTTGAGAATAGGGAGACTTTCGTGATATGTTGGTGATGAGTCTCAATGTCCCATGTAGAGTGTAGGCTCTTTTGAAAAAATATTATAAAACAACAACAACACAGGCAAAGTGTAAAGTGTGTAGAGAATGTGTGCCTGTATCGACGTGTTTTATGTAGTTAACTGTAAGTAGTTCATTTCCTTCAGGATGAAAGAGATATATGAGACGAAACGTTCTGCTTTAGAAAACCTGTGGGTAAAGAACCATACGTTGTAATATCATGATATAGTAGCCTACTTCGACGTGCTAAAAAGATCCAACGATACTTTCCAGCGACTACGCGTGAAGTCAGTAGTGCTAGTAGAAAGTGGAGTTTGAGTAGCTTTCCTTCGTTACGGAGTGATGAAAATGGAAAGCAGAAACACACTTGCTGTTGTCTGCTTCAGAGAAAAAATGTGAGGGAAAAATAGGTTCCAGCATACATATTTATGCAATAGAAGGAGTTGGTAGCTGTAGAGTAGCAGAGAGTACCAAATCCTGTGGTTGTAGACAAATAAAAGATACAGCAGCATAATATGTGAACCTAGAGCTGAGAGCCACAAACAAATGCTTGAGTCTGTGCCGAATTTTCCTCCACACAATTGGGGTTGCAAACCAGCATTTTTCACAGAGCTGCGAGTGGTATGAACCATTAGAAAATAACGCAAATGAGTAATATACCTCTAACAACTTATGTACGCACATAAAATATGTGCATAAAAGCGACATTTCTTTTTATGTACGGTTATGGTTACATCAACTCAAGTGCTGAAAATAAGCAGAATGATAGAAACCAAAGTTGAAAGCGGAAGGAAAACCTAAAATGTATATGCATTCAGATTCATGACAGTGAATAAATGCAAAAGGACATGGAGAGAAAACTTAATGGCTAGCGATGACATCTTCCCAAGCACGTCTGTCATTCATTTAGTTTGGGTTGGTGCACAAAACTTTCATATTATTGTCAATTATTTTGCAATATTTCCAAGTTGAGATACAAACAATGTGGCAATGTCGTAGCATTAATTGGCAACTGGCTGTGCTTGACGCACATTCGGACAAATTGGAAAAATTGAGCTCGTATAAGGAAAATATACTTTTATTGCATATAGACGAGGTTTATTTTTTCCTTTTATATTTTATACTCCTTTGTCCTTTAAAGATAATTTGTATTTAGATTGTCTTAAATTACTAATTTTGTTTGGCCTTGTTTGTTGTACGCACGCTTTGACGAAATAAGTTTTGTAAACTCCATTTCCCTAAAAATTTGCTAAATAATGGTGCTTTATAATTTACAAAAGCGTGTTTTGACATTCGACTTCTAAAGATACAAGGTCATGACGCATGAGGATTAATTCTCAAGTGACCTATATCACTTTCTCAGTTGTTGACATAATTAACAAATCGGAGATTGGTTTTACAAGATTCAAAATGGTTTGGCTGGTATTTTTAAAGACTGTATTTACTCAAGTTTTCTTATATTACGTAGGTTTATTTCGTATATTTTATTTTGGTTTTCCTTTATTACTTTGTCTGAGTTTGGCTGTACAATAGTAATCCTACAATATAGTATGACGATAGAGTTGGTGTTACAAAATGTGCTATGTATATTCTTCCCAAGGATGCAAGGAGGTATTAAAACAAGCGGTTTCCAAATCAAACAATATGGCAATATTTTGTTTTGCATCACTGTCGGAATATCAATATTATATGCATTGACATGTTGTTTTGCTGCATGATGATGGTGTACTAATTGTTGCATCAAAAGAATAATTAGTATCACCACCAGTGACTTGGCTTATGAACTAGTTTAATATTAATAGCTCGTACCCGCAATCAATGTTAGTTATAATCATAAAAATCAATTTGCTAATACAAAAATACCATACAAATTGCTTTATTTATATAATGATTTATTATGCATTTGCGATGGTTGATTGGTTTCGAGCAGAGTGGAGTAAATGGAATGGAATTTGAGTGTTGTAACGCATGTAGAAATTAAATACTTATTATACATAGAACGAAATCATATGCGGTGTGCATCAACTTTCAATTGAATGCTTTGTATCTACATATGATTTTTGCAGGTGCCAAATCTTCATCATTATGCAGCAAAATAATGTTGTGGTTTTTTGTAGAATGAATATAGTAAACTAAACATTTAAAGTAAGATTATTTAAATCTATAATGCTTTTGTACAACGTATAACGTAGTTTAATAATTTTTTGTCTAATTTTGGCGTTGTCCCACAAGACGATTTGAAATAAAAAGACGAAGTTTCGAAGTCTTTAAAAACTTAAATCCGTTAGTCTAAATTAAAAATAACTCCAGTATGCATTCGGTGAACCGAATTGATAATCGATTGATAAGCCACATGAATTATCTGTATATTATACAATGGAATTTTAGAATCGTGACATTGGCTAGTGTCATTTCAATATTTATTTTCGCAGCATTAACACCTAATTAATTAATGCAAATATACTGAATAGTTCTTCCTGAAAACAAGTGCCCTCATTCTTTACTTTCTGTATTCAGATAGAAAGCAAATAATTATTCCTAGATAATAATTAAAATTTACAAAAGAGGTCTCTTTAATTTACAGTGATTTTTTCTCGCCTTGGAAATTTTCGCTTTTACTAAACAGTGAACCACAGGAATCCGAATATTTGATTCCACATAGAATGTTGAAGTATGAAACACTGATACGAAACCCGGAATGCAAATGTGTAACTATAGCTGACAAATCCACAGGCATTTTTGTTAAAACATGAATAGGTAATTCGTTTTCATTATGAGAGAAAGTAGTAAAAGTAAAAGACTGGTATGATACCATGCCTAGTTTTTTTGAGTATGAAGCAGGAATAACATTTCTTTAGTATACACCCTCAAGCCTCAACGCATAATGTATAAAAATTGATACCTTGGTGATACCAACCTTCATAAGCACTTCATAATAAATAGTTATTACAATCTGTGTATGAGAGATGCAAGCAATGCAGGGAAGGTTATTTCGTTATCTCCATAAAAATATAAGAGAGAAAGATTGAGACAAATTAAAACTGACAGTTTTGCAATAAAAAGGTCTCTAGATACCACAAAATGATGATGTGTGAAACGCTTTAGTAGGATAACATTTTAGAATGTTATGCGGTGTTATGCTGGACCCAAAAACGATTGGACCCTACCTACAATTGAATTGTGAAATTGGATACGCAAAAATCGGTCCAGTAAGTTTTAGTTATCACGCAAATGGACGATTGGAAACGCAAACTAATTACTAGGAAGTTAGTAAATAGTTCTGTAATATATTTTAGCGTCAAAGAGAGTTCTTTCTGGTGAAAAATACATTTTATTTCATACTTGTTGGAGATATACGCCTTCTCTACTCAAGCTTTACTATGGATGTGAGATTTGAACACAGTATGCGTGGATAAAAATTATTTTGTGTAAGATTCTTGTGTAACAATGCTAAAAATTAATGTTTGTTGCACTATACTGCACTCAAGACATATACTAAGGAATACGTGTTGTATGTATGTGTCATACCCAACTAAACGATTTTCAGTAGAATATAGGCAGATAGTCCATGCGAATTGAATGCAAAGTAAGAAAGAGCTTTTCCCTACGTGGATCGTATGAGACGGACGGAATGAGTATTAAATTCGTAGGTATACGGTACACGTACGGTATAAAGAATTGACGGATTCTATAGAAATAACATACAGCTTTGATAATACGATCTGGACGCAGGCCTTCCGCGCAATGGATCGATTGTGACGTGCCTGTCTGGAATTGGGAAGGTAGTAAAGTAGCAGGAGCTAAAGTAGGAGTAGTAAAGTACAGCTCAAACTGCGTAGCTGTGCTATGCTAAAACAAACCGTTGAAGTATCTGTCTATCGAGAATTGATTCCAGAATCCAGATATTATTGCATTCATCCAACCAAACGATATGGAAAGAAAAATGCTGCGGAGAATGGAGTTGGATAAAACTATCAATGAAAACGAGACTCTTACATCAAAACGATATGTACAAGTTCTTTTCCTCTTTACTGGATTTGTGGTACCCCATTATCAAGACAAACAAATACACCACACTACAAATTATTGCCTATATCATGTCTAAAGTGTCTTTACATTTTCTAAAATACATCTAATATCATGTTCGTATGTTCGCTCCTGATTAAGAAGCCAATAACAATGTTATTACATTAATGACCATACCCAGCCTTCTTGGGTTCACACGCTGTTATTATAATAAAAAAAATCAGCAATAATAATATACGTAAATTGCATTATCATTCTATTCACATTTTTAACAATTCAAACAATACGATATTCGGATTTTGATGATCATGTTTTATGACTTACACTTACATAAGTATGCGTATATGCACCATATACGTAACTAAAAGCTAAATTATCTTGAAAGCAGTACTAATGAGGCATTCATAAACTTTGGATTAGTGAAATCTCGTATTTTCATGAATGATATTTTAGCATTTATTACTAAATTGGTATGTTGTGATTATTTCTGAAATGACATACTTTGAAAGTGCTTAATGACATTACAGTAATATAGCCATGTTGTCTATTTATAGAATTGAAAACTGCTTGACATTGCAGTCCAGTTCGGAATTGGAATAGTTGCTAGGTTTTACTTTGCGTTTGTTTTTTCTTCATTCTTACTGTTCAGAGTTGAAATGAATTCAACTCTTTATTGCAGCATTGGTTTTGAGATTTTGGTAACCAAATGAAAATATGCATGCAAAATCAAAACAACCCGTGCCATTACAAAAATAGAAATAGATACCTTAGAAATGAATATAATTGTCAAATAACTGGTTTACCATTTAGTATGATTTGCACTAATAATTTTTTAGTAGTGCAACCTATTCCATGTTTACCTACTTTTTTATTGATTTGCAACTTATTTTCTTTAATATATGCTAAGGGTTAAACTGATCTTTCTGAACTTTTTCTTATAACCTTAGGGATTTATATTCAAAAAACTTCAAAACTTTTAAACCGTTTGGGAATTATCGTGATGTGATTATTGATGATAAACGGGCGGGTAGACAAATCAATAGTATGGAAGCAGTAAAATACCTACACTCCATGAACCTTAAACATTCAATTCGGTGGATGAAGAAAAACGGAGTTCTGCGAACGGACCTACTGGCACCGATTCTCGTAAATGCTAGGAGCACATAGCGCACATTGTAGCATACATATATGAATCATTAAGCAAATGCTTAGAAAGTTTTAGAGTTTTTATTACTTATTCTCTGACTAAATATTATAGCGAATAATTGTTTGCGTTTTATATTGCAATTAGAAAAGCACTCAAAATATACAAAAATGTGATTTGTGTTTTGAATGCTGCATAGTTTTTAGTAACAAACAAGTCTTCATTTCTAACAGGTCTTGTTAGGTTGACTGAAATATTACGAGAGACCCATCTCCAAGAGTTCCACATTGGAGCGTGGCATTCAATGACAGAAATGTTAGTTTCTATAGCTTCATTCACGAAAATCGTTAGAGTACTTTCCAACAT
The DNA here is from genome assembly GCA_029691765.1 of Entomobrya proxima. Classification (NCBI taxonomy): domain Eukaryota; kingdom Metazoa; phylum Arthropoda; class Collembola; order Entomobryomorpha; family Entomobryidae; genus Entomobrya; species Entomobrya proxima. Next base: position 2,409,664 of record CM056169.1, read on the forward strand.
TGATTTCTTTTCTTTCCAAACGTTGTTAACAGCTATATTCATGCTATCAGATCCTGCAAAGTATTTAAATAATAAACCATACAAAATTTTCATATCACCAAGTCAATTCAATTTAAGTTGTATAAAAGCAAAAATATATACTTTGATTAAATGTTGTAAACAGTAGTGCTCCTCCGTGGAGGTATGCCTTCCATTTAAATCCTGACGAAAACACAAAGTTAGAGCCTTGGCACGCAAATTTGTATGCATTCATTTTAGATGTTGAAACAGGATTAGAAACGTCTTTCAGGAGGAGTAACTCTTCATCTGTGGTTGAATTCCATTCTACATCTGAAGTAAGAAAAAGTAAGCTTGATAAATGCCGTAATGCCGATTTTTACATTTGACTACACTTTTTCATACATCGAATAGTTTTATTGCTTCCTGATGTCTTAGGAAACCCGGTGAAAAATATTTCCATCACTGGTGTTATATCCGATGGACACTGAATAAGTCCACTTTGCATGCATGATTTGTCATTTGAACATATTTTCTGCGCGTTGGAGTGGCATTGAGAGTCCTAGAATGAAAGTACAACTCAACGGTTTAAGCATTTTAGTTATAAAAGTAAAACTATGGAAGCTGAATATGGAATACTCAAAGTAACACACCTTCCTTAAGCACGAGTTTATTCGGCATTCAACCAGATTACTGCATTCATAAAGTATTATATCTGCCGTGTTTGGACATGCGGTAGTCAACCTAGAAGTGTCCAACTGCCCTTGTATTTTACCCTCTAAATTCATATGTCAGATTCCATTACGAGATAAATTAACCAATTGATAATTAATGCACAAAATAAATGAACCGATACAAACCATATACACTACCGAAACCGAAATACACAAGAGCTTATACTGTTCAACAGTTATGCATAAAGACGTTATGTACAAAGCGTAATACATGAAACGGTTATGTCTAAATGCCATTTATAAAAAATGACGGTGTATACGTTAAGCATGTAACGTTAAGTGACGTTGATACCTTTTCCTATGAAAAATTTTATAGCGTTTGAATAAACCCATTAAAAGGCACTCAAAGTAAACCCATAGCTATAGCTTCAACTAGTTGACAAAACATCACACTAAAAGCAGAAAGACTGACAGTGACAGACACAAAACATAATAACCCCTACAAATATGTACCTTTGTATGTGACCGCAAACTCCCACGTTTTAAACGATGCGTTGGAATGTTTCCATTTACAATGTAAATAACCCGACAAGGATTTATTCAACGGTTCAGAAATAAATGAACCGGTGTACTCAAAATATGTACTTTTTGAAAGGTTAACACGTTTGACCTCATTTAGAATTACAGGTAGCCAGGACGGTTCAGCAGCAATTATAAACTCATTAGTGCCATCACAGGAAATATTTAACTGTCCTTCCGGTGGAAGTCGTATGCTTGAAATTTGAGGTTGTACCTGGAAATCTATATTAACATATAATTGTCATAAGAAAATGAAAATATGCAATAATCCATCAATAAAAACCTCTTTGAAAATTCTTTGAAAAATTATACTAACTATCTGGTGGAATTAAAGTGATGTTTACTCTATCATCAGGACTCAGTTCTGTACGACAACTGTAACTGCCAAAGGTTGGATTAGCTTGTGAATAGAGGTCTATCGTGAAGCCAACTTTAGGATCATATAATGCCTGTGCTGATGGTATAGCCATTTCGTCCTAAAAACAAAAAAGAATTGTAATTTACGTCTCAAATGTAATATTTAGTTTCACGGTATCTTGTTCCTTTTTTATTATAAAAACATGATATAAGAAAAATAAGATAGGATAACTATCAGATCCCAATCACAACTTGGTACCTTAAAAAGCTGAACATGAACATTAGGATGTGAAACGGCACAAGGAAAAATAACGTTGGTTTCGTTTAGCTTTGGCTTTATGCGTATTTTCTGCCCTCTGGTTAGTAATACCCCAGGAGGCGTGGCTGATTGTCAGTTAAATGTAATAATATAGAAATTCATTAACTTTGAAATTGTTTCATATTGATTATTGAGCTTGTTGATTAAGATGCCTTACGTGAAACAAAAATGTAATACGATGAAATGATTTCGGGATGTTCCACGGAAGCACAAGTATAGTTGCCCGTGATTTGTTCATATGTATCCATCGTAGCATTAATAATGAACCAACTCTGTGGGCTATCAACAGTTCCAAAGACCTTTCTAAATGTCTTCACCGTAGTTTCTTGATTTGTCTAATACATTATGTAAAGGAAAACAAAAAAACATTATTATGCTTATCGTGGCTAGTTAATCAAGATAAAATTGATCTACGTGGTTATAAGAAAACGTTATACAAGGTGTCCGTGGAACCGAAGATCGATTGGATAGGGTGCCCAACAGTCAAGTCGTAATGTTAAAATTCCAGTCTTGTTAACCAAAATAACGTTGACGTCAAGTTGGTGAACATATTTTTCCAGTGTATGTTTTTTGGGTTGATCAATTCTCAAAATTAGATTCGGTTTCTGAAGGGTCGATTCTGTTAATTTTGCTCCAGTTTTGGCAGCAGATGTGTAAAATGCTATCCACACAATCCAGACAGAAGCCATGATTGGCAAAGGAATTACAGGTGCCATTTTGACTTTCAGATTATATATATTCTGTGCAAATGCTTTAACAAGTGAAACATTTATAATTTTGTATAATCAGTAGAAACACACTGGTGAAATTCAGTAGTATTCTTTTAATGGACATACGTACACATATATACAATGTGGATATCCATGTCATAAGAAAAAATGATGATTCATTTCGGTTTTAAAAATGCTTAAGTACATTACATTTATTTTAATAAATACATTTAATATCCCAGTAAGCCCAATAGGCTTCATGCAGTATGCATGACACAGAATGCGGTGCTACTGCATCCGGTTTTACGATACCTTGATGCTGCCTTATTGTCATGCTATTTTCATCTTACATCACTTACACCAACATAAATTGCACATACAAGTTATCGAAAATTAAATATAAAATAAGTTTTATTTTTCATGCAGTAAATATTTTACTACCCCGTTTGGAACAATGTTCATTAATTTTGCGGTTTGTAAATCATAAGGAAAATTTAAAGTTAGTTGAGAGGAAATAGAATAATTTTGACTTGTGCCGAGCACTAACCGCAAGATTTCACACATCATATTGGTGGCTTTCATTACACCTTAATAAGCAGCAAGTTATAACCATGTACAAGAATAAGAATAGAATATTTGTAAATAGTTCTATGTAATACAAAGTCAAGTCTTTGACCAAATCTGTGATTTGAAAATTCATTAGAAAATCACTCAGAGCCGAATTTAAAGTGGACATCGAGTGGGTTTTGTCATCACTCTCGAGAGTTTCGTCACGTTTATATGTTATTGGCCAGACTAAGCATGCGAGAAATGCGCAGAATGTTATAAACAGAACAACTAGAATTTGTCTTGATCGGGATGCGATTTTCTGTAAATAATAAAATAGGTAATGATAAGAACAAGTATAATGAAATTCATTTTGAATTTGTAATGGCTAATAAGATTCGTCTTAATTAAATTATTTAAAGTTACGCTGGCGTAGTATAATTAATATAAAAACTATTTTTCATTTCATTTTCATCCCACTTATTTTCTTACACGCATCTCTGTACAACATTATGCTCGTCGCTAAATAAACGCTAAAATAAATCGAAGAATTAGACCAGAAACTTACGTATGGTGGACAGAAAATTATCACTAACGAACAGACAAATTGTGTTAGTGATGCAGCAATAGCGATGCTTAAACAAATCAGGATCACTAAGTAAAATTGTGTTTCCATCGGGTAAAACTTTGTCAAGGACTCGGATTTGGTTCGACTTTCTATGACTACTGTATCATGGCCATGATGGCCATGGCTTGGTTCCTCTTCAAAGTCTGGAGGCTGTGTACTGTTGTGACATAAAGATGGACGACTATCCTCATATTTCCAGCTCTCCTCTGTACCTCCTTCGCATTCTTTTTTTCCGTTTTCGAACTTTTGAAGAAGTAGCGAAGTGAGAATCCATATGCAAGTGGACAACACAATTAAGCTCAGAATCTAAGTAATTTATAATCATATTTTAAGTTAACATGATATAATAAACAAATAAACCCGTTGCAACAATAATTTTAAATACGTAACTGAGCAGGTCTAAAATCGAATCTCTGACACAGACTTCTCAGCTAAGTAATAATTACGTATAAAACATTACCGCTGCGAGTCCCGAAAGTACTTTGTTTGCTATATGTACTTTCATTGATGTAGATATCAAAACAACGTTCTATTCCGGGTATTATGTTGATTGATGTATTATTTTTACAGGTGATGTTTTGCGCCTATTCTCTTCTGAACAACAATATAACCTTTGATGTAATTTTCCGTTATTTATCTAAATTTATCATTTACTTGACTAATTATCCCTTCTGATATGATGAAATTCTACATTAGAGAACCGAAATATCTTAAATTGCTCTCAATCAACAAAATATATCTACTACGGTGTAAGGATGACTAATCACGGAAATATGGAGAAACAATGTGTGTAAGTGTGAATTTTGTGTTTGTCCTAGTTTTACTTAAACTATTAGTGCGTATTATTGATGTCTCATCACTTGCATTTCTTTAACGTTGATGACCCCTCATTTGTCTATTTGTCATCGTATTCCTTCGTTTATCTTAGTGGCCTTATTGTAGTTATATGTATGAAGTTTTCAATACGTATTTCTTATAATTTGGAAATACCAGAGCATGGTTGTGGCAAATAATTTACTTATAACATATAAATACAGAAGAGTATAGTAACATCAAACATAGTGCATGGGGAGTGGAATATACGAAAAAGCATACACTGACGCTGCGGTTAGAAAAAAGCTCGTGTATATTGCATAACATGACTGATTTCTTGGAAATCGGCTAAAACGGCAACGTTTCAATATAAAATTCAATGAACTTTTCATAAAGTTTTATTCAAGTTTATACTGGAAATTAATTTGCACTATCATATTTTGTTCTTTAGAACAAAGAGGCGATGGGTTGTTTGTTAGTTATTTATATGCTTGATTTTCCTTCACCGCTCCAAACTCTGCTTGATATGAAGATGACTCGGCGACATAAGGCTGATGATTCGGGATTATGGGTTGAGTAACTGCAATTCTTCCTTAGCCAGTCAAGCAATCTGATCTATTTTTTTAGAAATCGAAGTGGTTTACAATCCTAAGCAAGTAGTTGGCACAACACGTCGAAATTTCCACAGATGATTTAATTGATTCTTTAATATTTTCATCCAACTTAAAGAGACACGTGACAATGTGTTCAAATGTGCATGTTTTTCTTGTAAACATGATGTAGTCGATTTCTCGGAGTTGTGTCATTTCATTCCAAATCAAATCGTTTTTAGATGCGTGAGCGTATGACGAGATTTGGTGACTAACTTCCTTCATGATTTCATGCAAATCTCTCTGATTCTTTTCGTAAGTGCTCATTAGTCGAAACACTTTGTCAAATGCAGTTGCGATTTCAAAATTTGATGCGTTTCCCAGTTCAATTTGAAGATCAATTTGCTTCAATGTATTTCTAAATTGTAAATATTCTTCCATTGCCGATTCTAAAGGTTTTATACAATCATGGTACTTTGAACGAACATTCCACATTGGTTCCAACATTAGTTGCACTTCCAATGGAAGAATACTACTTTGTAGCTTCAACGTCATGTCATCGTCCAAGCATCTGTAGAGAATGTTTCGTCATGTAGAAAAGTACAAATAAGGTTTGATTACAAATTACTTGATGGTATTCATGAACTTGAGTACGGTAACGAAATCTCCTTCTCTGGATTGAAGAGTTCTGCGGTTCTCAATTTCCCCGGTGTTACTATCATCGTCAAATGCTTTCCCAAATGATATCAATCGTGTGAATTGAAATAGCGTAGTATTATATTATAAACTTGATGATTTGTTTTAAAGTAAATTGTGCACGCCAAGTTATGGTGCAAGGGAAATGTTACAGGCTATTTATATACAATTTACAAAATAAATGGTTGACGCAAAGCTGTTACAAAATTAAGATATTTTAAGTCGATACAATGTTGCGCATATTATGCATATTTTTCTTTCTTTAGAAATCATTATAAATTTTTAATATCTAGTTCAATATTCCATGTCATAAGGTCGAATATCCCCTCAATCCATGGCGATTTTTGACACTGACAAGGTTTACTTACTACTTCATTTCTGATTACGTGCTACTTTGCCACAACGGATGTCAACTACCTATAACCAGCCTCGTTGTCGTTTCTTTGTTGTGCATCTCTAACTCTGTATGTTGTCTCGAGTAGGTACTTTCACTTACTTCCATGTAGTACAAATCGAGTTTGTTGAGTGAGTACAAGTTCAGCGATCTCTTGAAGAGGTTTGTTGTACTCTTCGCAGTACACTCTATGCTTTGGCTCGCTTCTGAATAATTTGAATGCTCCTATACTTTACAGCACAACATTATCTTATTAACACGGCTGTTACTGTTCATTCCTAAATGGTTCAGTTTGGTTAAGCTTTGAGGCGACGTTTGGCAATTCGCCTTGTGTGATATACACCGATACAACGAACACAAACTGGTGCTTAACATAAACTCCAAGATAATCATGTGCTGGAGCTGGATAACATAAAAATACAATAAAAAACAAGTGCAAGTACACATTAAAATGATTACGTAACAATACATTTTGAAAATGCCCTAGTTTTGCAATCTTAGCTAATGCCTAATTTGTGAATAAATTTAATAGCTGGCAATTAAAACATGAGACCCATTTCGTGCATTCCATAAATGCGCACATCATCATTAATTGTTACAACAACCACTTGCTCCTCCTATTCCTATATCCAGCCAGTTTGTGTCTGACTAAACGGACTCGAATAACCAAATTTTCTGAACCACAATAAGTGGTTTAATGAACAGTTCGGGAGACATGTACGGGAGATTCAAAGTGCGCTATACTTACAGCTTTAATTGGTACTTGTGCATGTGCAGAGCAGAAGGCTGAAGACGTCGTCTCACTAAAATAGTTAATTTTACATGGACGCAACTGACCACCACCAAAATAGCATTTGGTTTGGTTAACAATATCAAATTAAAATGGCTTCTGCGGAAAATCCACGCGCAGAGAATCCGAATGCCAACACTCGTGTCCCTGCTGGTAAGGGTTTCGGTGTTTAAAAGCATGACAATATGAAAACATATTTTTACCACTTACCAAGTTGACTTAAATTGGTCGACCATTTTGCAGGTGTCCCACCTTTAATATCACCCCGCGTCAGCGTAACTGCAGCTCTTCGTAATGCTCATCAACTGGGAGCTGCGGTTCGAACGGGGGTTGGCACTCAGCAAGCAGCAGCCCCGAACAATAATAATGCTGGAGAAATGCCCCAGCAGACGCAAAACTTGTTTTTTATGCGAGATAGGCTCTTTCTAGCCCTATTCTTCCGGGTGACGCTGATTTATGCTAGAGCCTTTCCCAAAACCCTTCGAAGGATTTTAGAATTTTTCCTTTTGATGCAGTCCATTGTGCTACTCCTCCTTCTTTGTTACATTCATATCGTTTACACTCGAACTCCGATAACTTGTTTGAATCAGTATAAAGATTCGTGGCCAAGGGAGGGCATTCTAAGAGTGGAAATTACATCCGACGCTGGTGATGACTATGATATTAGTAAATCTTACGAGAAGGAAGAAAAATTAAGACAAAGGGCGGCCGCTTCCCAAATGAATCATTACAGTGATGATATATTGTCAATGATGCTTTCTGCGGACCAGTAAGTACTTTTTTTAGATAAAACAATGGAAAGTAGTTAAAATTTTCATGCATGTGTACTAAAATAACTTTCTTTATACCTACCTGCGTAACAGAATCCTTTTAGATCGTGTTGTTTCAACTGCTGGCGGTTTCATATCATCCGTCACAAATTCGAAGAACGCGGAAACTAGTAATCAGGAGGGACAGGCGACTGACCCAACTGCTGCACCCTCTGAGTCAGATTCAGACCAAGCGTCTTCCTCTCCAAGTACTGAGACAACTGCGTCAACGCCTTTGGAAGAGCAGGTTGATGGATCACCAGTATCAAACGAAGACAGACCGCCAGACGTTGCAAGTTCGGATGGTTCAGAGATTATTAAGGATCTGGAAGTAGACGGCATCAGTGGTGGAAGGAGGGATCTTGATTCTAGCCTTCAAAATAAAAGTGTCGCAGATCTGGACGATGACACACATGCAGCTGCTGAAGGAGAGGAAGATAAAGGGACCGAGGCTGATGCCACTACTACATTTACACACTCCGCCAGTGGGGAAGGAAGTGCTGGAGGAGTTTTAGATGGCGTGGTGGAAAACGATGATTTCAATAATCCAAGTAGGTGCCGAATCAGATTGACCATTGATTAGTTTTTGTAAAATCATTCGTGTTAATGATATTATCTAAATATTATCGTTCATAATAGATTCGCCATATTTCAACAAAACATTGGAAGAAATAGAAATTATGAAAATGGAAGAAAAGCAAAAGGAGGATGAGAAAGTTTTGAAAAGTACTGTCTCCGATATTGAAATGTTTACTAATGCAGGTATGTAGTGAATAGAGAGTGCTTAGTGGTTAAAAATAGTGTTTCTTTGATTATTTCTCATTAAAAACAAATTCTAAATGTAGTAATGATTCTTTCATGCATTTCAGTTTTCATGCAAGACCAAGCCTATATTGTAGAGTATGCTTTGGAATATGGATTTTTGAGGTTATCACCGGAAACACGTCAAAGACTAAACATTCCAGTCAAAATCGTGACACTGGATCCTTCAAAGGAAGCCTGTTTTGGAGATAGTTTTAGTGTCTTTCTTTTGGAAAATTTTCTGGGTTATGATGATATTCTTATGTCCAGTATAAAGAATCTTGCTGAGGCAGAGGAAAACAAAGGATATCTAAGGTAATTAAAATGTCGCATAATGTAGCTTTTTTCTGTATACCTGTTTACTTCTGTAACACAGATAATAAAATTCAGCGAGATTTAACGAGAAACAACTGTTGTATTTCAGGAATGTTGTAACAGGGGAACAATTTAGATTTGTACCCATGTGGATGGCACGTACTTCTTATATTCCAGCCATGCTTATCATGCTTGTCTTTGTAAGGGACCTTCAGTGCAATTTCAATATCTCCCTATATTAATGTCAACTTTATCTAAAATAACTAAAATACGCCATTTTCTTATGTATTATTACAGACGGTGTCAATATCAATGCTTCTACGGTATTCCCATCATCAAATATTTATTTTTATCGGTAAGTTATTGGAATATAGATTGCGTTTTGGGACATTGCATTATTTATAAAGTTTCTGCTTACGGTGGAATTTAGGGTAGTTGAAAATATTGCGTTAGGAACTCTCAGGTTCAATTAAATGATTGACGATTGATAATTGTCTATTGCAGTTGATCTACTCAACAACATTGAAGGAGCTGGTTCAATTCATATACCTGCTGCGCCACTTTTCACCGTAATATTAGCCTTAGTTGGTAAGACTTCCGATTGTTTGAAATAGTTTTCTCATAGCTGGTTCAGTAACATTTTGTTCATGTTATTACTTTCATTAGGCATGGAGGCAATAATGTCGGAGTTCTTTAATGACACAAGTACAGCATTTTATGTCATTCTTATTGTATGGATCGCAGACCAGTATGATTCTGTTTGCTCTCATACATCAATTACCAAAACATTTTGGGTTAGGTAAGTTCAAATAACTGTAATGTATATGTATTTACTTTTTAGATTTTTCAATTATTCCCTTAAATGCCAGAAAGGTTGAAAAAGTGAAAATACTTGATGCATAGGACTTATAAATGCCAATTTTAAGCCCTCGTATTCAAAGGGGATTTTTCGTGTGCTTGCAAATGACAATAATTTATTTTTTATTTTCGCCTCACGAATTTTCCAACTTTACATTTTAATTAGTCACTTAAGCTGTAGAAGATTAATGAAACTTGCAAGAACACACTACAATTATCTAAAATCTATACATTATCTGTGTGTAACATTATGTTATTATTAATCCGTATAAAAAGTATCATAATATCAGTGTATTATATATAGCTTTTTTCTTATTATAGGTTCTTCTACTTATACCATTTTGCATTTTATGCATATCATTATCGCTTCAATGGACAGTATTCTGGGTTGGCTCTTCTGGTATCATGGTCATTTATCCAGGTAAGCTTTATGCTGGAAACATTATCTTGTACACCATTCCGTCAATCTTTGCGCATTGCAATCATTTAACCACAAAGTAAAGCAGGAGCTTGTCATGTTAGTTTATTATTGCCTAAAGATATAGGTTAACCGTTTGCCACTGTTGAGAAAGGAATTTAACGATTGAAATTTGAGTTTATAGGATTTTACTTTATAACTGTATTGGTACATCATTCTTAAAAGTAAGAGTAAGGGCAAGCTATTACTGAAATCCGTAGTTAATGAAATTGTTCTTCTAGTAAAACTTAGTATATAATATATAGTATGAAATGTTTTACCAAGAAACTCGTAAACGAATTTTTGGTTTTCCACGTCATGAACTTGGTTTGAAACGTCAAATTGAGAATCACTTGAGTGAAGACTGGAGGGCGATAAACGAGATGGAGAATGACAGGTCTGAGACAGTCTGGTATCGGCGTTATGTTTGCGCCAAGTTAGGAAAGTTAGGATTTCCCATTTTTGTTCATTTTATAACTTTTAGGATTAATGCAGTTTGTTGTAATCTTGTGCAGTGGAAGGTTGATTACTACGTACGAATTTGCATTTTAATTGACTAAATGTTAATATAATAATATGCATGAATAGTGAGATGAATCTTGAATTTTTACTGCACTCCGTTCTTTGTACAGTTCAGGTTATGAAACTAAAATAGACGCAAACTCTGTATCTGTGTGTTCATCATAATCACCCTGAACAGATTCCAATGTTTAACTGTGCTAAAACGAATTAATTTATTGACACTGTTATCTGTTAGGATTTGATAGTTTGGTTTTGGTAGATCTCTAAATGATGATCACAGAATACAAAGCCAATGATAATAATTACAACTGGGATGCTTCTACAGCCGAGTGCAAGTCATGAATTAAGTCACTTTCAGTAGTGGCATTAGTAATGTACATTTTATACTCATGTGAACCTTAGTTTAAACGTTGTGGACACATGTAGCATAGTAACAATAAAAAGGATCATCAGTAAGGTTGTTGTAAGGCAGTAAAGAAAGATCCGTACACGTGTAAGTAGGGGAGGAAGAATTGATATAAATATGGAACGTGATGTGAAGGCAACCATTTTCTTCTTGACTGAACTTGCTGAACATACATCGCTTAATACATTTAACAACATGCAGAATGAAAAGTGGTGATGTGATGTACTTTTGAGGTTACGTTTCTTCACTTAAATCAGTAATACATTATTCATGACTCACATGCATAAACACCGTCTTTGATAGGACTTCCTGTTACATATTCGAAAAAACTACAGTCACTTAAATGTGAGCACTATCAGAAGAAAAAGTTTCAAATTGCTTCATTTTTTCTGTTTTTATTAGACCTTGCTACGTATTGTAGAAATTTTAGTCATATCTCAGCCATGAACAAAACGGAGCGGAGCCAAAAACTTGGCAGGCACCTGAGACACCTCTGGGGTAATGTGAAACACCGTTAGAGAAGCATGTGAGATCTTAGAAGCAACATGCAATGTTTCATTTCTTCAAATTTTGAGCTCAGTTGAGATTTTTAGACATTCTGGGGAGTTATGGTTGATTTAAAAATTAAAATAAAGTAAACAGAATAAATTGAGTAGTTTTAATGCAATGGAAATCAATAACGAAGTCGAATAAGTGTAAAGTTAATAAAACATACCAAGAGTGCAAGACGTTTTATTATAGAATTATAGTATTTGAAAGCGTATAAATACAAATGCCAGATAAAAATAAGTTCGATTAGGGTGCGCAAATGGACACCTATAACGACCTACCAGATTGTGTTGTATTGTAACACTTGCTTTCATACTGAACGAAAGTGAAACCTAATCTTCTTTTCATGCCAAGATAATGCTGCATCACGATCAATTTCTACTATTTACTTAAGAGGAATAAATATAACAAACACAGGCAGGGGAGATTCCCCATATTATTAGATCTCGAATAGTTGCCTTGCATTACTGGGTAGAGCTACATAATTCAGTACTGACCGACGACAGTTTCAGATGTCCGTCTGTCTATCATGCTATGAGGAAAACTGAAGTGCTATCATGGAACACTCTAAATTTTGAAATATTTGAACACTTCCTTGCTGAGTATCAAAATAACTGCTATTTGTTATATACTATATACCATTTTTAACGATTTTTTAAATTTTGATTCGGATACTTTGCTACATGCACACACGCTGGTTGTCACGTTTGCTTGCCATTAAGTTTGGGAGTGGTAAGCTGTATTCTTCAATAAAGACGACAGCAGGGAACCAATATTAGTCAAGGGATCAAACTTGACTCCCCGATTAACACCCTGCCTGCTAATATTACATTTCCTTTTCCTATTTTATGGTCTGTAGGTTGCATATGTGCTTGTTCTGTTTTTCGCGTTCCGATGGTACTCTATTTTTTAAATGCTTGCTACTTCATGAATCTAAAGACACTGGACACTTATTTTTATTTTTGATTCTCTTTGGTCCATTGCAGATTATAAATATTTTAAGAAAAATAGGATGAAATCAGTCATGCATATGTCACTTGTATTTTTGAGTTCATTTTAATTAAAGTAGTAAAATCATTTCATTTCACTTTTACCAGCAATTAGAATTTTTATTATATATTTGCATTTACATATCAGTAAAGAACTAGTGAGAAAATAACATTATCTGCGTGAATTATATTGATTCCAATATTCTGATGCCAGTTTATGCTCATTAATACCCATCTACTAAGTGATTTTATAAAGCTTTTCATATGACCTTGTCTTTGTTTATTTGTAGCACTCGATGGTATACTTTTACCACCACTATGAATTGCCTGCAATTTTGAGACAAGCCCAACAACCAGAAATTCCTACTCAATTTTTTAATGACGATCAAAATCAAGGACCTCCACCAGGTTCTTCGCAAGGTAGTTCTTCTCCGTCTTCAACTGGTTCAGGCGATTCTGGATCAACTTCGACAGAAGCAGCTGCCGCATCAGCGTCCGCTTCACAAAGGACAGGAAGTGAGAACGGAGCTTCGACACGAGATTCTCCACTTACTCCTGCTCCTCCTCATCCTTCGACCACATCATCTATAGCAACCACTAATAGTCGTACCAATGATGACAGCAACAATGTTCCAATCAGCAATATTACAGTGACACTTTCTTCGAGTGGTTCAAGTGTCTCACCGGTATCCGTAGAAATATCGCAACAGCACTTTTCGTTAAGCAGTGATAATATGAGAAGGGGAGTCACCCCGACGCTTAGTAATAGTAGCAGCAATTCAAATGACTCGTCTTCGTCGAATGAACTTAGGTCATTTACGGAAGCTGTCCGTACTTTACGTAGCAATAGTAATGAAATTAGTGGTAGTACGAGTACGAGTCGTGGCTCTGTTATCGGTGCTTCATCTACTAGTCCTACCGACTTCTCTGCGCATGTGAGTGTCAGTTACTTGACGGATCCGATTACAACAGCATCAACAGCAAGAGGCAATACTCCTGGTGTTAGTTCCATCCTCGGAACAACGACAACCACCAGTCCAACATACAATCCTGTTACAAGATTGTAACTACCTATTGACCTATGAATGGTTGAAAACCATAAGCTATTGTAATTAGACCACGTAGTGAAATATATTTAACCATTAACATAATATATTATAATTATTGTGAAAAAGCGTTTTATCTCTAAATAAAATATATATTTAGCAATTTTTCTCATTTCTGCAATGGTAGAAAAACTTATTTCATTATCAACTGGGAAAACCAAAATTGCATATTCCACCCCACTTCTCCGCCCTTGGAAGAACTTTAAAATAGCTTGTTCCATTCACTCCACTCTCCACCACTCTTTTTCTGGGAAGCTTCCTCATGTATGGCAAACAAAATAAAGCCTTTTGGTTAGGGTTTTTACTCGAATGAGCTGAGGCAAGTATCAAGGGGCAATGTGGTACGAAGATCTTTAAAAATCACAAAAGTTATGTGCAAAACGTTATAATTATTTTCTTTACAAAAATGTAAATTACAAATTTTCTTTGTCCTAATACATACAATACATTTACTGATATAAAAAATCATCCCTTATCAATCATTTTATATTATGATTAATTAATTAATTTATTTATTATATTTTTTATATTATTATCAAACGTAAACAATTTATGATAGCTAACCAGCTAACGCTTCTTCCTTTATAGGGTCTTGCTATTTATTTCCTTCCAACAAGTGAAAACATTTGTAAGAAAAATGCTTTTAAAAAGAGTACGTGCGTATGTGACTTGTGATATTTTTACTTCAGTACAAAGTACACAATTTGTATATTTTCAATTCATTATGTAATTGAATTCCTAGTATCCATTTCGTTGATTTATTGCCATTGTTGTTGATGTTTTTTTTAAAAATTTGTGGCTTTGACCCGTTTCCCTATCCTTCCTTAGACCGTTGCAAATTATCGTACAAAATAAAAATGTTAATTCTCAATTGAACACATAATCCACTTTTTATTATTGTATGTAACATGCATATTATTAGGAACATCTTCCGGTAAGCAATTCAACTTAGGAGATGTTAAAATACAAATTTTTGCATTGTGTATTTTATCTTTTTATGGTGCATAATTTGAAATATTGAGTCATCATAATAGATCCTCTATTCAAGCATACAATGGAAAGTCAGCCAATGTGTAGTAATCAGTAATCACATAGAACTGACGAAGAACAAAATTACCCTTTGCTGTCATTATTGCATCATTATTCATATTTATAAACGAGACCAAAAGGAATGGAACCACTACAGCGAACCAGTGGAAATGAGGAGATGCCACGCCACAGAAAGGCGCATTTTGATAAAAAGAATACGTGAACAGCGTGAGGTTGAAATCAGCTAATAAAATGGTAGCAGTAAATTGAAAGGAGTACAAAGTGTCTCATAATGAAACCACATCACAGAGAAAATAGGGGCGGACTGAAACTTCAGGGTAGTTATCAAGATTCACATTAGAAAAACTTACTCCGGACATTTTGATGCATCCGTGTGTTCGTCCGTCGGTCCCGTTGACAAATTTATAGCAATCTTATTCCCAGTTTTGTCAATAGAGCTAGATAGTTATTTTATATTTCACTGTCAATAAGTTAATGATCATCGAAAGACGCGGTGCTATCTATAGCGTTGATGAGACCTCACATTTCTATTTACTCATTATCATACCCGGGCTGAATTTTGAAAATTATTAATAGAAAAACAATGGGCAAATATACTAACTTGCCTAACTTGCAATATAACAACTTATTGGTTAGTTATAAGCGATAAGGATACATTTTAAATTCAAAACCATATTTAATTATAATTTAATCATTTGTCCAACAATCGAACCAGCCACAATTCAAAGTATTTTTATAGGTAAAATGTCATTAAAATGATTTATTCTGTTGTTTTATACTCTTGTTCTGTTTATCCAGCTTTCCTGACAAGTTGTAAGTGTTGGTTGATTGCAAACTACATTTGGTTTGTTACCAAGCTACCGTAAAGTATGAGTGTGAACCTTACTTACACCGTTTTTCCTAGTTTGATTTTCGCTTCTTCTTACGGCTTATATCCGCTGCTTACAAAATTATACGTCTCTATTCTCTTCAAAACCAAATCTTTGTATGTGAATTAGAAAATATTGTTGTATAGGATAGAAAATTGCTTTCAACGAATGTACGCAGCATTTAATCACGATCAACGATGAAACTGTTCCCTTTTCATCATGTTTGTGGCGACAAAATCTGAAAAGAACTCATAAAAGCATTCTTGTGTACAGCTTTTCTCGTTAACATCAAACACGCCTACGAACGAATACTGTTAATTTTACATCATATGTAAATAAAATATATATGTTCAAATAATATTCCTTAGAAAAATTCCAGAAAATGAACCCAAGTCTATACTAGGACTGTTCTATATAATATGTTTTCTACCTCTACCTGCGACATGTATTTTTCATATGTATTTGCATTGCTGAGTGAGAAAGTAAGTATGTAATAGTAACACATCAATGCATCAAATACATAATCATACGTGTATTGTTCCAAAACGTAGACAGATACATGTATCTGTCATGGAGGGTGTATATTGTACTTATATCAGATCTTTGAACATTAAGAATATCATAGTGCATTATCTCACATTCATAGTTATAATTAAATTATAAATTGTATACGTTATAGATACAACTAGGTACCCGGGGTAACTTGGAACATCAGAAAAGTAAATAGGCAAATTGGTTTAAGCAAATTAGTTTTGATTGACAGCTGCCGCAAGTGTTCGCTAAAATCTATCACGCAATCTATCACAATTAGCGATTTTTATTGAATACCTGTAATTCCTTTCTTGTACATATTTATGTATTTCTGTTATGCCTGTAGATGCTCTAGGACCCACACATTTCAATATTTCGCAAAATTTCTTATCAACAGGCTATGACTTATCATAGCTGGATAACAAAGAATAACAGTACTGAGTAGCCATAGTCATGAAAAAAGATTCAACCTGGTTCGTGTCTTCTAAAATGAGCACTAACGGGTCATTCTAAAAGATGTGAGAATATTAAACAGTTTATAAGTTGGTTCAACAAAAAATGAATTTTTCCTATCCATTTTCTAAAACTGAAACTTTGAATTTCCAATAAAAATGCTAAACAGTCGCTGGATTTCGCTGCGTTGTTATATTAGTTAACCTTTCAAATCTGCCATTATCATTTATCAAATTGATTGAGATAGACAAGATAGATAGGCCTCAAATCTTATCCAAATTTCAGGATTTTGTCATGCTTTCTACGTGAAGCTAACATTGGGAAAACTTGATATTTGAAGCTTTACGTTAAAAGAAAATATTAAATTTAAGAAAGCTTTGGCGAAAAAATCTGTCACAAAAATCATAAGATACTATAAAAAGAAACTTCTTACCACTTAAAAGGTGGGATTTCCTCTCGATGAGCTTTGAATTCGCCATATCCACTTGTTTTTAAGACGTTTGATATTATGTATTCATTTCTTTATTTTGATGCAATGAAAGCAACGTGTGTGCCAACAAGGGAATGTGTCAATTTATCTGACTTGTCGAGTAAATATAACCAGTTGACAATACACATGTATTTTATGGCCAACTGATTAGGAAATTACGACCAAGCCGAGATACCAGACCAGCCCAAGTTCACACACGAATTGCCAAATAATCGGATGTTTGTTTTATGTTTGGTGAATTTTACGATAATATCCTTTTATTGTTCTTGATTGTTAATTAAGTAGTCCATTCAGTCTTTTATCTGGAATTTCCTCCGCAGCTACGCTTCCCGTTTCCTGTATGTAATTACGTTTCAACGGTAGAAGTATGTCTTATATGAGGTATGGGAAATGGTAGAAATTATTTCATAATGAGGAGATTATCTGTATCCTGTGTAATTTGATTAAATTCCATGCAACACTGGGTGGGCACTATAACATCTTTAGATTCCAATCCTAACAGCATCAATCCTCCAGCAGGAGCAAGCTGCATTTCTTCTTATGTGTTTCTGATATGAGCCCCAAGTGAAAACGACGTAACTTAAGAACTACAGCATAGCCAGACAGCTAACAAGGTGTGCATTGTCTTTATTTGGTGAACCCCATTTTGTTTTCTACACGTCGTATCTTGCTTTAGGTGCATCTTGTTGTTTTTCCTTTCTTTTGCTATTTTCCGCTTCAGCTTTTCTCTTCTTGTTGCTTTCCCATTGTCTATAGTTGTTTTTTCCCAGAGAAGTAACGTGTATTCTCAAGCAATAACAACTCTAAAAATTTCGTGTAATTACCCAAGAATACCCCGTTACTAATTGGGATTTAGAGAAAACGTACAGGTAAGTTGTAAACATGTGGTAGCTCGAGAAAATAAGTTGAACTTGTTCTCTCCTCTCCCTTCTCGGTGATTATGCCGTTTCCAGGAAGTCCTCTTCGTTTACTTCTTCCTTACTCCCTTGTCAAGATTACGGCATTGTGCTTGATATTGCAATTAGTAAGCATTACTGACAGAATCGATATCATAATGATTAAGGATGAGTTTCTGAAGAATAAAAAGCACACATCATTCTCTTTTTGTAACACAAAGTCTTTATGCACTTATGAGTACATATTATCTTTACGTGAGGTAAATTGATAAACTTATAAAAATACTGCTTTCAACTTTCAATACAAGGATTTAGCAATGTCAAAAAATGAAGCAATCTATACCAAATCATTTAAAGCAGGAAGAGGAGTAAAATATAAAATTCTACCAGCCAAAAAATGTAGATGTACCTATGTATTCATTTTACTGTAAAACGTACTTCACATTTTATGATTTTTGCGATGCATGTATTGATGTATAGTCAAGCATTCAATTAGTTCAATGTTTATATGATTTTAACCTGTGTGTGAAAATCTTTAAAATACATTTCCAGTATAAAAGTTGAAATTCGAAATTGGTAAAATATTTAGTGAGAAATGCTCAAACCATTTATAAAATTTTGTACCAAACCACAGTTGCTTTGTAAAATAAAATTTAATACAAAACCGGTTGTAAAACAGTTTTACTAAAACTCTCTGATGTAAGACCAGCATGCTTCGAGCTAACGACTTTGCATCATAGCTGAATATGATCACGTTGACAATATATGTCTATCACGTAATACAAAAGCTGACATTCAAATTGGCAATTATTTCAATTTCAAATCATTTTAATACTTAGCCTGAGTTTTGGATTTCCGACCAGGACTTGTTTAATTTGCTAATTTCATACGTGCAGGTGCGTTATAATATGCATAATAGTTTATAGCATGTGTTTAGACTAGAATTATAGTGACTTGTGACTAAACTTGTTAGATGAAATCGTCATTTATCATCACATAGATTTTTAGTTCTCTCATCCAAAATTAAATTTATCTACTTCGTTTTAGCTGCAAGCAAACCTTTCAATTCAAAGCTACAAGAAAATAGGAAAACACAAAACATTACAACACATTAACAAGGAAGCGGGTTATCCTTGCGTATCCACTCCTCTTCACTTTCTCTCTCCCACCGAAACATGCATAATGGATGTAGCATGGACATTCTAGGAGGTAAGAGTGTACATAAAGTGCATTAAGTACATTAAAAACAAGAAACTCGTCGAACATAATACCAAAAAAGAATCTACTTGACAAGAATCAAGGAAAGGGAAAACCATGGGAGTACAAATCAAGTGAAGAAAAAGTAGCACTCCAGCACTGGTTTTTTAGACAGAAACATAAGTGATAGTGATAACTAGTATGTGTAGGGATATTCAACGCATTTCGGTCATGGTGAACAATACGAAGTAACGTTGTTTCCTACGATTCCTTGTTTCCCGTCGTCCGTCCATTCGAATGGAAAATGTCTGACTGATACTGACTAAGACGAAAAAAAAACGTAATTTTGGAAAAAATGACCTACAATTATATGTCACTTGCTACCATTTCATCAAGATTCTAAGATTAGAATTGGCCGTTCGAATAAGTAAATCGTGGAAAGGAAGGGCATGGCACAGTCCACTTCCATTGGAAGGAAGGGAAAGAAGGCGCGACGTTAGGAGCGACGATTATGTATTTTACAAGCAGCTGTACATCAATGTTGAAAAAGAAGAACATCATTGATTAAGAAGTTCCTGAGCTTGGTGTGTGAGCAAATCAAGTGTGTTATATGACGATGCGTGGTCTTAACCATGGGTTCCTTTAAAGATGCATTATTGATAACAGTATGAAATTTGTGTTCGATTATTTAATAATCTTTTCAAACAATTATTTTGATTTGCTTGCTGAAAAAATTTGACGTGGTTGCAGCGGTTAAACAAAGAAAGATAAAAAATGTAATAAATATGTAGTTAGCAAAAATGTTTTATTCACGTTCTTATAAAGCACGGAACTGGACACCTAAGTCCCAATGATATCGAACTACGAACGGAAATCAAAACGACAAAAAACAACTCCGCATCAGTTTGACAGGAAATTACAGTAAGGAAGTAATGGGCGATTGGTTGATTGCGAGAATGATGATGTAGTGTAGCCCCACAAGTTCAACCTAAAGTTTCAGCTTCATCAGATTTGTCATATGTCATCAGAGCTCAGTATTGGGCAATGAAGTCATGACAAAATACTGATAATATATTGTAGCCCGGGATACATTTCATATTGAATTAATTTTTAAATTGAAAACAAGCCTTTTCCGGAACCACTTGGCCGATTTTGGATAGCATTTGAAATTAGAAGTTCTACAAGGATATTTATAGCACTACGCCTTCTACGTTTTATCGAACGAATATTTTATTATCGTTATCTATCTGAAGGAAATACAGCCAAATCTCGTCAAGTCTATTGAATTTTGGAGTTGTACACATTTAATAAATAAAATTAGTAAACGATAGTATTTTGTAGGCAACTAATCTATAACTGATATTGTCTGACTAATTTGTCAATAAAATTGATTTGTTGTCTTAAGGAGTAAGTTTAAAAAGTTCTAACATCTAAATGCCTGAAGTTTCACTATACGGCTTGTTCTATGTTTGTCTTTGTTGTTTGTGTTTATGGCTGGAGGATACCCTTTGTGGGAAACAAGTGCATAGTATGCAAAACAGTTCACTTTGTATACAATTTGCATGGTAGTAAATAATGAAATAAATAAATTGTAAATAATTAAGAAAAGTGGTTTTTGTTTTCTATGTAAACCATCAGCTTCCCGTTCAGGATTCGTTTAATATGTATAAGCCATTCATGTTAGCAATTTAGAATGCAGAAATACGCGTAGTGGTCCACATGCAATTACAAACTTATTGTGCAAGAATTTTGCAGATGCAGCAATAAAACCATGGGTGAAAATTTCTAAAGACATGCATACGCAACATATCAAATAAGAATATTTGTACAAAACTTTAAAATAATATTTATTGGATTGTCATGGAGTCATCGCAGGAAACTTCCGAGTAACGGGTATACTAAATATCAAGGCCTTAAAGTATAGGGTATTGTTCCAAAACGCCCGTTGCTTATAGTGTCTAGATGTTCATGAATATTATGTGGTCAACTAGATCAGACTAATTAATCTAGACCCTAGCTTTTTCAGGTCATTTTAATATTTCAAGGGTTTCAAAAACTGAAATAACATTATTACAAAATTTCTTTGTTTTATATTGTGATGTATTAAATTGCATAATATAAGCTAATTGGTTTTTGTAATTGCAATTAATAACATCTTTACTTATAAATATTATTTTGGTATGACTGGTTATACATTTTTTTACTCCGCTTGATTACAGTGCATTCATTATATCACACTGCATGAATGGCTTTTCGGGGTGAATGAAATTTTTCAATATTATTATTATTACTCTTACTATCACAAGCCAAGCCTAGTCACAGCCATTGTTCAGGAACAGGAAGCTCCAGAAAAAGTCGAAGTTGAGGGTGTAATAGTGAAAGCTAGAGTTTTTATTGTGTGCAATTTTATACAAACGTGGCTCCCTGCTTTCATCTGTTAGGCTATAACGTGTTGGTGTGTGTTTTTCTCTGTATAAGCATGCATTGTATCTCTATATCACCGTCTCTGCCCAGTATGGAATATAGAAAAACTAATTAACTTAAGTGAAAACAGACGGAGATACAGACAGATTATAGAATGCACATAAAAAAGATAAAAAATGCTGTTGCTGTAGATGACTCGTGTATTTCCATGTATACGTGTAAGCAACCAGACATACGATAGGGACCGGTTAAAAAGGTATTCAAACAATCATACATGCAATGCGTGCTTTCATAATCTCACCTTATTATTATTATTATTATTCTTTCTCACCGTCTTTTTATCTTCTCTGGGGTTTCAGCAGCTTCGGGGTATAAATGCTGGAAAGTATGAATTCGTATAGGGTTGCCGGATTGTGGATTTTCGTGTGTTGGTAGTAGGTTATGTGTGTAATGCCATGATGATGCCGCCGTTACGATGATGGGAAATTTAAGTAATTCATGCCATATGCGCGTATCTACGTTTACAACCATAGCAGAAGCAACAGCGCCGGTACCACCAATATAACGCGTACGCGTACACATTTGAAACGTCGACAACGAAGCAATATATTGTGCATTTGGCTGTATTGTAGGAAGGTTAGACACATATATGGGTACACATGTTTGTAAATTTACAAAACAAGGCAGCAAGATGCTTGAAGCAAAAGGAAAGGAACAAGAACGTAGAGAAAGGAGCTTAGGAATAGATATCAGAAAAAAGTAGGAAGAAGAGAGTGAGATAGAAAATCTGTAAAAGTGAAATGCGTGCGCGCGTGTATAGTAGTAAGTTTTAGTTGTTGCTCTCCTTTTTTCCTTTTCTCTGGTATTAAAGATTCGTACAGATTGCTTCAACTCTGCAGCTCGTTCCTTTTCCTTTTCTTTCACTGTCTTTTCTTATTTCTTTTTGGTCTTCCTTCTCTGTTACACACAGTTTCACTCACACGCAGTATTTTTTTCGACGATACTCCATCGGAAATGAAACCGGAAGTCAGGTCGAAATTATGGCTTTTGGAATAAGTATACCCGGAAACATGATAGTGTGTGTATGTACAACTTTATAGGTTTTATATAGGGTTTAGCATAAGAATTTAGACATGACTGATGTTGTACAATGTTGTTCATTGCATCTACATTTTAATGAAATGGTCAATACTTCTTGCTTGGTTTAAATAAGTTTTTTAAAAAGATTATCTTTGCCTTAAACAGAAAAATCTAGTCTCTATGGATTTGCTTCAAGCAAATTGCAAATTACAGTACGAATTAATTCGTTGATTTTACTTTTACAACCAATTTTGACATGGAACCATACTCAATTTACTCACCATGGAGAAAATATGTTAATTATAGTGATTTTAGTTACCTATTTCCGTGTTAACATTTTCAAAATTCAGGTTCCTCAATAAAGATAAAAAATCTTGACATTAAAAAGAAAAAGAATAAAATGGCGATTAACAAGCAAAGCAGGAAACAAAAAGTTTGTGCATTGTGCAAGAACTTGGAAAACTAAAAACTACATGTAAAAAATAAAATGAATTTAAAACCTGTTTTCAAAATCACAATCCAAAATTGAAAAGACTAAACTAAAGATGCATTTTGAAAACTTAATTTTCAGTTACCTTTAATTGCGTTGTTTTTAGTTGTGATGCTGGATTAGAGAACTGTTTCATTGTTCACATTTTCTTCAAGATAAATGCAATTGAGATATTTGATAAAGATTTCGCATCTTGTTTTCCAAAATGTTTTAAAGTAAATTGTTTCAAATATGTGCTTTCTCCAGTAGAACGTTCACATTAAAATTACTTCACGACAGTCTCACATTGTGTAGAACTCTATGATAATATTGTTCACGATGTAATGTGCATTATGTTGTATTATATAAAATTTAAAACCTTATTTTGGTAATCAAAATTATGAAAAATGTTCAATAGTGATTGCACACGTTGATTTCTAACCTAATGTCAAGAAGACGGTTGATCTTTTCCCATTCGCTGGTGATGCAGATGATGATGGTGCTATAGCAATCAATGTATTCAGTATGCTTATGCTGTAGTACGCATAGTGACGGGAAAACGTCTTCTTGTTGGATGACTTTTAAGGAAGGATGACAAAACCGAAATGGACTTGGTCGGTCGGTGGGATTTGGTTTGGATAAGAACCATTTTTACAACTGCTGTTGGTGTTTCATTGCCTCTCCTACAACTGCAACTTTGCTATAAGGGCTCGGCAAAGAGACAAGGCGAAAACAGCACTGCTGCTGGCACACACACAGTTCTTTTCATTTCAATAATGATGGTAATAGTGGGAGGAATGCTTCTCTATCAATGCCTTTTACTTTCCCTTTGCTATTGCCATAGCATATAGGGTAATACCTGCCAAGAGTAGTAGAAGCAACAATCTAGTATATACCTCAGGATGAGCAACAGCATCAGCATAACAAATAACAAAGCTTTAGCTTGCATACTATTTGAGTTCTCCATGTAGGAGAAAATGTTGAAGAGAAAGTGTGGTGCGATATATAGTAGCATAGTAATACCTTGAAATACATAGTCAACGGCATATACACAGCAACATGGAAAGATCTATCAGCGTAACACCGAACTACTAAGGAGACAAAAAATAGGTAGTTTTATCACCATATATTTAGCACTCAGAGGACCTTATAATGTGAAATCTCGGATGTAAGTAAGCGCAAAGAAGTAGCTGTACCACTCTACAATGTATTGCTTTTTCTGACTTCGCATGGGGTATGCTTTCTACCAGCAGTTTGCACTTACTTGTGAGAGCATCTGCACTCAGTACCTTACGATTTCCCTTGTAATTAAGTTTTTTCTGAAACAGATTGGCATATTTAGATGATATCAAATAATCACTGATTATACTAATCAGGTACTTTTAGATTTAAAAAAGCTTGCATACCATAATAATTTGGACAAATAATACTAACCAATGTTACAATCTGCCCTCAATTGCATAAAAAGTTTAAACAATCTTAACAATTTGCAAGATTTTCTATATTGATGCTCACATTTCCCCATAAGCAATACATTAGCTTACATTGTTAACAAAGCAAAATTGTAGATGAAATCTAATCGTGATGTGTACTTGTGTAAGATCAGATCATATATACATATGTAGTTATGATGAATTGTACAGCATTAAGAAATATTAAAAAGAGCATAGGCTAATTTTGGAGTTACTTGTACAAATAAAATGAGATAAAAATAATATTCCAACTGTTGAAATTTCTCAGATTGGTATGAAGTCGTATAGTTGAGCCATTTTCTATTTGCACTTGTATGAACTCTTTTAGGCCAGCATATGCTGCACTTTTGCCATACATAAGCTCTACACACAGTAGGTAGAACGTGTAATGAACACTCTCTCTCCACCACTCTCTAAGCGACAACGTGAAGCAGAATGGAGACAGCCAGGCAGGGTGGCTCTCACTCGATTTCTTTCCCAGTCTATTTTCTTCTCCCTGTTGTGAATCTTTCTCTCTGGTAAATACAACGCACATACAAACAGTGGACGGATGCTTTTGAAAGCCAAGAAAAGGGAAAATGTTTTATGAGTGTTTGCAAGTGGCTTGTATCTGGCAAAGAGTGAGCAGACAACAACATTCATTTCTCAACTATCCGTCTCCCTTGTTCTGTCTTTCCCAGAGTTTTCCCCTTTCCCGTTTTTATTTTCTTTCTCTGTTCGTCGCGAGCGCTTTCGTTAAGAAAAACCCAACTTGCAATAATAATGCCTTCGTGCTCAGTGTGCATACAAAAATACGTGTTTTTACTACACAGTACACACACACAATGAGTTTCTTGATTTCTTTCTTTCTACCTTCGAGTGAACATCTGGATTCTATATGGTTTCGATGGACAAACATAATGCATAATATCATCATTAACCAAACTGGGGAATAAAAAAGATATATATATACTTGGAATGAAGCAGCCTAAGTATTTTTCCAGAGTTTATACGCTATATTATAAATATGCTTTTCTTGTTGCTTCGCCATCGCTTGGAAAATTCAAAGTAGTTTTTCACAGATCGCAACGTCTTTTTGCTTCTGCCTTTTTTTCGCCACACACATTCCTTGATTTAGTTTCTTATAATATTTTTATCTTAATACGGTCATTTTACACCTTATATGAAAATTTCATAGCGTTTTTATACGCCAATTTCATTAACTGCAACTTTTAAAATTCCAATGTGCTGATTGCATGCCACATATGAAGGTTTTTCTTATAACATGTATAATAATACTAAAGTCCTATACAATTAAGTATAAATTTATTTATAACATTGTGTTGTTCTCCACATTAAATGTGAGGAAGCTGCACTGCACTCTGGGACGACCAAAAGTGTCTCGAAAAAACAAGCCAAGAGAACAAGCAGTGGAGTGCTTCTTGCGTCCTGTTGCTTTCTCTCACTTTTATATATTGCATAACAATAGTAATAATGAGTGTAAGAAGAGAAGACATGTTTTTATGTGCATCCATCCAATCCATTATACTTGCCTTTTCATCGTGAACTATTATAACCATTATAGGTAGTTTTAATGCTGTTGCTTCGGTTTAGCTTGTTGCTGCTGTGATCATGATGATGGTTTTATATGATATGCTGGCAAAAGGGGAGCCAGACATACGTCGGTATCATTCGGTGGCTTTATAAGTAGAATGTGTTTTTAGGATCGGAGAAAAGTGCACCATCTCCTGTTATTATGCTATTGACTACGCTGTTTTGGATCCACCTCTATAATCACATACATTAGCTACATATATTATGTATTGTGCATGCCTCAATGGAGACTTCTGGCATCGTGGTGAAATATTATACCGTATGTTCATGAAAACCCCATAGAACAACTATCGTGTCATATTTTCCCTTCTGCCTAGATATTTTTCGCTGTCTTCTTATCAGCTTGTCTTCAACTCTATCTAGCAAACCAGCAGACCCGTATTTCA
The DNA here is from genome assembly GCA_029691765.1 of Entomobrya proxima. NCBI lineage: Eukaryota > Metazoa > Arthropoda > Collembola > Entomobryomorpha > Entomobryidae > Entomobrya > Entomobrya proxima. The sequence continues at coordinate 2,436,479 of CM056169.1, forward strand.
AACTGCTTACACTTACACACGCAGTTTTTTTCTGAATTACTCGCCAGCTCTTGCTTTTACTTTTTTGTTGAGTCTTTCTCCTTTGGAAGCTGTTTCGTGCTTACCATCAAGCCTCCTCCACTGATTCTTCTACTGAACACTCATATCACAGGAGACACTATATTCTATTTATAATTACTTGGAAAAAACGACATTATGTTGGTTTTATATGCTGCCAAAGCTTACACTATGTTACGCTCGGGATATCTGGTTATCCCTGAAACGTGGTATGTCGAAAGGTGCATATTGACTTAGATATAATATAAAACCAATATATATAATATAAGAACATGTATTTATCTATATATTATAGTTGGGAGCTATTTATTTGTTATGAGAGTCGTGAAATAATGCATTTAAATGAAGACGCAAGGTTTCTCCAGATACAAGTATTAAAGACGTTGACCTGTCTCAAATAAACAAAAAGAGTGTTGGTTTAAACGTATGGTTTAATGCTAACACTTGATTAGCCTATACCTACTTTTAAAATAAAATTATTTGCCTTTTTCCGTAACGGGTAAACCAATGGCAAAATTTGGATTACTTGAAATTTAAAGTTTGAACATAAGCCAAATTTTTCAATAGAAAGAGTAACACGTACGTTAAATACATACATGCATGAAGGTCAATGATTTCTTTAGATAAGAAAATTTTTAATTTTACAACAATATTGTATTTTACCGGCTACAAAAATGTTGACTCGAAATGAAAATCATCCATTAAAAATTTAAAGAATACGTCGATACCGGGACATTCATCCAATTACTGATGGATAAGTATCTGTCTTACCTCTCGAGTAATTAATTTTGAAGTTGGGTAATGGAACACTCGGATATCTAGCAGGCAATAAAAATAAGCTTGGAGGTCACCGCGGTTTAGAGAATTGAGTGACATGTGTGAGGAAGGCAAATTTGTATAACTGAAGATTTGAGTGAAACGCATAGGGAATGGGCCATCAACTAGTACGTATATAATATTGGGTAGACAACTTTCACTTTCAAACAGCAAAACTTTTACTTCCATGGGCATTACTTTACTTATCTGTACATATGGCTCGACTTGCTTTAATCGTGTCTGTCTACATGCATACTTTAACTTCTGTCTCCTGCTGTAAGTTAGTATGTTGTTTTGAGATGTAAGTAGCCCGAGAATTAATAAAAATAAAGTCTTTATAAATATTATTATTTGAATGTAATAGAATAATATTTCAAAGGGATTCCATGCTATGTATATTATCCACTTGCAATTCTGGTCGTAGCAACTGGAGGCAAAAAATGTCTTTTCCGGCATAGCAGTCTTAGATGAGGAATGATTATGTATTTGTCATACTGTTGATTATGTACTTTTGAATCTGTCATTGACTTTGAACTTTCAAGCACAAAGTTAACAAATCCCTCTTAAGGGTAACTTTTTTTCTTTGACGTTGAGTCAATTTCCAAATCATCTTAACGTTTGACCGTTAGATTTTAAATTTAAATAATTTTCAAGAATTTTTAGTTTAACGAAATCGTTTGGTGAACACTGAATGTATCAAAATTCCATGTGCGATGTTATGTTCGAGGATTCCTTGTAATGCCGAAACGACCATACAAACATTGTAGAAAGCAACGTTTTCTAGTAAAAGCGTATAAAAGAACGACGATATGTACTTAAAACTATGAATATGGTACACAGAATCTGTTAGAGAATGATGTTAGTCGTTGCAGATGCGAGCAAAAATTTGACAGATGTCAAGATACTTGCTTCTTTCAGAAAAAAAGGAAAGATATCTTTAAAAATATACTTTAAGACACGTAAGATAAATCATTTTCGAAATTCAAAGTTTTAAATTATACAGAAAAATATTTTTGTTATAATTAAATATTATGTTTTAGTTATGTTGTACAAACTTGTGATATGACTAATAATATGACTCGTAACACTGACAAGCATCTTGCCACGCAGTGAAAAAAACCGAAAATGGATGTAAAACCCATCCATTAAATAATTTTAATGAACCACAACGACTTAAATCATAAATAAAAGTTTTGCACAGGTTAAATTATAATTATAAAATAATTGACAAACAAATCCGTTTTGCTCGTAGAAAGGAGAGATTACGTAGATTAGTATAAAAATATGGTGAAAGCAAGATTACGTTTTCCTGGGAATAATGAAACATACTAACTAGTGAAATCATTAAAGCATTACTTATCTAATGATAAAGATGCATATGTGTATCATGAGAAAAGTTTTACTATGGATGCTATGCTTAATCAACTAACCAAGTGGAAAACAAATCAGAGATTTTTGACCAGGTCAGATAATATCACGCTGTGCGAGATATGCGGAGAGAAAGATTGATGGAAACTTTTCTCAAGGGAAAAACATCTCGGGATTTTCGTGTGGAGTTGGACTTACATGACGGTGTGATGTGAGATGTGATGCTGCGAAACATCTTGTCGCAAGGAATGACTCTTTTAGGAATTGAATTACATGCATAATACATAGATAGCATGCTGCAGTGCTGAGACTCTGAAGCTCAAATAACTGTGAATTTCGGTTCGTCCTTAAGTTTTATTTGCTCTTCTCTCCTGCTAATAATGAATTAACCCCCACAGCTATACATGCAACTTCCAGCGCAATAATGGTGTTCATAAAAATCTCATCCATGGAGTAGAAAAGCAAAAATGCTGCCTAACCAATCAACCACGCTGCAAAAGGGAATTTACAAAACAACAACAATTTACAAATAAAAGAAGCTAAAGTATAGATTTTATCATATTTGTACGTCTGTCTGTCCTACGTACGTACAGATACAGACCGTACTTTTAGCCGGAATCATACCAAATTTGGCTCAATGCAATGAACCGTTGGGTCATAAGATAAGGAAGAATCAATTCTCGATCAAATCAATTTTGAGCCCGATTGATCATCCCCAATACAATGACGCTTATTATTCATTCATCATTCTTCTGCAAAATAATTACATACTACTTCTTTACTATTTAGCATTTATTTTTTTGAACTTTCTTTCAACGTTCATAAATTGTTGGATTTATTATAATTAAAATAAAATAAATGTCGTCACTGATATACAGAAATTTTTATCAACAAAACATTCACTAAGTTAATACCATTATAATTGAAAACATCTTTCCGCAATTTCTATGAAAATATCTTTCTGTTTTTCCAATGAAAGTCACTGTAAACTATGTATTTTTGTTTTGTAAGAGTCCAGCTAACATAGCGTAGCGGGATTTCGGGGTCGTCTGAACATAGGTACGTTATTGAAGTTGAGAATCTTTTGAGGGTGCAGTAAGCAGGAAGCTATCGTAATGCTATCTAAAGTCTTCACCGGAAAGTGCAATTTGTACATTACACCGATGGTTTCCTGGAACGGTGGTAGATCTAAACACAAAATGTTTCTCCCTGTAATAGCTTTTGTTAACCACAAACTCCAACTGTACTTCTGCACTGCAGTGTTAGAACGGTAACAGTAGAAGCAACATTTGAAAGCACACGAGAAAATTGATTTCAACTTAGTATTTTGCATAGTCCTATTTCTTAACAAATGTAGGTAGATACACACCTGCATATCATTTTGTAATCCAATTTGTGAGTGAGGTGCTATGGCTTCCACTTCCATGATAGTTGCAAATCAGTAGATGAGTAGATACCCCAGTTCAGAGTTTGATTCAATCTGGTTGTCACCTAGCTGAAGTTTGTGTTATCTATTCCTTCTAAAATTACAATTATTTTTCAAAGTTTTTACTTAAATTTAAAAAATTACAGTTAACTGTAGCAATTATTGTTAAGTTTGGTAAAAGATTTTGCTAATTTTTAGCATTTTGAGAAGGTAAAAGTCAAGATGACCGATGCAAACGAAATTACTCCAGCAACGCTGAAAGAAATCGTTGCGGGTCTTAAAACACAAGAGAAGATGCAACGAATCAAAACGTCGGAGTCTCTGGAAAAGTAAGTAAATTAAAGTTATACTTAAAATTAACATTACTCAATTACTAAGACTGGTTCTCTACATGCCAATTCTATATTCAATTTTAACGCAGAATCAAAGAGTGGGTGGAAAGTAATCAAAACTCGGATCCTTTCATTACCCCGATGGACAAAAAGAACAATCCATTTAACGAGAAAGGGAAGTGCATCATCACGTAAAGACCATCACTACATCACATTCAACATTGTCAACATTTTGTCTTGTCCTTAATTAAGCTATTACAATTGCCATAAAAAATTGAGTACAAGTTATTACTTGTACATCGTTTTCTTCATAAGCCTTTGGTAATTAATCAACATTCTATTGGTAGCCAAAATGCATATACCCTTAAATGGTGCATTTTACCCAATCAATACATATTATCTTTACAATATTACATTACTTGTTTGAATTGTTTTAAGCGTTATAGTTGTTTTCATTAGACATATAATTGTGAAATTTTAAGAAATTGACTTAATATGGAAAAAATAAACTTCCTGTAACATAATTAAAATATTTTGCATTTACTTAATATCAATTTGACCGCTTCGAGCAGACGATTTGAAAAATTCTAACCTCATTTATTTGAAAACGGAACAACGAATTTAATCATGTGCCTAGTGCTAGTGAGTGACTTACAACTCTGTCACCTTGTTACGAGAATTGATCCTTACTATTTTCCCTGTCATAAGGATCAATTTTCCCGGACTTTACCCAACCAAAAATTGCCCTAAACCATTTTCTGCAAGTTGCTTTCTAATTTGCTTTTACGTATTCTACGTGAAATACTTTTATTTTCCGATGAATTGATTTACAGACTAAAAAATTAATGTTAAATGCAATGCGGGCAAAGCGCATTCATATGGGGTAAACTAGTTACAACAATAAACGCAACCTTCCCTTGCTTCCAAGAAATACGTAAAGGTTTTTGGTGTAACGAGCTTATTTTTAAAATTATGAATGTTTTAATGACAAATTCAATTCTATAATTAAAGTCTATTAAGGTATCGTAAGCAGTTTTGGGTTAATTCATTCAATTGTTCGGAGCTTAAATCATGATCTTGGGAATTAAAGCTTAGTACATTCTAAACAGAGTTCTGTTGCAATCCCAAATATTTCATCATTGAGTTTCCCAACTCAAAAGTAAAGCTAGAAATATTCCTAAAATATTTATGATTTTCTTAACACTAACTTTCTTTTGCTTTCTTCTGTAGTACAGTACATGCAAAAGGGAATTCCGGGCGGACTACATAAATACTCATAAATTATGCAAAAACAAATGAAAGGAAATGTACGTACATACTTATCAGTGTAAAAAAAATCAACCAAAGGGTAAGTCGTTTCTTTTCTTCTACATATAACCCTCAATTCTAGAAAAGGGGTTTAGTTTACAGGTGTATTCAAAATTTCAATTTGAAATACCATCTCTCACCACTTTGTCGTTACGACTTTTAATTTTTGTGTGTTTATCATATTATTACATATTATTGAGATGCTGACAGCACTGCAAACAGACAATTTGGATTTGATAGCCTTGTACTCAACTATCTAATTTTGCACAGGTGCAACAAATAATAAGTACAAGTCAATTTTTTTTGTCAAAAGTTGTGTGACTCACAACTGTCAACTATGTAAAGAATGTCTTTAAGGTTGTCAATAAAGTAAGTTATAACATTTAACATAATATTATGCTCGTCAAATCTTTGAAGGACACTCACATCAGAATTGACTGACATGATTGGATCATAATTGCAAGTTGCCTTTCTTTAACAGAACAGAACAAGTATACAACATCATCAGTATCCCCGCCACTAAATGAACCCAAACCAAGAAAATTCCTAACAGTACGACGCAAGTTTGAGCGAAAGCTTGTTTCTTTAAAATGCAGATTAATTCATTTTTCTTTTGGAAAGCTAAGGAAGTATTGTCAGCTCGAACCTGTGATAATAAAAGAACATCAGTTATTTCCATCCCTCCAGACGAAATGTCGGTTTCCACGAAGTACAGCAAATCAAGGCGCAGAGAGATGTCACACCGCATGACCATGAGAAATTCGTCTGGCTTGGGATCATTCAAATATGAGGCATTTCCGGTTTTATTGTGCAAACCAGGAATGGAACAAGAAGACTTGTTCAAAAGCATCAAATTTCTTCTCATCGTTGGACGCTTTATAGGTGTCATTCCATACTCTGGAGTTTTTAGCAAATCGTATACACAACTCTGCTTTTGGTAATTCTTAAAATAATGAAAATTACTTACTAATGACATTTGTAACAAATAACGGTTTTATAATATGAACTTTGTAAACTTATTGGTAGTCCCAAAAGCACAGCAGCCATAATTTCCTTAAGCATTCTTATGATATTGACTGTGAACCTTGTACTTGGATTGATTGAAACAATCCGATTGCCAAAGCGAAACGCGTTTGAAATAGCAGCATCCGTTCGCGCATCGATTCAGTTTTCTTGGTCTTGGCTAATGTATTGTTGCAATTTTATTCGATAAATTATTCTTTGATTTACAATTTAGTAGTTTAAAATATTTTCTTTGTAGATACTTCAACTTTCTTGTCCGTGGAAAGAAGTTTCTCGGATTGTTTTACTACTGGGCTAAGCCTGCTATATTCTACAGAGTACCGGATCGCCACCTAAAAAGGGATGTTATTCTGATTACAATGTTTATTTTGACTTCAGCGATTTTAGAAAATGCCATTTTGCATCTTGAATATATTCCAGCTTTGGATTCCATTAGTGGTAAGTGAAGAACGGGAGAACAATGCTTACTATTATATTTAAAAAGTAATCTGAACTGCAGAAATCACAATACCTTTTTAACCATATATGAGGTTATGAAAAGTGTGGACTTGTTGCAGGTACCCGTTTTCCAAATATAACTATTGGCAGAAACGGCTTTGAAACTTATTACCGAAGGTCTCACGATCACTGGTCAAAGATTCTTGGATTTCACGAAATTATCTCCATTGTTGCATTTATTCAGCACAAATGCATGCTTTATAGCTGCAATTACATGGACATAATGATTGCTATCTTTTCTCGAGCAATCTACTTTAGATTTAAAATGCTGTTTAAGCTAGCAGACGAACATCTAGCCAAACCACTCCGAAAAGGGCGTCATTTATCAAAGAGTGGAAAACTGAGTAGGACGTGACTAATTCTAAACTTCTCAGATTATAGCAAGCAACAATGTGCCTTAATTTTCCACATATTTTTTTAACTTCTCGTAACGGTTTACTTATAGATTCAAATGGTTGGGTACAGTTGGCATATGATCACAAGAAACTGTGTGATTTACTTCAAGAAATTGAAAACTTCTTTTCTCCACTTATTTTTGGTTCATATTCAGTCAACATATTTTACATTTGCATTCAGGTAACAGCATAAATATGACTAATCAAAAGTACTTTCAAAATGACGATATCGTTATAATTTTATATTGTAGTTACTTGATGGATTAACGGTGAACATTTCGACAAAAAGCCTTGTTCATTCGGTGTATGCCCCATGGTCTTTTATACACATAATATTTCGTGTATTTATAATTTCTATATGCGCCGCGAGAATAAACTCTTACGCACATCAAATCAGAAGCGTGTTACAGGAATGTCCCATAGATCAGTATAATGCTGAGGTAAGCGGAGAAATGCAGAGAAAGTACAGAAAATTTTAAAGATGCCTACCTAAACATTTCTAATATGAATTTCATTTGGACTTCCGATTATACAGGTTGCCAGATTGGATAAGAAAGTGACTACGGGACCTGAAATAGGCTTAACGGGTCTTGGCTGTTTTGTAGTTACAAAACCATTTCTTTTGAAGATCATCAGCGTAGTCTTCACTTTTGAAATTGTGCTCCTTCAGGGGGCTCCACCTTCTGTTACTGGAAGTGATTGTAAAATGTGAAAATTTGATACAAATCAATGAGTTGTAAGCATAAACTTTTATGCAGTATTTTAGTAGTAAATAAATAATCGTAACCAAATTACGAAGTAGGAACAGCAGTAATTATATGAATTAAAACTTAAAATTATTATTCTCTCATTTCATTCATCATAAAAAAGTGAATATAAGCCACACCTCCCTTCAAATTTTGATTAGCGAATCATCTTCCTTCCCAAATATAATACGCATTTATTCTATTGGTGCAATAACGTATACAATTTAAATCGTACAAAGTTTGAACAAAACATATTATTTCTTAACAGTTGTTTGAATAACATTGTTTAGAAAGGATATTATTCTAACACACTGATTCACTTTACTTTCTTTGTACACAATACAAAATCAATATTTGCCGTAGGCCAGTAATGAGGATAGTGACAAAATGATTACTGTTCTGCTGTGAATAAAAAAATATCTACGTAAGAACCCGTTACAAAACAAAATTTGACAAGGATTCTATAAACAAGTGGAAAAACACGTCATTAATATAGCGTGCTTCTCTTTACCAATGAGTTATGATATTGGACCCATTCCTACATGCCTACAAATTTTCACGGTCAATACTCTTTTCAGTCTTGGTAAAATTGGATAACCCTTTGTCCATTGACATTGACAAAATCCTTTATATTATCTAGCAAAAAAGGTGTGTCACGCCATGTAGTGCTCTTTAGCCCAGAACATACTTTGTAGGACTACGTACATTGCTTTAATAGCATACTTAAAATAAAACCACATTTGAAGTGCCCGTCAATCCCATTTTGTGTATATGGATCCAGATTCTCTTACAAACAACTTTCACCACACATTTTCTATTCCAAAGGATGACAGCTCATTGGGGTTTGATGCCTTTCAGGTTGTTCTAAAGAAATCTCAAGAGGAACAGGAAGAGTCTAATGACTTATTTAAATCGTTACGGGCAGTTCTGATTGTCGGTCGAATTTTGGGAGTGATACCCTTGTCCAATGTTTTCTCCAAGCATTCCTTTTCCACATTGGCATTTCGGTATGTAAAGCTAGAGTAATCTAATAGTGTAGAATGTTTTAAAGATTTTCTTCCATCTTGTACATTTGACTGATTTTCATAGGAAAAAAAGTATTGCGACCATCATTTCCGTTAGTATCACAACCGTTCTAACAATTAACCTGGTTCTAGCTTTAATTCAATGGGTGCGTGCACCAAAGCGGAATGCTTTGCAAATTGCACAGTCAATTCACAGAACTGCTCAATACTGCTGGGGATGGATAATGTAGGAAGATAAGAGAAAACAAAATTATTTCATTTTCTGTTTTTCTTTCTTAAAGTTAAAGCTTTTTTACGACATTGATATTTCAGATACATAAGCTTTCTCTGTAGAGCTGAAAAATTTCTTGACATATTTCGGTCGTGGGCAAAAGCATGCTCCTGTACATTTTACGCTGTAGAAGATAAAACGCTTCGAAGAGATAGTTGTTTAATCTGTGCTTTGATTCTGGTTTCGTGCATTCTTGAGAACCTTGTGTTGCATTTGGAATATTTTAAGGAACTAGACTACATAAGTGGTACGTACTACTTACGTATTTATACTTTTTATTGTTTATTTTTGAAGAACACGAATTGATTTAAAATATAAATATACTGTGTGTAGGTGCTAACGAGAGGTACCAAAACATAACTCATAAAAATCAGTCTTCGCTGGAGACATACTATTGGAGATCAAATCGTCACTGGGCTGAAATTCTTGGGTTCAATGAGTTTTTTGCTATACTTGCCTTCATACAGCACAAGTGGATGTTGTACACATGGAATTATTTGGACGTCTTGCTTGCCGTGGTTGGGCGGGCCATGTACTTTAAATTTAAAATGTTATACGAACTCAGCCATGAGCATTTGGTCACACCAAATAGAAAAGATGGATTGGAATTATTTAAGACTCCAAAAATTTTAAGTGAGGATTATTCTTAGTTCTAATTCTTAGTACAGTATGTAAATTAAATGTAATGCATTGCAGATAAACATGAATGGACACAAGTGGTAACGGACCACAAGCACTTGTACGACTTATTAAATGAAATCGAAGATTTCTTCTCCCCTTTGGTCTTTGGCTCATATGCAGTTAACATATATTACATTTGCATACAGGTTGAGAGTGGATAAATCTTTTATTAAGACAAATCCTTAATTAATTTTGTATAAAATGAAACAAATACGAATTTTGAACAATATTTCAGTTACTTATTGGGCTTTCACCAGACATTGTGGTTACTCATCCCGTACAAATGATATACGGCCCATGGAGCTTTCTCCATATGGCCATGCGGATATACCTTGTATCCATCTGCTTGGCAAGAATCAACCAATACGCTCATCAAATTAGAAGGGTGTTGGGGGAGTGTCCGATCGAAATCTATAAAGGAGAGGTACACACAAAATAACGCACAATGAAAAATGTCATCTATACTCTTAAAAGGAATTTGTCCTTGAAAAATGACTTCAATACATCTTGACATCTTTTGTCATCTATACTTGCGTTATAGATAGCTCGAGTTGACAAAAGGATAACGTCAGGACCCCCAATTGGATTGACAGGAATGGGATGCTTTGTAGTCACAAAGCCATTCATTTTAAGTATTATAAGCGTCATTTTCACATTTGAAATTGTATTGCTGCAAGGGGTATCCACTGGACCACCACCCCAACACAAACTGTCGGTGGGTACGCAGGAACAATGTTGTTGTTCCGCAAAATGATAAATAATTATTCTATCTTATTGTGTAGTAACTGTTATAGCATATTTATAAGCGACTATATTATACAATCTAAAAAAATGTGTGCTTGCTTTCTGATGTATTCTTCTATTCAAAGTGACTTCAATAAAATAAAATGCACGTGTAATGGATATAGGTGATGATTATGAGTCGGTGACAGGCATTGGTGTTTACGTATTCTATAATATCGAACGACATTGACATACCGGACTTTCTGACAATGTCAATGACTGGCTTTAGATTGTACGTATATCCTATCAGCTATTTGCAATGCAATGAAAAGAAGCATATTCAACTTTTGTTAGGCTGATATCGTATATTCAAAGACATATTAGTGAATGAAAATTCTCACAACTTTTGATTTTTGTATTTTGATTAGTAAACATAGTAAACAATATTGAATAATTTATGAAGAACTTTACGTTTTACATTATTGGTAATTGAATACATAAGTAGTTTACTCAACGGGTTAAAAATCTGAAAATTTTCCTTCAAACATTCGATTCGTTCTATTACTACTTCGTATTCGCTCCAGTGCGACGGGCGGGCAAGAAACTTTGAGCAAAAATGCATAAGCATAAATTATTTTACATTCACGATCATTCGAAATCTAAAGTAAGACCAAAACCTTTAATTGAAGGGCTAGCGCATTTTTACGATGTGTCACCCACGGAGAGCCACTTTCATCTTTCCAAAGACGACTTGTATAGTTGTATTAGGTTTTTGCTTTGTTTCGGGAGAATCCTTGGAATCGTTCCGATATCTGGCTTGTTTAACGGCAACAGTCTCCTTACCATTCATTTCAGGTTGCGACATTAACAGTTTAAAAAAATGCAATATTACTGCACAAAATAATAAAACTTTGTTATTACATATTAGGAAAAGGAGTCTTGCTAGTATTACCTCTATTACAATCATCGCCATTTTGACTGTAAATGATTTTATTGCGCTACTTTCGTTTTTGGAAACCCCGGCCCAGGATGCCAACCAAATTGCAAAGAACATTGGAGGCTTCGTTTGTTACTCAATAGGACTATATGTGTAATCATTTTAGAAGTATTAAGTCTGTAAGAAACTGTTCCATTTTTGCAAAATGTTGACATTACTAAATCTCTATATTATCTTATTTTGCAGTTATGCATTCATGTACCGGAAATCGGGCAAGCTAATCGAATGCTTTCACAAATGGCGAGAGCTGAAAACGGTTTTCTACCGCGAAGATACTAAACTGTTTCGCAGTATCGCTTTGGTCTCTGCAATAATTTTTACGTCTGCTATATTAGAGAACTTGGTTTCTCACTGGAAATACTTTAAAGGCGCCTTCACAAACGTTGCACCAAAAAACTCTTCTTTACAGTACTCATCCGTTTGGGAGAAATATTTTGTAGAATCGCATGCACAGTATTTGCAAGTGTTGCCTTATGATATGTCAATTGCCATTGTCACTTTTCTATGTAACAAATGGGCAGTTTATGCTTGGAATTTTGGAGACATACTTATTTCCGTCATTGCGCGAGCAACATACAAAAGATTTCAATTGCAGTTGGTCGACTTGCAGGAAAAGATTGATGGCAATACTGCACTTGCGCTTGGTAAAGTAGCAAAACAATGTTCGAATGTACATAATATACATGCTTCGTAAAGTCTGTATGTATTCATCTTTGTTTTAGATGGAACAACGTGGAACCAAGCTGTCAAGGATCACGAAAATTTGGTTGATCTCCTCGAGGAATTTGGAAACCTACTTTCCCCATTGATTTTTGCATGTGCATCTACCAACATCTACTTTATTTGTTTAACGGTAAACTACAATTTTTGCTTTACGTATTTGCAACTTTCAGAGAGCAGCATTTGCATATTGTTTTAAAACCTTGTAAACCTTAATTCGTTTTTAGTTAAACTCGTTCTTGGTACCCTCTGACCAAGACGTTGTGAATAACGTGTATGCTGCGTGGGCTTTCATTCATCTAATCATAAGAACATTTATAACGATATGGTGCTGCGCAAAAGTAAACGAGCATGCACACAAAATTGTAACAACCTTTGCCAAATGCCCAGTTTCTGTGCTGACAAAGGAAGTAGAGCGTCTGGAGCTAAAACTGAGAACATCCTGTATTGGATTTGGAGGATTGGATTGTTTTACGATAACCAAGCCATTTATGCTTTCGGTATTTAGCGTAATATTCACTTTTGAAATTGTGCTTTTGCAGTCAACCATGACACCATTGTCCCAAGTTCCCCCTGCGAAAATATCAAAGTAAATAAATAAATGTGCAGATTTTAAATTAAAAAATAAAATGCATTGATTTGTAAATTTGACTTCCAAGTAATCCACAAAATGTCATTAATGCCACCGAGCTAACCAAAGAGTTTGGAGCTAAATAAAAAGTGTGAACACTGAACAACAGAAACCTGTGTTCCTGAAAACGATTTAGCATTTTGAATTCATTTCTCTTCGGTTTCATCTAACTCCTTTATCTTGCAAGGTAGAAATGTCGACTCTGCAACTTGCGGAAACTCCAGCGGTACAGAGTGAAAATTCTCTTGGCAATACTAGTTCACAATGGAGTGTGTCTACAACCAAAAGTACAGAAATCAATGTCGAATGTTCTGTTATTAAGGATGACAGGTGATGATAAATGGTCAATGAGTATTTTTATGATAAAGTACTTTATTTCGAAAAACAAAGTATTATAACAAATCAACAGAACTTTTCATACTTTGTTTCGCGCAAATGTTTTCTTGAAAGATAAACCTTAACTATAAAACAGGTATTGTCATTGTATACCACACAACTTGCTCATTATAACATAAAGACAAAAATGTCAAATGATCGTATCAAAAGTTCTTTATCGATTGGTATAATAAATTAATTTAAAAAACAAATCAATTCCCAATTTTTTTTATTAATTGAACTCGTGCATATTCACAAATTGTAATTATACATTTTATATTAATTATTGCATCAACAGCAATGTCAGTACTCCAGGGTGTTTTTCCATCTTCTACTACCTCTTGTTCTCCATATTCCGCCGGGAGAAGACCTCAATTTCTCAGGATAATGAACAACTATTAGCCAGTCTAAAATATCAAACAGAGTTAATAGTGGAATTTCTTGAAGGATCTTTGACATCAAAATTCAAATTATTTGGGGAACAAATCAACTTTCCAGACGATGTGATGGTAATTTCAAAGATGGCTTTGTCCTTTAATATAGAGATTTCATTTTTAAGTGCTTTTTTGTGATTGCATAGTTATTGGAAGAAAGCGAGCAATTTTCACTACCGACTGCTCAAGCTTGGGCAGCAACATACCTACTAAAATTGTGCTATGAGGAAAAACAACGGAAGCAAAACTCTAAAACCAGTGTTGCAACAGATTTTGTAAATTTAACAGTACTGCGCAGATCATTTTTGTCCATATGTTGGGAAATGCATGTAATGAGACAAGTTGTGCACGAATACCAATCCGAATTGGCCAAATTTTGTCGGGAGATGAACAAAGTTATGAAAAGACTTCAGAAAGCTCTACTTTCACTCTCCAATAAAAATACGGGATCCTGCAACATACATGTTTCCTATACTTTGAACACAAAAAGCCATCAAGATACAAACGGAAAGGGGAAAACAAACCTGGGATCAGTAGTTGCAACGACACATACTTCCCGGCCTACATACCCCTTTACTCTTTCCATTGATCAGACGAATACAAACGGTATAACTGTTGGAAAAAATCAAGATTGCTCTAGATTACCAACTCAAGTTCAAGAGGAAATCATTTGCGGACTTTTCAAATCCGCTGAGCAATCTTTGGAAAGTTGCCAAAATCTGTTGGAATCGAGTTGTAAGCGAATCAGTGGTGGAGGGGCGATCTTAATGGGATCTTCTCACACTAAGGAGCAGTTGACCTGTCGCAGAGCGGTACATATTGCAAATAATCTGGTGACAAAGCTTTCTTGTAGTTCCAGATCAGCAAAATTGAATGAATCGCAAACCACCCAGATTGTGGGTCTAGTATCAAGCGTGTTTGATAAATGGAAAGAGTATCTGATATACTCGCAGTGGGTCACACTGAGAATTCATGAGCTCTGTGATATGATTACAATCTGCTACTTGTCTTTCGAGAGTATGAACAGAAACATACCAGACTTGGATAGGATTAAAAATGAAGTCAATACAAAATCCAAGTTTCAGAGAAACGACAAACCAATATCAAAAGACAGTAACTTGAAGCATTACGCGATTGAAACTCTAATCGAGGAATGCAACGCAAATAGTCGTACTCAACTACTAAATAATAGTGCCAATATGTCCCAAACCCACCACGATGCTCTAATGTGTACAAAATATTCCCAGGTGGTTCAAGCTTGCCCTCTAATATTCGAAAATGGTTCATACAAGTACAGCATTGGACTCAGAACTTTACCAGATTTGGAAAGAGTTAGTTCTGACATGATTTTGTTGGATCGTGGGGATTGTTCTATGGATGTATTTAAAAAGCATTTGCAGTTGGCAAACATAAAATTTTCCATTAACTCACCACTGAAAACATTTGCCTGAATGAAATAATTGAAATAAAGAGAAACTAAGCTACTGGCTCCACACCGCTCTGATCACATTATTCTATATATTTATTTTATGCAATATGTAGCATTATATTAAACAAGTTGTAAATTATAGTAATCATTGAATTGCGCAACGAGCTTTTTTCTTTTTGCCAAAATGACTGTGCATCCATTCTTCCTTCTTGTTTATAAACTCCACTTCCTTTGGCTTGTATTTGTACCGTTTCTTTTCAACTTCTGCTAACATTTTCAACTCCATGTCACGCCGAATTATTACGGGTTTCAAGGGATGCGAGGATACATTTTCCTTCCTCTTTCGGATTAAACAAAGACCGCAACATGCGCAGCAACTACACACGCAACAACATGCATTCCAAGTGAACGCACCACATTTTGCACATTCCTTTTTAATTTCCTCCACGTCACCCTCCTCTCTTCCCAAACAACTATAATAAATTATGAACACAATCTTCAGTTACTATAAATTTCTTCAAAGAAAAGCTACTCAGGCTATTAAATAAAATTGATATTCATATCATACAACAGGCCACAGCAGAATATCTTGATAAACCAACGAAAAGCTGTTGACTTGTCCATAAGCTCAAGTATCCGTAATTTAAAAAACGCCACATTTTTGGTCACATAACTTCGCATCCAGTGCATTGTAAATACATCAGACCAATGGTATGTTCTTTCAACTCCTTCGATTGGAGGAATTTTGATAGCTTTAATTGCACGTAATATTGTGGTTGGCGCTGGGTAAATGTTGTCCCGCAGCACCTTTACAAGTGGCTGATGAAGTACATCCAAAAGCTCCACTTTGAATTTTTTGTACCTGAGATACTTGGCCGTTGCCCGTCGGATGGTGCGATAATGAATACACGACATTAGGTAAAACTAGAAAAATATTTCATGGAACACCTTTAAAAGGTATTTTGAACGATTTAAACTGTGGAAAAGCAGATATATGAAAAGTGGTTAAACCCTAAATCTTTCAAACTCCATGGGCTTATCATCATCCCAATTGTAGTCCCGGTACATATGGTAGATAGTTGGATAGTCAAAGTCAAAAAATAATCCAGTTTTTCTAAATTCTCTTGTCGTTATCCTTTCGGCACCAGACTCATTGAAAGTTACCCATATTTTCCAAGCGTGCATGTACAAAAATTCCCTCTCCAAATGATCCTTTTGTGCTACAAGGATGCCACCAAAGAAGGCAATTTCCGAAAATGAAATTTCTCCCGTGGCTGACATATCAATAAGAGAAAAGATAGCGTCCGCTTGAGCTCGCTTGATTTTCCCGTTTGTGAGAACCTTTAAAAACGCGTAGAACGTGATACTGTGCATGGAGCCAATATTACGATGATCGCATACTGACAGAAGAGCTCCGAAAAAGGGTACATGATTCACTGACCAAATCATTTTCCCGTAATCAAAGTGTAATTGCTTGAAAATGCTATGATAATATTTCATCTTGAAAAATCATCGACAGAATATCTCAGGCAAGGGAATAAAAGTTCAAACTAATCAGCATCAGAAACTCTGTTGTACGAATAGAACAAATTCAATCGAGTCCATTAGATTAGATATGTAGAAAAGAATCTATTAGCCATTAGCCCATCTAAATTGGCGGTGACTGCAACAATAATGATGGTGGTATGTCATAAATGATAAAGTCTTTCTATAGAAACATAAACATGGACTTGGTCAAACGAAACCAGGGTAGAGCCGGTGATTTGCTAATTACACAACTCTGAATTTTAGAAGGCAAGTCGTCTTAGTTTCTAGGAACATTGGCGTTTACTCCAGTTTTACCGATTTCCACAATATGGACAATGTCGAAGGACCACGCTTGTATGCTGTGTCGGGGGACAATGCCAATCATCTCCATGCAGTAAAAGTTGCAGACATCAATACCCAACCAAGAGTAGAAACCGCATCCAAATTTAATGCTAACCCAAGCCCCAAGGCTTCCCTGTCCTCTAGTATCCTTGAAAGCGATAGTTGGAATCAGAGAGAACCTAGTTCAGGAGTAAATATTGAACTGGGTGTGGGCACCAACACGCATTCAGACGTTGACGAGGATGATGCAGACCGAAAAAAGTGGTACGCTTGAAACTTTAAAGCAAAAGTTGTGGTGGTCTTGTTTACATTCTAGTTGAATGATTCAACAAATTGCATATTCTTGCATGATAGCTTGTGGCTGCAGGAATTGTGGAGTAACTGCATTCTTCCCGGATTTTTCGGAATAGAAAGTCGGCGGGTTGTTCGGAAATTGAAACACAAACACCCAATCTCCAAACAGCTAGTGTCCAATGTTGAAACGTATAACTCAATCATTAGTGATTTCATAAGAAATGGACTTCTTCCGGAGATACAAGCACTTGCCACACAGATGTACTTCCCCACAGGGCAATTGGAGGCGCAGGGTCTAAGTGTCATTAGTGCAGAAATATGGGCTGCTACGTATTTACTTTTGGGCATTCATAAGAAAATGCGCGAAGCTGACTTTCACAATATACGAAGTGCATACTCCAGCCTTGCTTGGGATTCTGGACAAGCTTACCGTACCACATTAGAGTTACATCATGCCTTTCAAGACTTTAAAAGAAAAACAATGCCAATATGGGGGAAAATAGAAAAGCTACTTGGGATTCAACCGGATGATTCTCCAGCACGCGTGTTACAATCCCTTAACAGTAACGTGAATAATAAACGGCTAAATACTAAAACTGACAAAGGAAACCCGTCATTACTTCCGGCAAGACTGAGGGTTTGTGACGAGCAGTTGATGCAAAACAACCTCGGATTACAAATTTTACCTGAACTCAAGTCAGCCAAACTGGTTAGGGAAAGGGAGTTTACCGAATTAGACTATGGAGAACAAATGGAGATTGTAAAAGGGTTGCTGGTTCATCCAGCTATAACAATTCAGAATAGTTCTTCCGTACTGCAAGAAATAGAAGCAAAACTTAAAAGCGCAATTTCTCAGGAACGACATACCGGATATTCAGCAGGGAAACTGCAAGAAATCAATAATATATCTTGCACCAGAGCACTGAATATATTAGCAGAAACTGTTGAGCTACTCTTGATGGAGGTCAAATTGACAGTATCGCTACGATTTGACATTACTGAGGCTATTTGTACCACTGCAAGAGAGATACATGCATTCATAGACTACACTCAATGGATCATTGACAAATTTTCCGAATTTCATTCCATGTTACGACTTTGCTATAATTTTGCATCGTTGTGCTTCGATCTGGATTTGCCTAGTTTTGAGAAAGTTTTAGCACAAGAGAAAGCATCTGTGGATGTTAGGAGATTTGGAAATGATGACCTCTTTCACGAAGACAATATGCTTGAATATAAGGTGGCATCTCTGACCAAGCTAATGATGGAAGCAACAGCTTCTGTACAGAAAACTGGAAGCATTGATGACGATTTTGATTGGGCGGACTTCTACAAGACAGAGTACCATTGGGTTTTACAAAGACTTCCGTTAAGATCTGGTTCTTATTTTCTTCAATTTAAGTACGAAATGTATGTAATGTCTTCCTCCACAATCGTTATCCTAAAGCATTAAAAACTAATAATATGGCTAACATGTCTCAGATCGCAACCTGAAGCCAAATTGATTATTAGACAGCGCATAGGCACGACGAGTCCTTTAATATCACCAGAAGAGTCCCTAACCAATATGCCAAGAAGAATCAGGACCGTTTATCGGAAGGATCAACCGGGTACTTTGGAATGTAGTCCTGAACAGTCAGTACAGCTTGCATAATGTGAGCAACGCGTAGACTGTTTTTTAAATCATATTAACGTGCAAAATATATAAAGAACTGAATATAAAACCTATTTATTATGATTCGTGCCATTTCGGAAATACGAAACCTTAATATAAATGTTTCATGAAACCGAAAACATAATTGAAAAGACGATGCGTACATTAAAGCCTCAGCAAAAGTCCTTGAATGGAATAATACTGGATTAATGTTTCTGTGTAAAAGTTTACTTTGTAATATCATTTTTAAAATGCTGAAGTTTACCATGACTACATCTTTTTGTATCGGAGGCATGGTGATCTACCTTAAGGAAAGTGGGGGCAAGATGGGGGATGGAAACCAATAGTCCCCATTATTTCTTGAATAACTATCGGATGAATGAAGCAAAGTTGGAATTTGCAATGCATTTTTGATCGGTAACTGGTAACCAAATGATGTGAGCCGTGTCGCGTACGTACGTCAGTATTCAGTATTCAGTTTTATTTGAGCGTTAAATAATTGTAGGTAATGCAGAAATAATCTTCTATTGCAAATGAAAAAAGACGATAATGGGTAAATAAATATTTATTCAACATAAATATACGTTTGGGGCATTGCAAAACAAGTTTTCTCTTCAATGCCAATAAATATGTTTCATAAAACTGCATTCAAATGAGTTAAATGTTGTAAATAGAAATAGTCGTTATGCTATGCAATTCGAAACTGGGATTCTGAGTCTAGGAATGCCCCGTATGATTTTTACTTCATAGTAGTCAATTTTCTACTCTCTTTGCCATGCATGATTCTAGCAACAGAATATTTTGTGAAAGCTCATCTTTCTTCATAACACTAGTTATGTATACATATTATAATCTCTTGTTCAAAAAGTCATGCATATATTTATTGTACTATAGTACCTACCTATATATACCCTACAGGAAGTAGACACTGGTTTCTGCAGATTGTGTCAACGAAGTTATAAATCAAGTAGGACATTTGCTGACCTCGTAATGCAAACAAACATTTTACACCTAACTTCATGTTTACTTATTCGCATTCATCCAAAAATTGTTTCGACATATTGACTTGTACATCCATGTTGGTCTGGTCTAGTAGACCTCTTTAGGCCCCTTCGAACGGGGAGAAATGAATCACAGCCAAGTTCAGATGTACCCGTAAAAAGTAGCAACAATCTTGAGAAAACTGCAAAATACATTGGAATGCAAATATGCGCACATGTTTTCAAATTTATACATAAATTCATTAAGCTTTGTCTGATGTACTAATAGGGTTAAACATAACTTACAAACTGGCAATGTGTTAATCCAAAATGCCAATGCGCACTGAACAACTCCAAATATCGCAAATGGTTCATTTCTTTCAGAGCAAAGTAGGCAGAAATGTCACATAATGATTGTCTTCCAACGGTCTCATCATGATCCACGATAATCTTCAGTGTATTCAAATCTGACAAACAAAACACAGACAAGTGTAAAGTCAACGAATCTACTAATAACTATCATTATTGTATAGGCAGGATAAAGATGTATAAATTACTTTTCAAATTCCTAATGCTCTTATCAATCTGACTGCCGTTGCATTTTAACCACTTCTCGACATCCTTGTTGCCCTCTTCAACAGTAGATTCTACCCACTGCGAAATAATGCTATTTGGGATACCCGAGAATGCCTCATCAATGTAGTTCCCTTCTTCTAAACGGATACTGAGATTCTCCAGTTGTATACAAGATGACCACAAGGCTGTCAAGAAGTTGGCACTTGGATATCGTATGCTGAGTTTCGTCAGATTTGGGAATGACGTGCCGAGAATATAAGCTATGTTTACATCACAAATTTGATTCCACAACGTTATTGCTCTCAAGCTTGTGCACTTTTTTGAAGGAACGTGCAAGCCACTTCCGTCAGAGTATCCAAGTAAAATTAATTCTTTCAAGGCTGGGCATTGTTTCGTGTAATCGACTATTTGAACAGGAACATTTACACTCTTTTCATACTTGCTTAATTGAAGTAGTTCTAATTTGGGCATTTGTTCTGGAATTTGCAGAGAAAATATGAACTGTTGTTCATTCATCTTGAGTCTTTGAGAATAACGAGCATTTCGTTGTTCAAAAATAATTAAATGCTTCAGTGTTTTCCGTTGGGTGTTAATAAATGCATTAAAAACTTCCTCTGAATTTTTCGTGGGCATGTGTACCTCAAAAATTTCCAGTTCCAAGCCATTTTCTCCCATTTCAATGAAAGATTCATAGTGTCGCGATCGAAGTTTTCCACAACGAAATACTTTTAAAGTTTTGAAAGCATTGGAACCCTCAAGCGCTTTTATAATAGATGTAGCAAGTGGCGAATTTTCTCGCCACAAATCGGCTTGATCTGACCAGTCACAGCACACATCAACTTTCAGTCTAATTTCTCTAAGATTTATTAACGTACCAATAAACTGTGTCATGAAGCGAGAATTTGGTGAACGAATTTCCTGCATTTCCAGTGTTTTTAAATTTGCATGTTTTGGTCGCTCTGCTTCTGGCAGAGCCGATGTATATGGAAATAACTTTTTCAAAAATACCTCTTCATGCGACAAGTTATAAATGTTGAGCTCAGTCAGATTTGGTACACGCTCATAAATCAGTTCTCGAAACTGATGAACATTTAGCTGATTGAGATCCAGATGCAATTTTAAGATTTTGATTGATGGACCAATAATTTGAAAGAAATAACGGATGAAGTCATTTTGATAGGAAATGCGAGTAAAATGGTAGTGCTCATATACCGGTCCAGCAATTTGAAAATATGTTGGCAAATTTTCCTTTGTTGTTGCGGTGTGCAGAAAAATGCAACGAAGGAAAATGATGGACTTTTTCTTGAGGTTGCTTTTCAACTCTGAATTGTGAAGCCAAGCTTTACACACCAACCGACACGCCAAAAGTTCCTCAGTATCCAAAGTTTCAAAAACCTTGTTGAGAACCTACGCATGCATAAATAATATGAAATGGTGTGTAATACGTGTATATGATTATCTACAACTTCAGATTCAAATAACAAAAATTACATTTTTACAACTTATTTATTTAAGAATAAATATTATGTATGTTTACCACATCCAAGAGCAATGGATGAATGGCACTATCAGGTAACTCAAATGCAGGTGCTGATGATGATGAGTCTTCCAGTTGGAGAACGTTCTTGTGAGCCATTATGCTCGCATTTATTGTATCACTTGGCTATTTACATAAGCAGCGAAAAATAGTATTTTTTAAATACATTCAATTGTCTAGATTCGAGATATTATGAGAGATATTTTTGCAGCCTGATGTTTTCTAATACATAATCTCGTTAGTAGCAAATAGTAGCATAAAACGAATTATTGTTGCATGTAGCAGTCTTTGGATTGGAGAAACAGAAAACTCACATTCAAGAGCATGGTACACACACATGTTTCCTTCTTTTCTTTCTTGCAATAGCAAAAATATATCGATTTTCTGTTTTCTACGTTGCAGTTGCAACTTGCAACAACTAGCACATTTCACAATGAATGCTATACTATGCGCTACATCCTCCTTTGTTCCCAATTCTTTAAAATTTTAAAACGAAACACAAATCGAAAAAACATTTGACCTAGCTTTTCTCTAGTGCAAGTGAATCTTTATCGATGTTGTATGATGGATCATAATCATAATTTAGGTACCAATGTAAATAATGTTCCATTACTGCTTATTATTACTGAGTTTTGCATAAAATATTAAAATAAATGAAAGTCACTCCTTACTTCATGAATCTTCCGAAGAGCACACTTATCCAAACCGTTTTTCACCGTTTAGGTTCTATTCTCATTTACATTGGCATTGTGACTTTAGGACTGCTGCTGCATTTTTTGCATAGACATGTTTTTAGTATGTTTAGTCCGTTAATTGAAAAGATAAAGAAATATTGATATGAATAAGCATTATGGTGCTTTTGGAGGATCAGTTTATGAGTGGATATTAATGAATGTGCGCTGTTTATCGAATTCAAATAAGTTCTAGAGGTATCTTGAGGTACGTTAGACTCTTTTTAACAGTAAAACAAGACTGTCTTCCCAAAGTGCATTATTTGCAGTGGTGCAATGAAACTTTTTATCAATAGGTTAAAAGTGTTTTTAGTTTATACACTGCTATTGTCGTTTTACTCACTGAAACTTAATATTACATTTGAAAACTAATTGCATTGAAAACTTTTAAAAATTAATACTTGATTTGTTTTTATTTTTATTCATTGTTTTTATATTTTAACTTGATCATAACTACATTTTTAACTAATATGGATCTGGATTCAGACTACTGTAGCAATGATTCTGATGGAATTCAGAGTTACAGTCGTACCCCAACTCCACCGAACCCCAAACTGTTGAAATGTTCAAAGCAGACAAGCAATTTAATTTGCAAGCATAAGACAAAAACCAAAATATTTCCTGGCAATGGGGACACTGTAACGTTTTTACTTGGTCCATCAGAAGAAAGATATGAAGTGCAGAATGCCAGTATAATCGCATGGAAAACCCCATTGCTTAAATCACAAATTTTAGCTGCTGCCGACTTTGAGAATGTTGTGGAAATTAAAGTGCAGGATTGGGATCCTCAGGTTTTTAAAGTGTTTTTAAACGTAAGAATATAAGTCTTTCATCCAAACTTTCATGCATCATTACACACTATAAAATGTGCACATGATGTTATTCAACAAAAATTTTTTCAGTATTTGGAAACTGATGTTTTTGAAACCAGCGACTTCAGCAACTATGCAGAACTTCTCAAGTTATGTGTCACTTACGACGTGCCACAACTCATTGCACAGGTTTACCCATTGGTCAAACAAAATCTGACCCTAGACAACTGCGTTGAAATGTACAAACTGGCAGCAGCAAATGACATTGAAGACCTTCGCGTAGCCGCATACAACTATTTTCTCCGGTGCGCTATTAACAATGAACAAGTAACGATATTAAACACACCTTGCACTCAGTGATTTTGAGTTTTCATTTTGTCAGTAGAATGGGCAACGCGTTTCTGGAGCATTCTTCGTTTTTGGAATTGGATTGCATCACACTCTCCATTTTAATTTCTTCTGATGACTTTCCCATTGTAGAAATCACACTCTTTAAACGTTTAAAGGAGTAGGTTTGAACATGACTTAAACGTGAAATAATAACATTTTACATAAAGTACATTTTCAAAAGTAGTCGATCATTGTCTTTTTTAAAGTTGGGTCACCGCACAATGCAAGCGCCTAAACTATCCCCCGGATCGGAAAGAATTTTTCGGTAGAGTGGCAGGTTTACTATTTCAACATGTGCGATACTTACAAATGACCATAAAGGAATTTAGAAACGAGGTACTTCCCTCTGGCCTACTTAGTCAAAAGGATATAGAATGTATCAACCTTCGACACAGAACACATCCTGGTCTTTGGTAATGTTTCGCATTGTATTTAAACATGTTTTAAATAATAGCAACTTCTTTAAATAATTTACCTTTTTCTCGTTGAAAGGTGTATGCTACCACCCTGCCAATTCGTAGATCGACCAAGAATGGCAAAGTTACAGTTTGCTGTACCATTATACAACAACGTGCAGCTTGGATTCCGAAAAATTGCGGGTGCAAGTCCAGTCATTCAAGAAAGTGTTAGGTAAGTAGTACAACTTGATCTTGATTCAAGCTTTCATGGTCTTAAAATGAAGAGTTAGACAAACTTTTTAAATCATATAATGTCAGATTCATGGTGACCCACGACATATATCTCACAAGTATTGGATTTTTTGGACCGGCCAAAAGTGACCGTTTTGCAAATGGATGTCCCCTAACTGCCTACACAATTAAAATCCTGGTGGAAGGCGACTATTCTAAATATCACTGCAGATGCCCAGCGCAAAACGCTAGCATAATAACCAGAGAAAACTTTTCTATTGACCTGAACCAACCCATTCGGATTAAAAAGTTGGAACCTCACAAGCTTACCGTTTGGATAGATGTGCGTTAATACTCAACCGAATTGCAATATTTCATTCTTGAATATTTACCTAATCAGAGTCATTACGTCATTTACATGTTTGATTCATATATTATGTAATAGGGAGAGGTCACAGTTTTCGGATTTTCACCACTTCCTCAGGCAGTTGTTCTCGTCCAGCACAAAGGAGAACTCATCACCTTTCATTTCGGTGACGCAGACGCTGATCCACAGCCAGTATTGGAACCCTCTGGGGGTCCATCTTCATCCATTCCCTCGCTTGTCCAGCAGCAGCACTTGCACTACAATAAGTTCAAACAGGAGCCTCGAATGAGTGGCGTCATTCGTTGCATTTCCTTCATGGTTCGAGACGATCTCTGAGAAACTTTGTCCATGCCTTTCTGAATAGTACTTTTACAACTCAATCATTTTCATGCATGTCAGTAACCAGCATCATCATAATGAGATTTCGATTTGTATTATAGTCTTGATTAACTGTCATTTCAATGTTAATTTAATGTTCTACATGTTGTGTAAGAAACGATGCCAGAAAAAAAATCAGTGGTTAGTGGTCATTCCTTTATAAATGATAGATACAAAAATTCACAGTGCATTCAATACTAAATCTAACCACATTGCCCCCACACACCTTACACTTGAAGAGTGTGTACTTTGTAAATTGACTCCCACAGTGTAAATTGAGCAATGAAGCCTTCCTGCTTCCGTGTAAATTGCTGTCTGCATCGGCGACAGAAGAAGAAACAAGAAGAAACGCCGCTTGCCCATATGATGCTGAGTAAAAATGCGGATGCTCTCTGTGCTATTCTCTATCATTTTGTGTGTACGTACATCCACTATGTGCACTTGTTTGCGTACACTTTCAGATTTTTAATTTAACAAGCATTCTGTGTACTTTAAGAAAACTATTGATTTCAAAGCCTGTTTTGTAAAGTTTTTAATGACTGATGTGCTAGCACATTTGTGCTCTTCAGCTTACTCCTTGTGTTTTCTATCGACGAGCAAAGTTGATTGTTATACAAGTTTTTGTAAAAATTATGTTTTGTTTTATAATCTTTAATTGCTATTTGCAGTCTCTGTGTACAGATGATCTCTGGTAATTAACTAAGCCAGTAAGATTGACACTGTCAACTAGAATAAAATTGTGTATATAAAATTGTGCTCCACATCCACCCACAGCAGTTTTCTTAGTGATCAACATGAGTCTAATCTTTTCTGCTAAGAAATAATTGCCCATGTGGGTGCATGGATGAATGAATTTGATTGCTTTTTGTAATAGCAATCTAATTTTACTACTAGAAAAGAGGCTGACTTAATGAAATGGTTTGTGTTTTGTGTTGATTTTGTGTATGTACAGTATGGTAATAGGAGGGTTGAATAAAGTGAAGTTTGTACCGGTTCAATATTGATTGCTCCGTGAAAAGACATTCAAATAAACTGTTTCAAAGCATTGAATAACTGAGCATAAGTATAGTTTTGGCCGTACATTATATTGGAAAGATGGAGTTCACCGCAGAGAACGTAGAAGCGGCTGTAATAGAGTTCTACAAGAACCCTGGCAAGGTCAACAGGGAATGTCATGAGTGGTTAAAAGGCTGTCAGTCTTCTCGGGAGGCGTGGCAAGTAGTTTGGCCACTGCTGGACCCCTCCAAAAATCCGCAGGTTCAGTTTGTATCGGCGAATATGATTCATCACAAGGTTTTAAGGTGTCTGAATGAAATACCTGAGTCGGAGTTACCAGCACTGAAGGAAAGACTGATTGCAACAGTAGCCAAATACATAGCCGGACCGGAAGTAGTTTTAACAAGACTTGGACTGACGGTAGGGTGTCAAAAACATGATTAACAGTTTTGCTATTTTATTGGTCACTGGTTTGCAATGTTCAATAACGTTGTTCGGTTTTCTGTTTTTAGCTGGGAGCGTTTGTGACAAACACAATTGGAAGCGTATGGGCTAATCCATTAGAAGACATAGCGGCAATTTTCTCTCCTCAAAATTTCCCCGGGGTGCCAGAAGAGAATGTCTTCAAACTTTTGGTCCAGATTTTTGGATTTGTACCTGAACAAGCTCAATCTCAGTGGCAGCACTCAGTTAGGAAAGGTCAAGCGTACCGAGAACTGCAGGCCAAGGGCCAATCCAGTAAGAATTGTGAAATGATTTCATAGTTTGCTTTGCGGCTGATTGATCTAAGAGTTCTAATAAGTAGTATGCATTTTTTAGTGTTTTCCTGGTTGTTTAACGTTGTGAAGACTCAGCACAATGTGGATGTGGTTGTGGAGGCTCTGAAGGCGATGAACTCTTGGATGAAAATGATCTGCATTTGTGAGTGGCCGGATTTGGCCGAGTTTGTGGACCTCCTTGTGGCATACTGTGCCAGCTCTGTTAATACTCAGAATGACAAGCTGACTGAACTGACCTTGGAAATTCTAAGTGGAATTATTGGAGACCCGAATGCTCACCAGTATCCCACCGTATTATTAACTATTCTCGGAAAAATCCTTCCGTTACAGATTTCGTTGGATGTAGTTTTACAACGGGAAGATGCTGTAAGTTATAGATCCTTGAAAAATATTATCATTTCATAATTTCATTCTGTGAATTAAATTAAGTTCTTTATGGGTTATTCATATGTCTTAGGAATTGGCATCTTCGTTTTATGGAATGTATGTCGCACTGGCAGACTGTCATTCAAAGCTTGTGGTAGACGTTTGTGATCCCGAAAATACATACAACAAAACGAATCCTCAAAACCGAGAAAACTGTTTAGCACTTGTAAATATACTGTTAAAATGTACGGGCAGCCCTGGAATATACCCGGTAGACGAGCTAGTTAGCAGTATTACAATCTCTGTTTGGTATTCTTTCGTGGTAAGGCATTTTATAATCATGAATTTTTGAATCAACCCAACTTCTTGTTATGTCATTATAATATTACGTAAATTCTGAAATTTCAGGAGGATATTCAAAATTTACAATCTGAAAATCTAAAATATGTTCGAGTGATGCAAGTTTTTGAAGAGGTTTACAAGTCTCTTGCCAAAATACTTATACGCAAAGCGCAGTATCCTCCAGATATTGCTGAATGGAATTCGGAAGAAAAGGAACAATTCAGAATTTATAGACAAGATGTTTGTGACTGCATAACCTACTGCTTTGAGCTGAGGGGTTGGACAATGCTAAATGAAGTGGTGGACTGGGCTGAAGTGGATTTACAAACTGCTGAAAGTGTAAGAAATAAAACCACACAAAATATCTTTTTACTTTTATGTACAAAATTTTAGCAATCGAATGTATTTTTGTTAGGATCCCAGTAAACTGAATGTCCTCTGGCCAGAACTAGAAAGCTTGATGATGGGTATACGCGCTGTAGCGGAAAATATTTCTGATGAGAGAGATCCAGTTGTTGTTGAACCAATGAAACGAGTCTTTGCAGTTATAGAACGAGTGCTAAAGTTTAATCGTGGCGTTGGGGGAAACCCCAAGTTATTCCAGGCAGCAATTGAATGCATAAGTAAGTTTATTTCTTACAATGAATATTCCTATTTATGGTAGGATTTGTTTGTGATCTCTTTTTAAACCACAAACGTTTGCCTAGGTTCTTGCAGCGGGATGATTCATTTATATGACACCGTCTTGAAGAACATAATCGGATTTATTCTGGAAGGGCTGTTTCAGGATGAAGTCGTAACTTCTGCAGCTTTAGCTTTGAAAACGCTGAGTCGAGACTGTTCGAGAAGCTTGTCTCCGTATACTCCGAATATTTTGTCTGTTTGTAAAGTTAGTTTAAATACATAATAATAATTTAGTATACATCTTTTATCTTACTATCTTTTGTAACTTAATCATGTATAACTTTTCAGCAAGCACTCGAAAGCGGACGGATGACCCCCAATGACAGCATCAGAATTGTATATTGCATTGGACGGTTTCTACCATTCCTACCTAATGATCAAATCATAACAGCAGTAAACGAAATTTTCGCTCCTTGTCTTACTCAACTGCAGAATTTAGCTGCTCAAGATGTAATAGCACATTTTAAAATGTCGTATGTTGGTTGGTTGCATTGCAATTTGAAATGTTTCTTTCAATTTTCTTGCAGGCTCAATCTGATATCAAGCACAGTTTGCTTGGTATATTAAATATATTTGGCACATTATGTGCCTCATTGGATGGGTCATCGTCAGGGGATGACGACGACGATGATGAAGAAGAAATCTCAGAAGAGATGGCGTCCTCTGCGTCTACTAACAATAACAACTCTAGTCATGCAGCCAGCACAGCTCAAAACCGAGCACAACCTTTGATCCCTGTTGTAGAACAAATTCTTCCCGCTCTAGTCCCGGTAGCTGAGAAATGGGCCAAAGACGAGGAGGTTATGGAAGCGTTGTTTTCCATTCCAAAACATACCTTATCAACTATACATTCCTCAAGCCCTACTGTGATCCATTATTCGATGCAGCTTGTCGTAATCTCTTTCCGTCTCAATCCATTGATGTGTGCAACTTCTCTCGCCAAGCAGGTAAACGTTGTTGTGCCTTTTTAATTTAAATTTTCTTAAATGTCATGTTTTATCACCACATCACCTTGTATGTATGCCACCTATAGACCATGTTGATGTTGGGGAAAGAAGAGATTGCTACCCAGTGCCGTTTTCTTGCAGAAATTCACCAATTGGTTGCCGACCGCGTAAAGGATAATCGTGATATAGATTTTACGGAATCTTATCTTCAACTCATTGCCCAATTGGTACGAAACAATGTGGACTTGGTTAACTCTGCGGGAATACGGCTTGAAGGTCTTCTACAATTCTGTAAGTACTAATTGTCTAAAAAGACATTCTGGAAACAGATATAATCAAATGCTTACCGCAAATAAAAAGCAAAGTTTGTAAAGTCTTTTTTTAATTGTCTAATTGTAGCAATTGGGGCCTTGACGTGCTTGGAATCTTCCGTTTTAAAGGCAGCTATATTTTTTGTAACCACTATTCTTCAAAAGGCATCCGAATTACGTCCTTCAATGATAGACTATTTCAAAGCTAATGGATTAGCTCTTATCCGCCAAACAATCCTTGCCATAGGTAAAATAGTAAAACATGCCATGTAAAATATTTCTTGTATTATGTGCTTGTTGTATTTTAAACTCAAATGGATTCGTAGTTCAAAATTTAAAACGTTTTTTAAATTGTGTTTGTACAGGACATATTGTACCAAGGTCCAGCTGTCACAATTTCTCTGAACTGCTTTTAGCACTGAACAAAGTATTCACGGCTGAATGGAGAGCGTGGTTGTCAGAAATCCTGGCAGTGGAAGGATTCCCATCTGTGCATGCTAGCGCAGAAGCAAAGTCAAGATTCTTTGTAAAAGTTACAAAGTATGCTAATACATTTATCGAAAGTTTGATTCGGACCAAAAGTTTGAGCTTGTGGAAAATAATATTTTTTTATGTTTTTTCAGGGAGCGAGTAAATAAAAGGGCTATCCAGGATGCTATCAATGAGTTTACTGTTGTATGTCGAAACATGGCTGGTTCTGAGTATGCCGCCGTCACCACTAAAAGAATATGA
Source organism: Entomobrya proxima (assembly GCA_029691765.1). Lineage (NCBI taxonomy): Eukaryota > Metazoa > Arthropoda > Collembola > Entomobryomorpha > Entomobryidae > Entomobrya > Entomobrya proxima. Next base: position 2,467,108 of record CM056169.1, read on the forward strand.
ATGCCAATTTAATAGTCTAGACTCCAGACTGCTTGCTACTATGTAACTCTGTCCTGTCCCCGTGTTATTACACCTATTGTGTTAACTGCTATTTGTTGTCTTCTCCTCAACCAGGGTAACTTTCTTCTCCAATGTGACTAAAGGTATCTTTGTCAATGTTATGGATTTGTACCTTTTAGACTATAAGTAATAGTTTTGACTCTGAATGACTGAAGAAATGTGTTTTGGCAGTGAAAAGTAATAATTAGTGTCAATACTGCGATATAATAACTTTCGACAATTTATCACGAACACAAGTAAAACTTAATCTTCATTAAAAAACCCTGTTTTCTTATTTCCTGTACATTCAACATTACATAATATACAAGTCTTTTCTAGTTAACAACATTATGTGATTGGTGATCCATTTCACGGCGTTATTTTTGAATATTAATGTCCTTGAACGCTCTGTGATTATACATACATTAACCAAGTATGGATTTATTTCTCATTTCATATATTGATAGAATCAATGGCAGTTACTGCATGCGATTTGAATAAAATACAGTTGAAAACTGAAGTTATCTCCAAACTCCTGATCCGACATAACGATGACAGAAGTTTAAGGACCAAAAAAATAGTTAAACTCATCTTCCTCTGCTTTCTTTCCCAGTTCAGCCTGTGAAAGCTTGATGATTGTTTTCGGAGGTCTTGATCGGAACAATAGCGGTCGTCCTTTCTATAGTTTACATACGAAAAAAACGTGTAAACTTTTTAAAAACATATTAAACTTTTGAGTGTTTTATGAAGAACCTTCTGTATAATTGGTGCTTCTGCTCGTGCGATTGACCGCGACTTTCTTTCTTCATACATTTCCTTCTTCTTGTTGATTTGTTCAACTCTTTCCACTTCACGACGCTCTTTGTCCAGTTCCTACAACACCAATTCAATTATAATAACAATTTGCTGTACTGTAGGCCTTTCGTAATACTTGAAAAAATACATGTTACGATTTCACATACACGAGAGATTTGTACAACGATTTCATTAGGCATTGCCTGGATTTCTTTCATCAAATCTTCAAAGTTCTTTTCTACGCTTGTTAACATCATTGTTGGATTTAAATGATGGTCCACAGTACCTATAAGTGAATTATATATTTCTGTGTTAATACCATTGTCCCTAAATATTATTCCACGCTTGAATAGGGTTTTGTGCTTCAGAACACGTATACAAGCTTACCCACTGCAGCTTGATAAACTTTAGTAATATGTTTTTGAAGTATTCTGTATAGTTTCTGCTGCTTCCGAACATCATAGTTGCCTCCAGTGAACATCTCGAACAGCATACCAAGTGCTTTCGCGCGTTCTTCATCCATATCAATACTGGCTTGCATTGTGGAAATTTCATCTCGTAAGAGCTTTCCTCTGTGATTCAATTGTTTCTAAAAATGCAACCAGTTAAGATATTTAAGTAGTTTTACATCATAATATTATTCCACGCAATACAAATATTGCCTTAGATCAATTACCCTCGTTTTGGAAATTTCATGTTGCACTTTCTCCAACAATTCTTCAGAAGCTTGCGAATGCTGAATCAATGACAGATTAGCCTCTTCCATATCCGAATAAATTGCCAAGAGTTGACTAGGTCGAGTAAAACTCAAATCTATATGAACAAAATAGAGCAATATCAAACACAATTTTTCTGCGAGAAGGTTGATGGATGTCGTAGAATCACGTACTAGCTAATTCTCTGCGATCTGTATCCTCATTTCCAGGCACCAGTTCCAATGATTTCAGAAGCGCAATTTCATTGTAACCGTCTTCGTCCTCTGTTTAATCAAAATGTTATTAGCATTAGGTTAAAATAATGTAGTTGCTGTTACAAAAAAAGCAATGAATAAATGCTCACCTTTTCCATATTCATCCTTTCCTTTTGTAGCAGCAAGCACTGTACTTTTAGTTGGCGGTTCAAGATCAAACAACACCTTCTCGTGTTTTGCAGTAACACTGGTCAACCTAGATTCATTCCGTTTGACTAGAGACGCCGCAATCTGATTTGGAGTTGGCGGAGCCCGTTGTGCCAACTTTTTCATGCGTCGGAACTCTCGTCTTGCCTTTTTACCTTTAGGTTCAGGTTCAGGAGGCGGTTCTGTGATTTCTTCTGGGAGCCCTATATTTCTTCGGACAAGTCTTCCGAGATCAGCCACAAATTCACTACTTCCAGAGCTTGCCCCAACAGCAGCTAAATATAAAACGTAATTAATTACATGTAATATTGCATACAAAATTAAGCAACACAAGCGATTTACCTGCATCGGCTTCAGCATCGCCTTTTGATTTTCCTTGTTGTTCCTGGTCTTCAACGTGGGCATTAGCTTTCCGTTCCACCATTGACTTTGCTTCTTTCAAACTCATTCCTTGTTTCATGTACTCCACTAGTTCCTCTTTTACTTGTTGTTCACGCTAAATGAAATGCAACATGAAATGAGAAATCTTTCTTAACATTTAGAAATTCTTTATACTTCCATCATACTCTCTGCGCCCTGTGCTCCTCTTCCTCATCCTTTCTCATGATTTCCCTTGCAATGTCATCCAAAAACCTCATGAAAGATTTGCATTCACGGAGGGATTCGTTTGTTCCGACAATATCGCTTTTCAACTGATTGATGTTAATGCTCAATTGACGGACTTCTAGTGCCTTATCCAGTTTCTCTTTTACTGTTGCTTCGGCTCTTCAGACAAGAAAATGGTAACAATTATATTTACATCCATAACACTGCATTTGTATTCTGTAGAACTAAAATTGGTGTAGGAAATACTTTTTTGCTGCCTTTTGAGTTATCTCGTCGTTTTCTCGCAAGAATGTTTCAAAAGCCTCTTTGGTAAAATCCGTTAACCATTCGTATTTACTAAGACAAGCCTCTTCAAACTCTTTGGATTGCTTGATTAATTCCAATGCAATTTTTCGCGCTCGAACTGCCCTCTATATTAGCAGATTTTAATGAAATTACTAATCTTTAATGTGTATCGTTTACTACAAAAATTTGGTTTCGGTTACCCGTAAATAATAAATTTCCTTCCGTTGCATAATGTATTCCGAGTGCATTTTCCGGGAAACCTTCTGGAGATGGTTTATCCCCAAACCGTGTTGAGCCTTCCATACTACTTTCTTATAGTCTTGTGCCAAAGCTAGAGTCATACAAAAATGGCAAAATTGTAAGTTCAAAATTCACTTTCTTGAGCATTTAAAAAAGCATAACTGGAGGCATACACGGTTTGTATGTTGGCTGGAGAAACGGTTTGATTCGAGACAGTACAAGCTGGCTCTGTTTGTATCCTTTGGTACCCTTCATCAAGGTTGGAATATGCTGCTGTTTTTCTCTATCCTAGACAGTTAAATTACTGGTAAGAAGGAAATGCCAGAAAATGAACTACTAAATGGAGAAAAGTATTTTATAATCACTAATTACTTGAGCTTTGAATTCATCCAACATTTGAATGAACTGTTCTACATTTTTGGGATATGTAAATGGATTGGGAGCCTCGTCCCCTTCAATGAAGGGAACATCTTGATCAATTCTAACAGTCTTCTTGGACTGCTGTGGCTTGTGCTGTTGGGGTACCTTGACACGCACATCTGGAATAGGAGGTAGTTCCACAGGAAGCGGGGGTCGGGGTTCCGTAAGAATATCAATTAATCCATTACTTCTCACAGGATACACGACTGAAGCAATAGCGGCCTCTACAAGAGATGTTCTTTGTATGGCTGTGCCACTTCCTTTAGACGACATTTTATTGGGTTTTTAAAGTGTCGCCAAATAATGATTGTCGATCTGCATTTGAATTTGTTACTTATCTTGTTATTAGAAGATACCCATTTTCAGCACATGATTCAAAAAAGTTCCACAATAATTTTTATAATTTAGTGAAGCCCTGCTAAAAGAGGTAATGCTGCAACACAAATGTTTTATATCGATTTAACAAAATTTCCATGACGTGTTGAAGTATGAAAGAAAGATTCAATTTTCGTTTTCATGCAACAGTCAGAAAAGAGATGGGAGTTCCTACCTACATGGTTATATGCAAATGTGCAATGCAATAAAGTCGTCATTATTAGTGCCAGGCTCAGATTAAAGTTTTAAAGAGCAATAATGATGATGATGAAAGCAAGTGTCTGTTCCAAACACCCGAGGAATAATGTTTGAATAGTTCGGAATTTTTGTACTTGTGTTTTTCTTGTACACTGCTTGTGGTCAATAAACGTGAATGCTTCAAAAACCAAACCAACGCTTCTGCTATGATGGAAACCATAAGCGTCCAGGCATTGAAGTCGAACCTCAAATTGCATCACATGAAATTAGAACGAGTCACAATTGAGAAAGCATCAGTTTCACAATTTAGATGAAGGCTAAAGACAAATTATCAAAACAATGCAATGCGTATCTGCGATGATCAATTCATATCTTAACACTTATGAGCCTGTTTTCCAATAAAGCCAAAAATGATTGAAAATGAAGATTAGACAATCAAAAAAGAAAGTCAAGTACAGAAACATTATTTGCTGCAATAGTTTGGGCTGCATTGCTTGTATATTATTACACAGATACCTATTGATATTTGGCTTATCATGCGGATTGCGACCCTTCGGCTTTTGGAAAACAAAATATACAGTTTTAAAGAACTTTTCATGCTGATTTTAAATATGCAAAATAATTATGCAAACTCAAATTGGCACTACCTCAACCTGTAAGATAAAATGTGTAAGGGGTAAATTGGAATTTTGAAGGCGGCGTATGATGTTCCCAATATTTTACTGTAAAAAGCAGAGTGTTTTTATTGAAAAATATTGTAAAAAAAATTGCATTACATTGTAAAGTCCATGAAGACATCGCTGTTTCGAAATAAAATTTAGCTTATCATCTAAACATTAGTTTTATTGTTGATCTATTTTATTATCCTCTGACATAAAACATAGCTTCAAGAAACAGTTCAAAAGGTATTTGTATAATCATATCATGTACCTAATTTAACCAAATTGGAACTATAGAATGGAAAGAATAGCAAACATCGCACATCGTAGAGTTAGCAGCCACACTCCTTTGAACAGTTAGATGAGCAAGCGTTTGGACACTCCATGGCGCATTTTAGGAAGTCACTTATAGGCTGCAATGTACAATGTATGCAATATGAAAAACTTATTCAAAAATTATGTTTTTAAGTTCTAAGTACCTGAAGACAGTTGCAGCATTTGAATCCCTGAAGGCCATAGATTAGAATGTACCATACTCCAAAGAAATAACCGACTGGCAATGCGAAAAAGATAAGAATAAACCAGACCACTCCCATCAAAATATTCCCCATTTTTGCTGTGAAAGTCAGGAACCACGCCTCTCTGGATTAGAACGATTACTTGATGGATAAAAGATTGTCAATTTTCTAGAAAAAGCTTGGGTTTGTGGTTAGATAAAAATTATAAAATTAGATATCAGTGAAATGTACTGACTTTTCAGTAGTGTAACATTGGCAATTTTCAATCTTTAGTTTTGCATGGTGTGCAACATGATATTTTGTCAAATAAAATAGTATAATCGTTGATCGTGTATCATCTATTCATATCATGATTTTACAATATTTTGCCACTACAGATCTTCATTTTTGTCCAAAACTTGGGACTGGGATCAACTATTCCTATCTACGCCAATCATAAAACGAATCTGAATGAATTGTAACGGACCGTTTAACCCCATGAAGGTTCCCACAACTCTGCAAGGCGATGATCTCGCAAAAGGTGTACAAAATTCTTTTAAAAGCATAATACATTACAAAATTGACAAAAACATGAAAAATACAAAACACTAAAACTAACATTTAGAATTTAGTCAAAATTTTGCATTTTGCATAATTTATAGGAAAACATTTTTCTAGTCAAGAGAGGAAATTCTACTAAAATATGGAGAACTGAGGAAAGTTTCGTGTTCTTTCAACTATTGACAGACACATAACAGAACAATGCCAGAATGAAAATCGTTGAAGGCATTATAGTGAAAGCATATTTTCTACATTTCGTGGCAGCCGCAAATAACTTGGCGCGATATCAAGCGTTAGGCGTCATTCGAATCTGTCAACCCGTTAAGCCTTTGTCATAGTGAACACCATGATTATATGTGTGTAATACCTAGATTAGAAAACCGTTGGTGAGTGGTACCCATAGGGTATTGGACCAGAGACCCAAGCAATAAACATTTTGTTTTTCTTCATCCGCGGATGATAAGCATGTTGTTAAGGTGCATCCCTCATACACAAAACAGAAACTGAAAAGCTCATGCATGTCGAAATTTCTAGCAATTCAGATCTTTATTTCAAGTTCGTAGAAGCGAAAGCTTTAGCTTTCCATCGAATTCGAATCCATAAACCTATATACGGTAATATTAATTTGCAGCTCTTTAATCTCTGCAAAGCGAAAAAGTGAACATGCCACCCAAAAAAGCGACGAAGGGGAAAGGGAAAGACAAAGGTGGAGCAAAAGATGCTCCCAAGATGAGTGCCAAGGAAAAGAAATTATGGACAAAGTTTGGACATGTCAGTGCAGAAGGTCCAGATGGCAAGGAAGTTAGTGTGGTTAGCTTTCGGCGCGACGAACTGGAATGGGCAGTAGAAAGATTACGGGAACAAGTGACGCTAAATAGGTCAGAACGAATTCGGTACCAACTAGAGAGGGACTTTTTGTTTGAGCTACAGGAACAATATCGAAAAAAGTTGGAGTGTCTAATTGTACGCAGTGCAAGACTATGTAGTTTATTATAAAGAACAAATAGGTGCATGTTGAATGATACACCTTCATGAATTATGACTACAGCTTGAACAAGAAACGTTGATTGCAAAAAACAACCGTGCTGCCCAAGATGCGGAGGAGAACAAAATTATCAAGGCAATGGAAGGTAAGCATTTTCGTGCTGAAACGCAGATTGTGGCAACTCAACAAGTGTGTCGGGATGAAATACGAAAGAAGAAGGTATACTGTTTGAGATTGTTTCTTGACGTTTTATGCAAAATATGCAAATGCAAAACAAAGTGTACATAAATTATTAGCTTTTTATTTTTATCCCAGATAAAAGATTTACTCGAGAAAACATGGCAGTCCATGTCCGTTGAAATCGACGAACAGGATGCCATCCTCGCTAAAAACAATGCTGCTTACAAAAAGCGGATTCTAGAAACCCAGTAAAAATATAATATTACATTAAATTATGAAGGTATGAACATTCTGTCAAGTTGTTTTTTTATACTTGTTAAGGAAGAAACTACAAGACCTTCACAAGTACATGGAGGACCACGAAAAGCAACTCGAAGAGTTTATAAGAAATCTGGAAAATGAAAAGAAGAATTCGTTAGAGCTGTTTTTTGTTACGCGACGAATGGAAAATCAATTGGTATGCCTATATCAATATATTGTATTGTACTGCAAATATTTTTGCTGACTACTGAAAAAGGCTTATGCAAAACATAATTTTGTGACAGTCGGAGGAACGATGGAACGAATTTATTTGGAAATTATCCCACAACTTTGAGAACAGCTTGAAAGCAATGAAAAATTTCTATAATGACGCCTCCTTTAGTAACTTTACGATGATGTACACTCTCCAAGACATGATCACTTCTTCAGTGGAAAGAATGGAACAATACAGTCAAAAGATACGCGAGTTACAGCACATGATGCAAGAAGCCCATGCGCAAATGCCCATGCTGCGAATCACTTTCGGCAAGGCCCGTGTTCGACATAACCGTATAGTGCGAACCAAGCAGGGTATCAAAACGGTTAATAAAGAACTTCAGCTAACCCAAAACAAAACGAATGCTCTTCGTGTGGACTACCGTCAAAACTTTCATCGCCTGGAAAATATCAACGCGGAGCGAGAAAACTTCCGTTGCAATGGAGCAGAAATGGTGCAGAATGTGTTGGAGTCGTACAACAATCGTTTCCGCATAATTGATGAGCAAAATAAAATGCAGCAAGCAGTAGACAAAAAGGATAAACTAAAGGACCTACTACACAGCCATTTCAAGGATCCAAATAGCTTCTCCACAGTGGTGAACAAATTCAAGGACAGGGCCAGTGAAAAGGATGAAATGGTGGAAAGATACCATTTGAGGGCGTTGCAAGCTCGAAAGCAAACTCAGAATTTGAGAGATTCATTAGAATCTCGATTGCGCAAAGTGGGACTTACCAGAAAGCATGCAACTGTGACACCCAAACTGCCACCGCTTCCGGGAAGGGCAAACTGGGGACCCGCTAATCTTGTTGCTGGTAATTCCTACCCTCTAAAGGCTAATCAAACGAAATCGAACTGGGAGAGGAGTAGCTACATTAGGGAAATGAATGAAGAATATCAAACTGCGGTTCCTGTTTGCATGACTAATTCCATTAGGGACTTTTTAAAAGTCAAACAGCAACAGGCAGAACAAAAGTATTACTTTAAGCGTTTATTGCAACATCGCTGAAGGGACAGAGTCTGCTCAGAAATCGTGTTATTTCGAAAACTGATATTTACATATACTTTGACGGAAGACATTCAAACAGAATAAATTAGATTTTTTTGCAAATTTACTCTTCTAATTTCAAACTGGTCTTTTCTAAATGCTCAAACGGATTGCTTCTCTAAATATTCAAATGGATTAATCCAAACTTTAAAAACTATTTAAGATTTACCGATTTCCGTTCATTGTCGTCAATCCATTCACGTACATTGTGACATCATAAAAAAAATACGTGACCATGCATTATGTATAAAATATAAACGTTTATGAAAAGCGAAAGTTGCCGTTTTTTGGCCTAGTAAATGTATTATATTATATAACATAATTGGTGTCAAGATGGAGTCAAAATCATTTATAGTGTGAGAACGCTATCACGTTGCAGCACAGCTATGACCATCATAAAAAATCGGAAGTAATTCTTTTTATTGTTGACTGTGTATAAACTTATAATTTTAGGAGTGATTGCTTTGTGCACGTACAAAATTTGCTTTGCATTTCTTGTCAACATTTTAGAAGAACTAAACAGAATCTTGTTCAACCAGTTTTTTAGACCAACAAAGAAACCTTAAGGAGAACCATAGCAGGATGCGGCATCATATACGCTAACCTCACAAAAAATATATATTGACTGAAACTGGTAGGTGAAGCCAAATGTTATAAGAACTTAAATGCATGTAAATCAGTTATTTCAGCTACCAGTTGGGGAATAACAGATTTTTAGCGTTAAAAAATCGAAAAGGCATCTCTAGTTATTCCACACAAGAGTACATGCTACATGTTGCAGTCATCATTCGTCATAGATAGTGGAGGGGAGTGGGATGCTATAATGGATAATTTGTGATTTACTATTGCATAATAACAGACAGAGTACTGAATAAGTGCATTTTACTTCCGGTGCGGTGCAAATTGCAGTATTCTACACGATATCACAAGGAAGTGCATGCATATATGAAATAATTGTAGTATAGATAAACAAGATTATTAGACGAATATGACTCCTCCATTGTTTTCTACGAATTAACAAGAAGGAGACTTATTTGTGCATTATTGTTGTGCATCATGCTTTGGAAATGGATAGGTAATAGAGACTGCGTTGTTGTAATGACCAATATTATGTAAGGCATTCAGGTTTCATTTGCAGTTAACCCTTTGCTGAGAAAGGGTAAGACGTAAGAGAATTTTGGCATTCCCGCTTGTCAACCGAAACTGATCACAATGGGACATAATCGGATAAGTATTAAAATATTAGGCTCTGTCTATACAGGGTTAATACTTAGTGTGCACTTTACCTCTGCGGGACTGTTAAAAGCAATTAGAGAAGCAGCGATTCCAAAAGGTATTGAAGGTGTCAGAGTCAAAGGGTACATTTGAAAGTATATTGTTTCATAATTTTGTTTGTATTAATTTTTCAGACATGGACTATCAACTGCCCGTTGACCAACCCACAAGCTCTAGCCTCCAAACCGTTCATAAAACATCTGAATCCAGCACACCAGTACAGTTAGCGCAAGAAAAGAAATTGGTTACCCCTGCTGAGGAATCTAATTTATTGGCTACATTGCAAACTTCTCTGTCCAAACTCTCCTCGGCTATCCAAGAACGTGCGGATATTGCAAAAACTAGTTCCAGCAATACAAGAACCTGCAATCCCGGGGATATATTTTGTCTGTCAGGACTTATTGGCGGAAGCTCCGCCGGGTCCACCATGAACAATGAAATTAGCAAAGCTATCATAAAGTCTTTCGGCACCATGATGTCTGACATGGTGAATGCAACTATTTCTCGAGGTTTGACTGATTTCATGGCACATCACGGCCGTGCGCACGGAGAGTCCCTTGCTGAAGAACAAAAGGCAATGATTGCAATGACGTCCAACGTTTTACAAACAGCAAGCTCTGCGGTTATTAAGTCCTTTACGATATTCCTTCAAATGGCTATTTCCGGGTCAATGCGTGGTTTGTTGCACACACTGCTTACAGGAGCTAATAACCTACTACTTAAAGTTTCTGAAGTTACTAAGCATAATGGACCAGAGAACGGTAATAATAATGAAAATGAAGTGAGAGCATTGTTTAGTGGCTCATTGGATAAATTCCCAAAACCTAGCCAGCTCCAGGATGAATTCGATCCTGTGAAAACATTATTACAAGCTGGAGCTTTAACTTCGCTTAGCTATCCAAGTCCAGGATTTGACTTGGTGACATCCCTTAAATCGAATTTATTTACGGGAGACACCAACAATATTGACAGGAAAGGTAGTAGTATGCCCTCATTGCTCACATTACCATTTGGAATGATTAACAACAAGAAGTAGAAGGTGAATCTATTTCCGTCAAGATACGGCAACTCTGATTCATCGTTTTTATTGTTTTCGTTTTCACGATGTTTGTTTAGTACTGTACCAGTGTTATTGTTTTAGTTTTTAATTGTTATAATTATTAATCATAAATTATAAATGGCCAAATGAAATGCTCCTTTACATTTACAGTACCAAAAGTATGCATTAAAGATAAATAAATATTAAATAACGATTTTACGATTTCAAAGACTTTATTGAAACAGAAAATATTATTGTTGTTGCATCTTGTAGTTTGTAGCTACTCATTTCCACCAACGGAAGTAGGAAAAGCGTCTCCAGAATTCGTTGACGAGACCTTATCCGATACCTTAACTTGAATTTTAGTTGGTTCTGCTTTACTTCCAGTAGAAACGCCACTGGCAGTAGATGCTGTAGAGGACACAGATTGTCGCTTGTTTTCGTTTTCAGTGTCGCCTTCCCTTTCTAAATCATCTTTGGTCAATTTACTTCTGGCAGATGAGATTGATTCGGCACCACTGTCTTTAGTAATTACAATGGCAGGAGTATTTTTTCTAGTGGGTACCACCCTAGGCTTGGGCATATTTATAGAATCTGTCCACCCAGTTGCCTTAGTGGAAGTTTCCCATAGCTTTTTCTGGACATCTGCATTTGTCACTTGAGAATTTGTGCAAAAGGTTGAGCAGTTTTGGAAGTACTTTCCTCCATCCTTCTCAAGCTCTGGAGTTAGAGCTACATAGAGTACACCGTCTGCCCCTTGTTCATTGCTCTGCATTAAACGATGATGAATTTATAAAAAATATTGAACGAAATTTTTTTAAATGAACCGATAAATATTTTAAAATGAAGATTGATTCTAAAACTATGCACCTTAAACAAAAGCCAGAATAGTCCTCGAATAATCTTTGGGTAGCTGTCATAAAGACCACTGTTAACACAGCCTGGGTGTACAGAGTATGAACGTACAGGGTATCCCTCTTTCATCAGTCTGTCATTAAAATCTCGAGACGAGATTGCCTGCATTAATTTGGAATTACCGTACGCCCAGTTTGAACCAAACGTTTTCCTATGTTCAATAAAATCATAGATTAGCAGTGTGGAATCTCTTCTCTCCAATAAATACTGTTTAGGTAAATTCCATGAATGTGTTTTTAGTTCTTACTCCATCCACATATCGTTCAGATCCAATTTTCCTGCATAGTGAGCAACGGATGACACATTGACGATTCTGCTTGGACTTTCAGTGGTTCCAGCATAAGTCAGCTTTGGCAAAAGCATGTTTGTGAGTAAAAAATGACTCAAATAGTTAACCTGGAAAGTTACTTCGTACCCATCTTCTGTGATTTCATAGGGTGCTTCGTATATTCCAGCTGCATATAATAACAGAATTTCATACTGTTAATTTATTTAACATTATTAAAAATTTTCATTACAACTATTTTGTTGTTGCTGATCAATAAATGGATGCTTGCCATTGTTTATAAGAATGTGAATCTTGGGATATTTCTGCAAAACTTGAGTTGCAAACTCCCGAACAGATTTGAATGATTTCAGATCTAAAGGTAATATATCCACTGTGCCAGTTGTAATGCGAGTTGGTGCTTTGCGAAATTCATCCACCATTGTCTTTGCAGCGGTCTCATTTCTCACGCCCAGAATTACATGCATATCAAGCTGCAAGAGCTTTCGCACAATTTCTTTCCCAATGCCGCGTCCTCCGCCCGTGATGACTACGTTATCACCAGGTCTTCGAACTGTTTCTGCACGACAATTAAAACAGTAAATGTATTTTTTTACTACCAATAAATAATTATAAGTAAGTTCCAGTAAACCGGTTTTATATAAATAAACTCACTTTTAACATCGAATTTTCTGTGGGGAGTGAGTAATTCGTAGGTATTCCAGAAGCACGCGTTTAAAACGACTATTAGTGCATACCAAGTCTTTTTAAAGAATCCTCCAACTCCACCAACTGGCGGTGAGGGAGTAGGAGAAGAATCCGAAGCCATTTCTACTTGAGAGGTTCTTGTATGGTTTTCTAAATATTTAGCACTTTGATTCAAATTCACCTCAACTACAAAACAAGAATGTACAATGTATCCATAAGTTTGTGATTTATTCGTATTTTGCTGCTGAACTGTCCTTCACTTCAGAGTGACAATTCACACTAAACAATTCATGCGACCGTGTTAGCTGGTTCACACGCACAAACACGATTACATTATGAAACGGAATAAACAAACCGATGTGTGGTATAAGATGAGCATAAAGTGTTTCGCACACGTGCGTATTGTTCGCAAAAATAAGAGAAACCGTAGCTTGTTGCAAGTTAGCACAGCACAACAAAATTCCCAATGTAAATGCCCTAAACAAAGTTAGTGTTGATGATGTTTTATAGATTCATTAAAAATGCAATTTAAGCTTTTTACAATGTGCTTGATATAGTCTAATACTGTGAAAAATCTCATCCAGTAAGCCAAATTAAGGAAACACCAGACATAATCCTACACTAGTTCCTTCACACACACAGTGGAAATGGAAAACGGAAAATATTTAATGTTTTCGCTTTTTTTGTCCTCTTGACTTTTGACGTGTGACCAAAATGTTTCAAAAATGATTGGCCGTGCTGATGATGAATAATGATAAGAGTATGTGTTGCAAACGCTTTGCGTATATACCCAATGTAATATCATCGAAGTAAAAAGCAAGGAAAAAAAGAACAGCACATATAATTGCAGAGGAAAAATTACAGAGTCAGCCAAATCTTCCCCTATCCGACAATAATTCCAGCAGTAACAGAACATGTTTTTTTTACTTTTCATTCAGTATGTACAATGTATAAAGAAGAAAAATAATAAGAATAAAAAGCTATTATTTTCTTCATTCTATGGTTTCAAAGCGCATTCTTTATCCTGTTTTTCCACTTGTTTTTACATGTTGGATTTCATGCTTCGCTTGGTCGAGGTTAGCCTGGCAATCAAGCATTATCATATCACACATCGCATATAGCATGGACATGGGCACCTAAACCAAGTCATCAACGTCATGATATTATAGCAACCTACGCTTTAAAACATTTTCATGCATGTACGCCTGGACTGCGGAGTTTTTCAATATTTATGAAAACTCTGTCCTGTAAAATATACAAGTAAAATACCACAAATTGTGTAATAATTGTGTTATTTCATATTCATAGTAAGCCGCAATTCGATACAATAAGCTAATTTTGAACCATGTTGGTGTAGATAGTTTGACCACAACGGTCTTTTTTTTTTGTTTTTTTTTGGGATTTTATGCTTACTAACGACAAATAAAATATAAGCAGCTATAAATGAAAAGTATGAAATATAAAGGGTCTTGGCTGCTCTATAAATTATTTTATTTTGAATATCAAACGGCATGCTAAAGCCAAATTTCACGCACTATGTAAACTACTGGAATGAAATGTAAATACATAAGTAGACATTTAATGATCCGATGTAAAACAAAAACAAAATAGCAGCGAATAATGCATTTTGTTTTTTATAATTAAAAGTTTAATTGTAAATATTTTCGAACCATCGGGTTTTTTTACTGAAAACGCTAATAAATCACATATATGTTAAAAGAATTAAGCTTTTAAAAAGAAGTAAAATTAATTTTTTTCTTCACAGCAACTTACTTAAAATATTTTTTAAAATTGAATATGCTAGAATTACGAATGAAATGAAGGTTATTTTGCAGCAGGCAACTCAAATGAAATAAACTCGTAATTCCAGTCAGACATCTAATACGAATGTAACATGACGTGCAAAGTTTTCAGCAGTCAAGTCAATTGATGGCAAGTTTTTATTTACAAAACTTACGCTACTTGTGTACTTCGGTTTTTGACTGCAAAGCAAACATGTTGTCCTTACACCACCAACTAGCAAGAAAGTCCTGTACACAAAACACGTTGCAAATGGGCGCCACTGACTTTACTGTTTCAGCGTTTGAGACTATTTCCATTTAGATTCATATCTCACAGTTTCACTTTGATTAATTTAAACTTCGTTTATTTAAACAATCTAATATTCCAACTAGCTTTCAGGTTACCGTTTTAAGGTTCAAAATTCAACAAAAATAGCATGCTTGGCTGGGTTTATGCTTTCCTTACCTTACCACACCGGTGATTTATGAAGACTTTTTGAAACTTGACTCTCTTTTGCACGTTTTCTTGTTGAGTCATTTTCATGATTCATGATCTGGAATCTGGAAATCTACTGCTTTTCTGCTGTTGCATGCATTTATGATATTTCAATGACTAAGAATTCTTGCAATTGCAATATTTGATGATTGTGTTATAAATATAATGCGTGATTGGTGTCTTATATGCAGTTTACAAAATGTCCAAAACATAGTGTATTGTATGTATGCTGAAAAGAATAGTAATTTAAAAAGCACAGATGCAGTCAATCTTTATATAATAGTTTTTAATCGTGTTATTAATTCATATTTACAACAACAATTACGTTTATATAAGTATTCACAGCTTGGTGTATTCATATGTATAAACACGCATTTACACTAACATCAACAATATTCCTACAGCTCTGTTGACAAGTCTGCTAGTTTGAACTTTATAGCAATATTTATATTTATTTATTTAAACAATTCGACGAGTCTCGAAACAATATATATTATACCATTCCTATTAAATATTACAGTAAATAATAATTGGCAACAAATGCACATGCCTAAAAATTTAGGCTAAAATCAAACAGCCACTTCAAAAAATAAATAATATGAAATATGATATAAAAATTGCACCTCTTGAACTTTAAGCAAAAACCACAGTTATTCAATCATTATTTCGAAGCGTAATAAGGAAAAATGAATGCATCTAAACATAGATAAGTTATATTAGAGTACAGCAGTAGATGAAATTACTTGCAAACGCCTGTGAAAAGTAGGTTAAAATTGCATTTTTACAGTAAAGTACTTCTTTTAATCATTTTGTATGAATAGTTCTATTACTAGGATTGATATGTTTGGCAAGCTTGCAAATTCTGTCCTTTTTGTTTATTTTTTTAAATTTATAGATCAAAAACACAAACATCAATATATTTTGTAGGATAATGATGTGCAAGAATTATTTATTTAATCCCTTACAGTTACAGTTTTTTCAGTGCTCAAAAATAGACAAATAGTGATAGGAATCAATAAGACCTAATACTTGGATCAAACATTGACAGTGCACCTCGCTGGATGCTTTTTATAGGTAAAAGGTAAACGTGCAACAAGCTAATTATGTTACTTTGCATGGCTGCATTCATATTCATGCATTCATAGTAGTAATGATTTGCTCTTGCTACTTCATAAATCATGATTGGCACATGAAAATCTCATTTACGATGATCTGATATCCTTCTGTCAGGAGATTAAGTGCTAAAGCATTCATTCAGCACAAAATTGTATTGTGTAATCAAATGTCGATATCGATTGATTACGATGCTTAATTTACTAGAAATGACCATGTACAATGAATGTACAAAAACCTCATGGCTTTATTTTTAAAAGTAAACTTTGGTACGATTCATAGTTCTAATTGATGATAATTAAATTATTAATGAGAATAAAATCGGGATCATATCTAGTTCTATCTTACATGCTCATTATTGAAGATTATTGTTTCCGATTCTAGATACATAGAATCATGAAATGTGCCGCTTGTTCATATTTACAGATTCTTAATCATATTCATAATACGTTGAGATATAGAGATGATACATGATTAGCATTATCAGTTGTATTTTGTTAATACAAATCTATAATCAAAACACTTGAATTTAAAACGAAGATATATATTTACTGATCATTCAAATTACAAGCTGCATAAGTCTTACACTTACTAAGTATGGGTTCCTGTTTAAAATTAGTTAACGTTTTACTGTACATGATATGGCCGTTATGAATGACGAATACTGTACTTTTAAACACTGAAATTTTAGCGTTATATATTAGTATATGTACCTAAACATTGAGATTATATAGCATTAAAACTCGATGCCGTTAAATTTCATTTGGTTATGCTTACTCTAGTTCAAAAAGTGTTTAATTATGCAATATATTATGGAATTCGAAATGTCCACTAAATATGGTTTAAGTTGTAGTTAGCCCTAATGATGCGTCGTGAAATGCTTTGATTTTCTTTTGGCGTCGGTTTATCAACGATGAGCCCTCTTCAACGAATAATATAAAATGTAGCTACATAATTTAATACTTTATTGATAATAGTAATACGGTGACGTTGAAGATGATATAGGCGAAGAAGAGGACGACGCATCATAGGCTGCTGATCCCTACGTGTGCTTGAACCACAGACAACTTCTGAGTGCTGTAAAGAATCAAAATAAAAAAATATTAAGTATCATAAAAAATCCAGGTTAACACAACGATTTTGTCTCTGTTCTACTTTTAAGTGACAAATTAATGCATACACTTTGTGTAGGTATCTTCATGTTACAGTTATACTAATATCTTAAAACGACTTACGAGATGATGTAGCTGCTGCATTAAAAATGGCGGCGGAAGAGGGTGTAATCTGGGGTGGTGACATTGTCGAGTAGTTTCCGTTAGAGTTGTAAGCGGAATGTGGAGTGGAAGCGTTGGAGCCGTAACCGGCTTGCGTTCTGGGTGAAGATCCAGTGGATGATGAATTGGTAGTACCGTTAGCAGCTCCTAATCCTCCATTTCCAATGACACCTGTTGACCCATTCGTTGTCCCTCTTGCAGCACCTCCGCCACCCACCGTGTAGTCCTCTAGAAGAAAAAACCTGACCATCAAACATATGTAAATTAGGATATAACATCAAAAAATAAATTTGCATGCAAGCGCGTATTATTGGTTCTTCGCAAAGGTTAGTTCATATTATATATGTAAATAGAAAATATTTTGCCTCTACATTATATCATCAATGCTACGCATGCAAGTTCATAGCACTTTCAAAGATGGAGTGCAAGAACAGAACAAAACGAAGACAACCACATTAGCAAGAACAAAGGTAATATATGGTGCCGACTAGGCTTGTACATTTACATGAGAAGAAAAGGAACGTGGCAAAGAAAGCTACAAATGTAGTGATGCAGAGTAAAAAATGTTACACGCTTACCATCGTTCCACTGTGTATTGCCTGTCTCCAGGCCGGTGTATGCATTAAACCCGCTCATGTTGTTCGGGACTGCTGGACTTCTTGGAGCACTCAGGGCAAGTTGATTGTTCCTTGGCATACTATACAACGCTTCTGCAAGGTCGGCCGCACGCTTCAGTATAATCTCCTTAGGAAGCTTCTCGGGATCACCGGGGTGCCTGGGAATAAGCTTTTGGAGTCTTTGGAATCCATAGTCTATCGTAGGCTCGTTCAATGCTGCTTGGAAGGAAAAAATATTTACGCATAAGATAAAATAGGTGTCAATAGAAAACCCATGTATAAAAAAAATGTTATCCTAGGTCAGCAAATATTTCGTATGTGCACACTTTTCCATTTATTTCAAACTATTGCTTTTTGTTTGTAATACTTTTTCTAAAAATGCATAATGTGCATAAAAAGTACATTTATAACTTAACCAGCCAGCATTGCAGTCAGTCTGTGTGTAAACTTGAAAACCTAATAATAAGAATGAAAAGTTCGTAGCTTGGTAGACTGACTGACGTGGCCTCTACTGAAACCAAACTGGAATACCGGCTTGTGAGAGGAAAAAGTGAAAGTTGTGTATGAAATGCACGGTATTTCAGTAGATGTTGGTCTGGCTGCTTTTTTCGTCAGAAGTACAATATGGTAGATAGAGTTTATAGGGAAATACTTACAAACATAGACGAATCGGCCTGGAGCTCCTTTGCAAAACTGTTTGGACTTGTAAGAGAGCGTTACTTCCACCACGCCGGGAACTGAAAGTTTTTGAAAAATAAATGTTTAGATTCGAACTTATCGTAGGTTTGAAATCATAATCATCATTATCGTAGTTGATGAGCGTTGTTTGGAGGATGTGATGCTGTTGAAGGTTGAATGATCTAATTTTTATGCCCCATCAAGTTACTCGAATCACTATCTACTTGCGTGTATTACATTTTTCACTCTTTTGTATCTACAGTATGACAGTATAGCATTCCGCAGGTTAACTTGGTATTGGTATCAATGAAATGACCATCTAGCAAATCTTATTTCTTCATCGTATCCAATCAAAAAGTTTGAATTCATTTTACTGATTTTGCTGTAACTTTTACAAGCTCTTTCACTAAATCTTCACTTTTACAAGGTTTATAATCTAGCATACTGTTTACCATTTTTTCTACATTCCTATGTTTATCATATCTTTATAATGTATGTTAACCCATTTTTGTCTTGAAAAAATGGATTTAGTACAAAACTCACATTTGTTTTTACACCGAATGTGTTTGCGAATAAAATTTTCCTTCAGTTGCTTTCCCTGTACTCTTGTTTGTACCTTTTACAATCGTAAAACTAGAGTTTATGGATCACTTTCATGTGATTCATCCTACCTCGTCTAGAATCAAAAATGTTTACACATTTTTTCTCTGACATTTTAGATCACGTTTAACGCTAACATTACTGACCTTACACAACCGATAATCAAACCTCCAACAACGCAACGATCAACGAACTCGAGAATGATTTTTTAAAATAAAAAATATTTATGGGTATATTGTAGTATGATGCATTCCCATCACATAAGGATGCTCCCGAGTGATAAGTAAACATAGGTGAAAACAAAAAAAATACTTACTGTGTCTCGGAGGTGTCTGAACACGAATCGCGTGGGATGTGATCAACTATTAATGGTAAACAAAGAAAGAAGTCAAACTTGCTTGCTTGTCAGAAGTACATGGTTAACGTTTACGGATACACGATACACTCTTGGATGCGCTACTTGCTTTGTTTAGATCAGCATCGCTGATAAAAGGAAGAGGAAAGGAGCTAAGCTGGCTAGAGGTGCAAACGCTTTATACACAACTTTTGAGTGAACCATAATTGAATTAAATTACCACACCACCGTACTATCAATGTCTATGGCTTTTGGTGTTTTTAGAGCTGAAATGGATGCTTAGACTTTGTGTTGTGTAGATGTTATATTCAACTACTTGCACAGAGAAAGTTTTCAACAGTCTGAGCACGTGAGATAATCCACTTTTACAAGTTACGGCTTGTAGTATGTTTCTTATGTTTGTATAACTGGCTGTAACGCACAACTTAAAAGGCAATGAAGAGGATAAAACGGAAATTAAAAGGCCGGTTGCCGGAATACATCCAAAACAAAGCGTTTAATGTATTACTCTGATACTTTAAT
Source organism: Entomobrya proxima (assembly GCA_029691765.1). Taxonomy (NCBI): domain Eukaryota; kingdom Metazoa; phylum Arthropoda; class Collembola; order Entomobryomorpha; family Entomobryidae; genus Entomobrya; species Entomobrya proxima. The sequence continues at coordinate 2,487,268 of CM056169.1, forward strand.
TTAGAAAGCATGGGGAAACTAGTAAAACTAATTTTTTATGTAACATCTCGTCAGTGTATCATTCTTTAATTTCATGTAAATAAAATCATAAAACTTCTGATCGCATCCATTAAGCTTCATAGCTCTATTGACTGCAAGTAGCGCATTGACATACTGATTCCGTATTAACTTAATTAGCACAAATCCTTTAACTTACCTCTGACCACACCAACATGGATCCAAAGACGACTTGCAGTCCATCGAAAAAGTTGTCGCCAATTATAATCACTGTCGCACCGCCGGTTGTCCACCCTTCACTCGGGCTAATGGCTTTTATACATGGAGTGGCGGATGGGACTGGATAGCCTGTTAAAACACAGGCAAACTTATTACAGATGCATAGGTACCTATTACCATTGTCTAATATCTGTTGCATTCGAAATAAAATTGCCATCATTTTCCCATCAAAGTGAAACATATAGTTTTTATATCAATGCGTCCTCTTGATTAGCTAATACAAAATTATGCTCGTCTATTTTTTCAAAAAGTTTTGACATAACATTTTCAGCCAGTGCATGCATAGTTAGCGTAAAGTTTACTTTAGGATAACCAACAACTGGAGAAATGCATATTTATTATGCACTTGACATTTTAGGATGCACTTCTCCCTAGCAAAAATGCACTGAAGCCACGTGAATTATTGTGTCTTCATGTAACGTCATTCGTTAGCTCCATCTGCGAATGCAAGTTTTTTTCATTTTATCTACAATTTTGGTATTGTAGAAATAAAAGTAGGGAAATAGAGTGGAACTATAGCTATATATGCTGTAGAAGGGGAGACGAAAAAGAAGGGGTTTTCTATAAGTATTTTCAGTGAAAGACTGTACAGTTAGCGGTAGAAACATGAATGTTTTCTGATATCTTGATTCCGTTATGTTTCTCGTTGTGACGATGATGTAAGAAGAGAAGGGAAATAAGAGGATATGCGTACAGCTTAAACTACCCAGTTTCAGGGAAATGTTTAGGAAGAAGAGCACATCATCACCACGACGGATTGAACAAAACTCGTATAGACAGTCATGCACATGCCACCAGACAGCAATGGAGCACAAGTGCCGTACAAGTAAAGAGTGTGATTCATAATGATATTACGAGAGAGAGAGAAAGGAAGAAAGAGAAGATGCATGCACTTGTGTAGTTCTCTATAAACGTATTATACCAAAGGAGACTATATGGGAAGGAAGACGATGGATCTAGGTGTAGGGGAGCTGTGTAATAATGAGAAATAGATATAAAAAAGTGGAATAATGTTATAAAGAGACGGATAGGAGGATGGAACATTTGCAGAGGAAGGAAGAAGGGAGAGACAAATCGATGTGCTGGAATTCCCGTGGGAGCCGCCTTTTCCCTTTTCTTCGGGGAATCGCAATGGCCGCTCGGGACTCTGGAATGCCATCATGGGGCTTCTTCCTTTTCCACTTCACTCATCTTCCCTAGGAAAAATCTGTAGCGCTCATCTCATACTATGAAAAAATGCTACAACTGCACTGCATTTAAGCGCTGTTCGACAATGCAAGACAAACTTGCGATTCTTGTGTGATACGTTCTCTATATTCCATTTTTTCTCAGAATGAAACAACAATTTAAAAAGTGCTACACACGACAAGTTGACAACTCAACTTCCAACTAATCTACTGTCTATATGTTTACAACGTACGCTGAAAATAGCTGCATATCTATTTTTCGATGTTCTGGGTATAATGTTTAAACATGATGCAATACTACTATAAAAGTGTTAGATGCATGTTGAACCAAAAAGTAGGTAAAATATCCCAGAGGAAAAGCATTTTGTCAGATAATACCTACCACAAATACCAAAGACTGCAGTACACGTATTACAAACTATAGCTATGTATGTATTCATTAACACCTTCATCACATTTTATTCGTGAGATGAAAACAACATAGTTAAACTACCAGCATTTATTGTTAAAACACTATACAACAAAACGATTTTTATTAACAGACGAGTCCATGAAATACTTGAAATGCGCTTAATGCAAAAACAAATAGTAATCTAATTAGGTGTCTCATTTTGGCAGACTGTAAAAGATATTGCAGTATGCAAACAGGATAATATGCAAAGCACACTGAAACCTTGTATGTTCTGAATGCATAATGTGCTCAGCCTAAGTCATTTTCTTCTTGTAGACACGACTATATAATATACAAACTATAGGTAATACTTTCTGAAACAAATACTGACAAATAGCTCAGTCCCAAGTGACGTGTTTTCTGATCTACAAAACAATTGCTTATCTGTAAACGCGACAAGTGAGAATAGGTGTACAAAGTTTAAATGAACTTGGGAATGTTATTGATTTACCAAGCTATTATGATATGGCAATACAGATTTGACATTTTGCGATGCATGCTTGAGTTTAAAAAGCAATTACCTTCTGAAGGATCAAGTCTCTTGGCACGTCGTCCGTGTTTGGAATTGTTATGGACAAACATGTTATCGGACACGGCTAGAAGTGGACCTTCCACTGTAACTTGAGTTGAAATTACCACCTGTTATAAAAGAAAGAATACATAATTTCAATGCTTTTAAATTTTAAATAAATAAGAGACACTTGCAAAAAGACATTTCAAAAACTACAATAATATCTCATGAAACTCTGCAAGCAGAAACTTGTCCTTACAATAATTTTCAAATAAAACGAACACCAATAATATAAGTAGTATTTCATTATGATATTAACTATTCTAGAGCATGCAAAAAGTTTTAATTTAAAAATTAAAGTAGCATGCAACTTTTTAAAGCATAAAGCTAGCAAGCATAAAGCTCAAGCTCCAGCGATCCTTCACAAATTCTTTATTCGAAACAAGTAAGCTATATCATACAGAACCGTAATAATTATTTTTAGATTTGTCTTGCTGTTTTTTTTTTTTTCATTTTTTTGTACAGAAACATTTATTAGCCATCTCCGAATACTAATACAAAAAGGACGAGCATATGTAGTCAAAGAGTCATTCTGTTGAATAGAAGCTGACTTTCCGTGGCGTACGTCACCGGCTTAAAATATTTGGATTGGAGCAACAGAGGCATATAATGATTAAATGTTCGTTGTTGGTACAAGGCCCCCCACTGGCATAACGCATGGCTAGAATTGAATTGAATTAAGCCAGCAAAGAGTGTGCCTTCATAATCTGTTGCGTCCGACTGACATTGGTCGTAAATAAGCAACATAAAGAAAGCTAAACAAGAGGAAATTGAAATCCCTGTTTTAACAATGAGGACTGGAAACAAATGCAACTTATCATGTTGTTGTAAGCTTTTTGTAAGAAATGCTGAAATTGTATATATAGCTGAACCCATTGAACTTACTCTTTCCTAAACATCTACCACCTCCAAATGACGATGCCAGAATTGCCAGATTCAGTCATGTATTCAGTTTTTTGCTTTAATCTTTACGTATTTTCATTTTCCATAAAATCTTTGAAACAACTGCAACTGTTCAAATCTCAAGCATTGTTATCTGCTGCTTACCGGTTTTAAGTAAAAAGCAAAAAAATCTTAAATGAGAACATGCATGTCGTATTTGTTGGAGCGTGGCAGTAATAATGATATAAATTGTGGTTTGACACAACAAGAATGGTAAAAAGTTAGGTTTGTAATAAAATTAACAAATGAAGTTGGTTAGCGCGTAACAAAACATCCATATAGTCTTGAATTGAATGCACAATGCCAGTTTGTAGTTTGTGAAAAAAATTGACAGGAGCAAACCAGGTAACAAAAAATAAAAATAAAAAAGTACATCTAATAATAGCAGGTACGCAAGTATATCATATAGAGCATAAAGACGTAACACGCATCGGGCTTGCAAGTTTATAAAATGTAAGTCAAAGTCTCTGCAGGGCACTTGGGAAAGGTTTCCGTTTCCAAGATTGGTCTCTAGACGCTACGCATTATCACTTGAGAAAGTGTCAAGTGACTTTAAGCTTGTATAGTGACAGTGACGGTATGGTTTGGTTCGCTCTAGTAGTAAGTGGTGGTATTCTTTTCATTCACTTTTACAGTTCATATAACACCGTGGCTCCTCGTACACATTGTAGACACATAGGAAACCGTTAAAAACCGTAAAACCTAGAGCTATCAACAACTTTTGGCAAAGTATATTATATTAGGAATTATACCTGTACATAAACATAACTTTGTCGTTTGGTTGCCTGATAAGGTTATAGTGTGTATGGAATAAAATTCATATAATATATTCCTTAATGGTACTGTTGTAAATTGTACTTTGCATTCAGTTAGTATATGACATAATTTTAGCATAGGAAATAAATGCAGTTTCACATTAAAGTTGTGTACCTACAATATAACTTATAATACGTGCATGGCACGGTACAAAGCAAATCTTCAGGGAACTTGTCCCTGAGGAACATTTCCCCTTGTCGAGAAAATAACCGGGCCATGCCAGTTGTAGTAGACTCTCAGTCTACCTACTACTCACACTTGATACGTACATATTTTAGTAGTATTATTATATCGCGAAGGTTTTCTGCATTTCTATACTGTTTATGTCTGAAGCTTGCCTTGATATAAATGCATTCTAACCATTTTTCTACAGACTCAAACTCGAAACGAAACAAACTGGAGAGAAAAAAGGAAGTAGGTAAAGAACTTTGTTTTTGTTATGTTTTTATATATGTGTTTTGACTTGTAAGTTTGGAAAAAAAAGCAAGTAAAAATATTGCTGGAAGGTTTACGGCATGAAGTGAAGAAAACTGAGAAACTTTCTCGTGTATACATATGAAGAGGCGAGAAGGAAAACAGCATTAAAACGAGAATAATAAAAATAAGCTTTATTTATATGCGTACTCAAAGTAGTAGAGGTGGTAAGTTTTGCAGCATATTTTGAAGAGTTTTATAAAAATCTGTTAACATCAAAAGTAAAAACTCTGCCTTAAAATCAGAAAAAATACTTTTCATTCAAGATCTGTGTATCCCACCCAGCCTCACCGCAAATTTCAAATTTGAAGTAGCACATGTTTCAAATAATGAGGTGTTTTTGTTCACCAAATTACTACTAATTTTCTTGCTCGTAAGTCAAATCTCTAAGTGTCAACATGACACTTCTCCGCTGGACGCCGCACTAAACGAAGGAAATGGGAGAGTTGAATATACGTGCTGCTCGAACACCACTCAGCCAAGCATCATCATTCAAGCTTGCCAGACCATATCTACACTCTTGTGGTGCATGGTGCACTTTAAGGTATACAGTTTACAGTGGAATTTTATACAGCTCTATCAGTGTAGTAATGTGTAAAGCACCAGCAAAACCTTCAAAAATATTGCATCTTTGTACTTAAATGTGATAATGACGCATATATAACTGTAATCCAAAACCAGCAGAGCTGACGCTTTTATAAGCTTTACTACAATCTACTTTCTCAAGGAAAGGAAAAGTAAAGAGGAAGGAAATGCAATGTATTAAAATTTTAGTGTTGTGTAAACATTTCATTGGCTCTTCCTCTTTAAGACTCGAGATTTTCATCTGTTGATGTTGATAGAAAGGTGCATCGTTTCTTGTGGTTTCCTTTGCCACAGTTGTATGTTGCATTGCACTGGTGTGAAGGCAGATTTAGAACGATGATATGGCTCAATTTTATTTTATGCATCAGGATGGCTTTTCTGCATTTAGTAATCGAAGAAAAACACTTTTACAGTGTTTAAACCTACAGTATGCATTCACAGAAAAATTAGTCCAAGATAACTCTCTTCATTTTGTTGAAGTTGAGTTGACGTTCTGAATGAATGGCTCTAGTTTTTCGGTTGAAGGATGAAGTTTACGATGCGCAAAGTGGAAAAGGAAGTGTGGAACATGGTCTGACTTTTTGTCACCTAATTAATCACACACAACAACACTAACTCCATATTATTACTAGAACAAAAATACATGGATCATTGCATAGATGCTGCATGCTGACCCAGTGTTATAAAACTGGAAGGAAATTCAGCATTTTTCCCTTATGCTACTTCTGGGTGAGAAGTACGATCGAGTTATGCATGAGAAGGAAAGAGGGGAACCTTTCCGAAAAGGGACCCAAACCTTCCTGATGCACAGTTTAATACAAAACTTGTGGTGTTAGTGTGTGGGTTTTGTTATATTTCTTCAACAAATATGGTCTTGGTTATTGAAATCGATACTGAGATGATGTTTACTTTTGAAACATATTCCCTACAAATATAAAAAGTATGTAAGGGATGAAATCACAGAGTGACATATATTTGTATAAGTGGTAACACCAGGATTTGAAACACAAACATTGTTCTTAATTTCATAATATACTGGCGACAGTGTGTGTCAAAGAAAATCACACGGTTTTGCTTAAGTGTAACGATATTTTGAAATGAATGTATCCAGTTTCATTGAACGGTTTTCCGGATTCCCTTCATTCAGATGGTAGTAATTGTTGAACTTGGGAAAGGATAAATGACAGGTAGATACAAGCAAGAGCAAGTCCTAGTGTCTGAGATATTTAGGATCCTAAAATGCAAACCCATTTAATCAAATTATTACTAAAGCTGACTCATGCCACCAGTGAGTTTTTAGATGCAGCGAGTTTGAAAGTTTATCGTAGACGACTTGGAATGTGCAAAAGTTTTATTTTTAACTGCTGCTCATCTGGGTTTATTTAAGAAAAAGTTCCTGTCACCTCCTTTCAACATCGGAGGATACTCAAATTTTGCTGGATTCATTTCATTCATGGACAACGCGATTTACCTAACAAAGCATAAAGTTGCTAGTTGTAAAAGGAGAAAATAAAAAACAACCTCATGTTATTACTACCCATCCAAAGGAGTTGAAACTTTGTGCTACTTGTTCACAAGCACAAGTCACAAGTTATGCAAAAAACAAAAGAAAATACAAGTAAAAACGAGTAGAATACATAAACTAACAGCAGATTGTACATTAGAATAAAGTAAGAATATCAATGCTGTCTTATTTAAAATGCTAATTTAGAATTCAGCAATATTTGAAACATTATGAAAGTTCTCCAAGTACAAAACAAAGCGTTTCCCTATATTCTCGAACTACTCGAAGTCTCGAAGGCTTTAAATGTGGCTGTTTTCAATGTGTGTCAAAAATGTTTTAACGTGGGCATTATTACCGTCGTTGTAAATTGCTGAAAGCCTTAACTTTGGAGATATGGTTGTAAACACTAGAGGGACAATAGATTATAGATGCAATATTTTCTGGATAATAGAGAATTGAATGACATGTAGTTCCGTGCATTTTTAATACACAAATTTTGTGTTTATAATCAGAAGAAAAGCTGGTGGTGGATGTTCGGGGGTAACTCAAACACGTAATATCTATTTTTTTCTTTTTAGCAGGAGGAAAGTGACATTTCAACACAAGCGGATTTTCTTTTTCATCCCTTTCGGATTACAGAAATGTCAGATTCAATGAAAAAGATTAGCTCCATTATGGACCAAATGCTGGCTTGTTGAAAATGTAAGTTAAAATATACCACGCAAGAGTAATATATTTTCATTCAATTCTGTTGGGGTGTTATTGCAGAATAGGAAGCTTAAGCAACTGGTTACAAGAGATCTTCTATTATCCCTTGTTACAACAACATTTATCATCATGCATATAGCCTCTTTGTGCGGTTGAAAGTACTTTTAAACAAAGCGGAGAAAAAGCAGATGCGTCAGCGTATGCATTATATTTAAAACTAGAAGATTTAATTATTTTTTATCAATATTTTTACAAAATATGTTAAAAGCGAATCTTAATGCTGGCAAAATAGTTTGTGATATTTTTAAAGTTGACCCTTACCTGGAATCTTCTCATATCTCTAGGATTTCCTGCATTCTTCAAACAGTTTTGATTGCACTTCAGAAAAAATTTAAGGAAGAATCTGAAAGAAAAAAACCATAAAAGTCAACAAATTGTAAATTTGCACAATTTTATTGCAATCTTCAGTCAAGTTTGGTGATAGATCATCTTTCAGTGTGATTAAATATTTACTTTGCTGGATTTTTTATAATAAATATTCTATTATAGTTTCGGGAGCCCATCGACCTTTTACAATGTGTACAGCACAATAGAAGTACATTATTGGGATTTGGCGTTTTTTCACCCTTTTCATTGTTTGCTTGTGTACTCAAATTACGATAGATTTTCCAAGTACAATGTAAATATTACGCAAACGCAAAACATGAGAGTTATAAGATCACGATATTGTATTTACTATGCGGGTTATTTATTTTAGCACGAATTCATTTCATTCTGTCTAGGTGGTAGTTTTAACTGTAAAACTTTAAACATTAAATAAAAATGCATAAAATGTCGGACAGCTCAGTGACAGCCGGGATCAACCATTCTTATACCATTTTGGAATATTTCCTTCTTAGCATTTTCCATCTTAAAAGTCACTTTTCCAACCATCAGCCATCTAGTCACCAAAATTTACCTTTGGTTTACGACACTGATGACCGAATGAAAAGATGTATTTTTTTACGTGTACACCAGTTTGTCGAGTCATGCATGCAACTTCCATTTTCCTCTTTGCTTCTTTCTTTCTTCCCCAGAAAAACCTATTCATAGTAAGCCAAGCGGACATTCACTTGTCTCCATTAAAAAAGAATCTCCCCCTTCTTCTGAATGCAATTTTCCTTTATTTTCTCGTACATTTTATTCCTTTTTCCTGTTGTATTATTTTCTCTTGCCAGTTGCCACTACTGCCAGCGGTTACTCTCTTCAAATCGAAAAGGGAATCCCTTAACAAAATGTAAATGTATAAAACGGACATTTGCTCGCCTGTGTATTTTTTTCATTTTGGTGCGTTCTCCGTAGAAAGAAGAGCAAGAAAATGTGAGATGAGGTGGTGCGTGGTTTGTATTTTAGTGGGTACACATATGAAGCACAATACAGAGGACATTATAGAAAAAGGTTCAATGTTTTATACGTTTCGGCGGAGAACGATCATGATTATTGTACGAAAAAGAGGGGCTAAGAACGCAATGAAAAAATAGAATTGGATATGAATTTATCATGTGTGCACATTTCACTTTCTTTCGTAAGAAATGCGTAACCTGTTATGTTATTATTACTTTATTTTTGGCTGACTCTTCCTCTGTCGTGCACTAAAGCACAGGATTACCAATAAAGCTATGATGTACACTGGCAATAAGGAAATTTTGCTGACAACATTTTGAAATGATCATGTTTTTCCTCACTCTTGTTTTGTCATTGCTTTATAACAAACTTTAGAGAAAGAGAGAATGAATATTGTAAAGATGAAGTAGATGAAACGAAAATCGTGCTCAATTTTGTTTTTACTCCTGTCAAAGATGACACTTGTCCCAACTTCTCCTACTGCCCTAGCTTGATAAGACAGTTATGTCATATGCTAAAGACCAAGTACATTTTTCTGAGAACCATAATAATTCGTAATTATAGTAGGTAGATAAGTGGACGCGATAATATTCCATACAAGAATCGTCTGTCGAGTGTCGACAATGTCAAAATACAGTCAGTCTACTCTGCAGAGTGTTCAATTTATAATCAGCGAAAAATAATAATGTTAAGTTCATCTCATCGAACGTTCACCTATCCTACTCCAAAATCAGTTTCAATTCCATATAAACGCTTTCAGAATAAACTCATGTGAAAATAACGCCCACGGCATATCATTCAACACAGGTCATAAAATCTGCTTGTCATTTTGGTTTTCTGAGATTTCATATAAAGAAAACTTGCCAAAAATATTAACCTTATGCCATTAGCTATATTTAAACAAGAATATGAATTTAGTCAATTACTTTTTGTGCAAGCTCATGAACCTAGCTTCAAGCTTTGGCAAACCTAGAAAAAATATCGTTGGATTATTACCAGATTACAAAACTAAAAACAAAGAATTATTATGCATTAAATGCATATTTCTAACATTATTGACATCATATTCGTGGTTATATACAAATATCGAATAAAAATGAGGCTGCAGTTGTCTTTTTTACTTTTTTTTTTACTGAAATGTCATTGATATGAAGATAGTTCATACTTCCTATATACCCGAAGGCAGGTCTACCCAAACGCATCCTAAATCCTTACACTATTATGGATAGTTTTAAATTGAGATATTATCTATATTCATAAATTATGCTTCGTCTAACTGCAGCCACTAGACACTGTTAAAGATCAGACTTTTTTATGATTTTCAGTTTATTGTTCGTCCATTTACAAATATATGTTATATGGAGTAAACTAATCATCGTATATTTACTTTATCAACGTTAGCATGTACTAACAATGCCATCGAACCTCTCAATATAACTTGGTATGATACAAGACCCTTCTTTCATACAGAAAAGCATTTCAGAATCTACATACGTCAAAAGTTAATTTCGCAGTGTTTAGTGTTAGCAAAAGAACGTATACGGATATGTGCGTAGATAACTCACTCCAACAATTAATGGCAACCATGTTGCATGTACTATTTTACCATGAATTTCTTAGGTACAATTGCTCGCGTGGTTGAAACTTCATATCGTTGAAAAAGAAGTTATAGCATGTAAAAAAGGCAAAAATTTCTTAAATGTATGTTAGTTGGATCTTGTAAGAAGAATGATAGTATATGCATTGAGCAGAGATAAAGAAAAGCTAGTGTTTCTTTTGATAGTAGTAAAGAAAGAAGGAAGAGAATATTGTTATGTAGCTACAATAGAATGTTTCCTACATAAGCTAGATAAAACTGGTGAACAACACTGTTACACGACTATTCAACATGATGCTACTACTGTCGATGATGATGACGATGTCTTGTTTGTAGCAGCGGAAAGTTGGCTAAATGTAATGGAGAATTGAATAATTTAGAATCTTTGAAAGGCGATTTACTATTTGATGAACTGATGATTAAATATTTAATGATTTTTTCCCGTTTCTACTCTCTTTTTCCTCGACTCTATTTCGTTGCATCTCACTTTCTTTACATACGTACATGTACATTCATCCCTTCTTTCCCTTCCTCCTCCTCATCCATTTGTAAGCGTATGTTAAACTGTTAACGCATTCTATACTTCCAACAGATCTAAAGACAAGTTCTATACATGTTTCATTTTTTCCTCCACCCAAACATTTCACTTGTTCACCAGTTCGTCAGTCACTCATTCATGCACTTCATTCATCTAACTGTCCGCAGCATCTACCTACTTTCACCACACAAAACGTAAAATAACAAATAAGAATCTTTATAGTACCGTCAATATACGTACCAAAATGCACATTTGACATTACAAGATTTTCTTTGAATTCGTGAAAATGGAACAACTGTTTCAAAACTCAGTGCACGATCCTTATGCAATTTGATAACATGATTTACGTACGACCTTTAGAATCGACAGAAACGCATATAAACGTAAATCCGTAATTTTACTCTTTCCACTATCTTTGCATTGCTTACAAATAAGTGCATTATGCCTATGAATATTTAATTATGAGCCGGATATTTAAAAGTACTGGATGCACGTCATTAGTACCGATTTGTGTTTAGAAAGACATATTTTTAAGTATAATGTAAGCAAAGAGCTCTATCATTAAGACAAAAATCCAGTTTTTGAACTAGCGGAAATGTAGAGTGTAATTCGGTGGAAAAGAAGTCTAGTACTTAGTGGTCCTCTGTAGCGGAAAGAAGCAAATAGGGGAAAATGAGCAGTGATGTAATAGAGATTACGATGTGCTTTACCCTCTATCCTTAATTCGTCAAAGTAATGGAGCAAGTAAGAGTGAATAGCCGGATTAAGGAAGGAACATAGATGAAGTGGAAAACTTATGCTCATCATCTTCTGTCATAAGTCAACATGTTTTTACTTACTTATTTGCTGGTTTTTGTATAAATGTGTTTGGATTCCTTGATTAAAGAGACGTATTGCGCAAGCATACGTTCAAGAAAAAATGAGCCCAAGTCTATATGTCTTTGCTATTCACTCCACTGATTTCTTCGTGTGACTCCAATTTCAGCAAGATATTTCAACCCAAAGTTGTTGTTGTGAGAAAACTCAGAATAGCTAAGGCAATGGTGACTGGACTAGTATATATTCAATCTATACCGAGAGAATCATCAGAAAATGCAAGAAACGTGGACGAGTGAAATGAAATCTCGTTGTGCTTATCGGGTTTATTTGCTGTGTCACCATATTTAGAAGCAATAACACTAACAATAAGCTTGTATGACCTAGCAATCAGAGATGAAAATGCGACTTTCCTTTCTTGCTCCACACAATGGAATCGAAAGCTGTTTGAACTATTCTCATTTTGAATTTTCGTGTTACATTGTATATTAAACTATCATGTAAGCAGTTTTGCGTTACTTACACGGAACAAATGCAATCACGGGAGGACAAATATTTTCGCAACATTTTTCTTCAACAGTAATAGTTTGAAAAATGAAATATTTAAGTAAGTTAAAAGCTGCAAAGTTCATGGTCTTGAAAGTAATTATATGATAGCTGTATGTACACTGAATATTACCAACTCGTTCGGAAGAAAATCATATTTCTTTTTCATCTTAACTTCGTATCTTCTTTTTTATTTTTCCTTTTGGAGAAAACTTCATTTAGCATGACACTGTGCAAACAGGTTACTGAGCCGGGAGAAAAAAGAATTTATGGGACTTCATCAAACCTCTATTATTCGACTTTGTATTAGAAATCGAAATCACCAACATCCTCACCACCTTCCACTGTCAACAGTAATGCCACGTATATATAAAGAGTAAACAACGGTGTTATAGCCGACAAGGATAAAAAAGTATGACACGAAATAAGAGATTAAGTGGTAAGGGGACACTGGACAGTCCATTTTTCTTTTCTTCTCAATGTGAAAGCACAATCCTTGAGTTTGGAGCAAGAAGAATTGAACATTGAAGCTCCACAAACATCTAACTGATAACACAAACAGGGGTTGTTGCCACACAGTCTTGCATGAAGCCTAGTTCAAATTTGGTTTTGTCGGTACACAGCTTATTGCATTTACATTATCTTTGAGCATTGTATAACTTACTCCTATACTCTCACTCGAGCGTTTGCTGATATATTCCTGAGTATAGAGAAAAAAGGAAGCAGTGAATGGAGCAAGTTGTACTAGTCCAATGAATGTAATGAAAACAGGAATGGAATAGTGAACAAAGAAAATGAAGTTGTATTGTACAACTTGTATAATGTGTGTAGAATTTGGCTGAAAATGAATCAAGCAATCAGCCAAACAACCTGTGTGATGAGATGACGCATCATAAAATACAATGAGCCACCAACAGCATAGATCATTACATGCTCAACCATTGTGGGTGGTGAGAGTCCTGATTCAATTTTAATTTGGGTTGTTGATGTTGTAATGTAAGGAATATTGATGCGAAAATTGTGCCATTGTTCGACGTGTTGGATCAAGCTCTCTAAATTCAGTTGCAGTGCAATTGGTTGGGATTTTTCCCGCAGAATGGGTTTACAGTTTTAAGGTTTTTCTCTTCACTGTAAGCGAAAACGAAGATGTTTTCTAGTAATAAAATTGTCTGAAATAGTCCAACGTTGAACGTGTTGGAATATACTTACCAATCTTGTTTTTGGGAAGGATGCCACTATAAAATAGGATACTCATTTCGTCTGCATACGTCATCACTCACTCGATGAGTTCCAATTAGACTAATTAGAATGCATTTGGAAATTAGTTTCATTTCCATATAGGTACGCTATTTATATCAGCATAAGTCTGATTGAACACACAAGGTATCTAACCAGCTGTCGACGAGACAAAATGCTAAAGAGCTTGCTTTCTCGTATGATTCTTTCAGTGTTCATTCATACACCAACACGACCTTCTTTTAATTTTCGAATTCCAATTTCATGGAACCCAAATTCCGTTTCCTGTCGCTAATATTCCCTTTTACGTCCGACTTGGAGGAAGAGCATGTAAATTATATTATTGTTCTTCAGCCTTATAATTTCAGCAGCAAGAGGGTGCGGGCAAAAACATTAAGTACATGAAAAATATATGATATTGGAATAGATTAACCCTCATGCATTTTTACCTTGGCTTCTCAACTACTATCTAGTCACATTGGCACTTTTGGAACTGATACTTGATGTTTTACATGCACATCTAGAGTGCGTGCCTCCTCTTTCACAGCCTTTATATTCTTATTATTACCTCGACCATTATTACGACATTACCAGGATCATCAAAGAAGCAATCTACAAAATTAAGAGGTTTCACTGTGTAGCTTGTTGTTGGTAGCAAAATTATTTTAACCCGCATGTTCCTTCTGCACGAAAAATGAAAGTCGTTAATATTTACGTGTTAGGGGGAAAACCGGCCAAAGCATGAAATGACCAAAATAATGCGCACACGTATGCCACACTTTCTCCATTTGCATGACACCATTTCCCCAGCATTTTCCTCGATCGACTGCTCATCATTTTATCGTTACATCCTTATTATACTAAAGAACGGAAGGATGGAATTATGATCACAACAATGTTACGTTGTGCACCTCATTACAAGGCACGATCGTATAGTCATCATCATGATGAATATCATGCAAGCATACATTTCATTCTTTGCGTACAAACATGACACAAAAGTTTCCTTACGTACATACATGACAAACGACATTTATTTTTCATCTATACCAATTTTACGTAATTTGGTGTACGTAGTGCCGTTGATAATACCTAGGTATATTTTCTGGTGGCATGCATTTATACCGCAGTATTGCATATGTCATTGACAGTCTTCTACTTCCGACCAGAATGTTTCTTTTAAACTGAACATTACTAACATGTTGGTTTGCAACTAAGTTTTGCACAAAAGCTTATCGAGAATTGTGCTTTTAGCAATCATTCCTTCTAGCTTTTTTACATTGTCTCAGCATCAAGAATTACATGCGTAAGAGTTTTGCTATCGAATGTGCCATTCTAAGCTACTTTAAATCCTGGTAAACAAATACTTGGGGACAATACACAAATACCTGTCAGACGTTGGCCACAAGTATAAACCACCAGTGTTTTTCTACTTGATCCTTTCAAAGTTTCAAAACAACAGTGCATAGAAGGACACTTGTAATTGATGAATTGGAGTGGCATTTTTTATCGGATGATGATGATGAATTATGTCGTTCAATGTGCTCTGATGATTCTATGTTTGTGCGTAGATGAGCCCCATTGTATTATTTTTACTCCAAGAGGGATGAGCTCACACTTGTTTAAGATGAAAATAGCTCATCTGTCCCTTTTAACATTAGCCGTTCATTCATTCATTCATCCTTCTCGTTATGTATTTAGTATGCCCGAATATTTGTTTGCCCCAAAAGAATGAATGTGCACACAAAAAGAGCCTCAAGCCCTTGAAGCATCCTTCTGTCTACCCATATGGGCACATGAAAGCGATACTGGAAACAAAGACGAAAAATGAACGAATGCAAGGCTCATAAAACAAAATGAATGAAAGGGAAAAGGGTGACAAAAAACTGGGATGATGTGGAGAGTAAAACAAACTAACAAGCAACCTGCTGCTCTACGTTTATTATTATTATATCTTTACATATATTACACTCAACCTATTATTGTATACGCCGTGAGAGGGATATAAAAGGATTTTTATGAAGTACCCCTACTCCTTTTTCTCTATACTGAGGAGATACACGACATGGTGAATACAAGAGGGGTAATGCAAACTGGATATCAGACCGCCGGGCAAGAGCAAAACACAACTGAACTGTACCATGGTGGGTTCCTGGTTATTATAAGATCGGCTTATCTGTGTAATGCCAACAATAACAGAAAAGCTTAGTAGGGCTTATTCTATATTCGTGTTCTTTATGAATGTATATTATCCTCATATTAAACAAATGAATGAAATTTTCTTTGTTTGCGTCCACCAGTAATGCAGTTATCGAACTAGGCAAAAAGCATACTTAAGAAGTGCATAAACATGAACACAAGAACAAAAATTCATCTTGCTGTAGTATATAGTATATACTATATACCGCAAAGGCAGCTTTTAACGTTGCGTTGCTTTAGTGCTTTAAATGTTGGATATCTCCAAGTTCAACATTTTCTTGCATTTACATAAAGCACATAGCCCAGAGATGAACACATGTTTCATTTTTGTCAAGAATGAAGTGCCCATATGGGTGAATTAAATCACCATTTCCCTATTGTTCCTCGTCCCCAACATACAATGCTGAGGACCCTCTCTTTCAGTAAGGTAGCAAGTAAAGTGCAGAACTGAAAGAGCAAAACTACATGTGTACAATGTTGCCTACAGAACATTGTGCACATTTAGTTTGAAAATTGATGAAGAATAGTATATTGCTATATAAATTACGGTAAAAAAAGGTCGATCGGACTGTGATAAATAACGCATCTGATATCTGTTGCTGGTGATAAGCAGAATCGCATCCGCAATATGTGGGTGCAAACAAAAGGATTGGGTGCACAAAATCTGGAGTATACCAACCTTGTCTTTTTGTTTGTTCTCTTTTCAAATCCTTGTTACAAGCACTAGGAAGCAGATAATATGCGTTTTATTATCGCATTCATCAACCATTTCTCTTCAGATTCAGATAATATACACAGCCTTTTTATACATTTTCTATTCGCAAATCCGGAAACATATAAAATAATTTTGAGCATAACACTGCAATATTATATGCATTGGAAAGGTGTAAAATTTTGATTTTTTTTTCAAATTCCAGAAAGTACTATTCAAGTATCTTTTGGTGCACATATTTGTAGTTTTGAATTCACAATAAAGAATTGAATGTTTGAGATGCATGTAGGTGATATGTGATCTGGTAGTTATCAACTGAGAGATCAGCCTCTCAACCACAACTGGCGTTTCTGCGGCACACAACGCAAGTTTATCAAGTTGCAGGATTAAATATCCTCCAATAACAGTTGGTTCAAGTTGCAAAAATATAACAATATGTGCGATCTACAAGATATCATAACACACGTGGCATTGATGCCACTATCATTAACAAACTAACAATTGCAAAGTGTAACATTTGGTCCATTAAAAAAGTCACTTGATACAACCACTCATTTTTTACAAAACAATAAATGATAGTGTGTCATTTCGTTAGGAAAGGTAATAAAGAAAAAAGAACAATTTTTATTCAGCAGACCCATTGATTTAGAAAACCCAAGGCAAAGAGGGTTCGTTGGGGTGACAGGCAAGCAAGTCAGAAGACCGGCAAAGTTTTGGGGAAGTTAAGGGTATAAAAAATGACCAGGCAAACGAAGCACCCTTCATCACGTATGACATACTTCAACTTTTTACAGCAGCATGCACCAGTCATTGAAGTTTGTATTGTACGTGTATACTCTCTAGCAATATGAATTGAATTAAATGGACAATGGCTTTTTATTCAGGAAGGCATGGGGAAAAACAGAACAGAAGGCACATCATCAACACGTTGAATAAAATGGCAGTCAAATCCAATGTTTTACAGTTTTTATGTTCCATTTTTTATATTTCCTCGACTTCATAAAATGCTGCAGTTGTATAACAAAGTGCTTTTTCCATCATCATCCTTTGATTGGCATTATTATGACAATCCCCATTATTACTATTATTGCTATTATTCTAACAATAGCTTGCAATGGATATGCCTCTTTTAATAATTGAGTGTTGGGCAGACGAGGCATGACCATTAACAGTAAAAAACAACCCGAACAAAAGAAGAGACCTGCTTGCTTCAAATTTAGAATGCAGAACATTAAGTTGGCACATTACAAAAAGCAAGTGCATTCATGAAATAAACAATTTTCTACATGCATCTTGGTTGAAAATTTGTGCCATATGCTATCGTTTTTGTTACAACTACACTGACTGCGTGCCTTTGTTTCAGCCACAGACATAAATTCTGGTAAGATATAAAGGTATACACATTTTTTACTTGTTCTACTTTGCGTTTGGATACCTACTCACAGTAAATCGCCGAATTCTTCTGTTTTCATAGCATGCTATCAAGGTTCAACCTGTTAATCAATTCAGTATTTATTGTTTGCACAAAATTACAGTCAATTTACGCGCTCATACACTGCTTAAAAGAGAACTAAATCGGTTCACAGTATACCAAGTATGGAACATTAATGACATCATACTCTAGGGATGTTCCATCTGATTTTTTACGGATTGCTACCGCAAACTTTAGATTTTAGAACACGTTTTCTTTTCGCAACTTGCAACAGTTGTATTGGAGGCTCTAACCTATACAGAACATATATGGAGCATGTAAAGTTGCTTAAAGAACGGGATCCGCTTATGGTAGATGAACGTGTAAAAGCCAGTCAAGTGAAAGTGTAGAAAGCAAGCACTTCGTCAAGGCCGAGCTCAAGTCTTCCCAGTGGAACAATCTTCAAACGACTTTTTTGGCTTTACCACCACCGCCGCCTCCACAAATGCCTGCTGCTACTGACTAGGCTTGTTAAACGAAAACAGTAAGAAGTGATGACTCTTGTTATGTATGTATTTCTACTATTGATTTTGGTATATATCCCATTCGCACGGACTGAGTATAAAAGTTCTCCCTCTCTTTCTTCTGCTTTCTCTCGAGAGAAGCTTACTCCATGATGCCGGCACGCTTTCACATCTCTCTAAGGACTCATGATGATGACCATGATGATTTTGCAGCCCGTTTCAGAATCTGAGTGAAAGCATGCAGAAATCAACCAGTGCAGCAACACCGATACACAAAACCACGTTTTCTCTTCACATTGATTAATTTTTTGTTAAAAATCGTTTTTGGAGCATATTATACCCTGTGACCCTGCCTTCTTGTGAACCGACTTCTTGTTGAATACTTTTGTTCTATTTTGAAACTGCTTCTTATTTGAGAATGAATTTATTCGAAACTTTTAATTCAATTTTGAACAAAGTCAGAAGCTTAATATATAATATTATATAGCATGGCATGGCTGCTTAATATTATAGCATGGCTTCCGTTTCAACTTCTTCTAACGATTGTATTGAACATTTCAAAATTTACCAAAAATAGCTGTACTTGACTTTCTTGAGTTTGCAGACTTGAATAGTTTTATTGTGAAGCTGGATCCTTTGTCATGTATGAAACAGGACAATCGCGTTAATAAAAAACTTCAACATAACTAATATGCAAGTTTTATTTAGAAAATTTATTTTTTCTTTATTCACTTTTCTCTCTTTTCATTCCCTTGATGATGTTTATATATTCATTCAACAAGGTAATATAATACAATGCCTCAAACTCTCAAAGCAAGAACAGTATCAAATAAAATTTCAATTTCCATAAAAGACTTGGGAAAATTCCCATTTTGGAACAAACTACTACATTGCATATTATACAATCTCCTATTTCTCTGAAGGACTTGATGCTTTGCCCAGCATTTCAAAGAGACTTTGAAACACACACAAAGTGTACGATGCTCACAAGGACCTAGAAATTGTATTGGCCATATTTGTTTCGTTGACATTGTGTTCGCTTGCAACTAAGCGCAAAAAATGACTCAAGGATGAATACAAGAAAACGGATTTCATCTTAGCTCACATGTCTTGTATATGCAGTACTGACTTAAGCACTTAAGTGCTAATGTGACATTATGTATTCCCATATGCTTATTCTATTCCACACTGAAAGTCCTTCCATTTTGCTACCTAACCATATCTGATGCATGTTGAGTCAACCTGAGTACGTAAAAATTCCTGGAACAACAATAAGAGTCTGGAGACCTAAAGTACTCCTAAAAGAGAAAGGAACAGGAGAAAATGAGACGCCATGATGTAAATCAACAGTTAGTGTATGCATTCATACACAAGACGAATACTCACGTCTCACAAAGACTTTTTTCTTTAAATTCCTCTTGTTCTGTAGCTCCAATTTATTTACGTACTCGCATCTCATAAAAAATTGACAACAAGGTCTTTTGTTCCGAATTGAAATTTTCGTGCGAGTAGCTGTATTTTAATTTTGGTTCAAATTTAAAGAAAAGGGTTGGCCGTAACTGATATTAGATGAAAAGGTGAAGGTGGGCATAATACCTACAGTATACAAAATGTACAAGCAATTGGTCTTAAATTGGTTACCTCACAATGAGAGTTACACCTACAATATGCGAGAACTAAGGTCTGGAACAGTATAAAAGGGACAAAGAAAATTGTTTCTAGCTCCTACGATCTTGAATAGTAAAAAGCATTCTTGTTCCTTCGTACAAGAACCGTTTTACCTTTTTTCCTGGAATATGAATGGAAATTGCGTTTTAGAAAGAAAATTTCCAGAAGAATTGTCATACTATACACTATATAATAGTTGGAATTAGGCTTAAGTAAAACACATGAAATGTCCTTTCCCCCAAAACCATGCTGCAATGTATTGCCTATATCTTGTGAGGACAGACATTATGCAAAATAAGGAACGATAAAAATGTCAAAAAAATCCCTACGGCTTCATTTCTAGAGTGAATAAAGAAATTGCATAATTGAGTAGCGAATAATATGCTTCGTTTAAAAATTATTCTATGTTGCTTACTGTATATTTTCTTCAATTTGGATGTTTATACTGAGAAAGCTGTAAGGTTAAGCGTAAAATGCAGACTAAATAAAACTAGTGTAAAGAAAGAATTACACCACACAGTTATTTTTCAATGAATTTTCTTGGCACTGTTTTCTCTACGTTTCACAACAAAAAATAGGAAAGGTACAGATGAAGGGATAAAGATGCGATGGAGTTGATTACACGCGGTATGCAAATTTGTAATGTTCTAGCGAAAGTTTATGCATATTATCTTGAATAGTGTAGATTCATTAGACCACTAAAAATATAGATACGTAGAGAAATGCTGGTACGATTTTCATTTTTGACATTTTAATTTTCAACCGGTTAAAAGAACTTTCAAAACGTACAATATGTCTATATCATTGTAATCCACATTAATTTAATATACCTTCCTTGAAAGACGAAAAATCCGAAATAAAAAAGAGAAATGAGTTGCACTGTATAATGTATAATGAATGCAGACAGTCATCCTACAAAATCTACTGCTTGCATTTTATGTCTCTTTATCAAACTCTGAGCATTTTGTTGTACAAAACCTACAGTAGTATGCATATGTCTTTGTGACAAGTAGATTGAGTATAAAGCAAAAGAAAAAACTACAAATTTTTGAAACCTCTTTCTCTCTCTCTCTCTCTTCCGCTATACGAAAGTCTTTCAATATTCATGGTTGTATATAGAGAGAGTTTCCCAGAAAAAAATGAATAGCCTTTATGTGGATGTTACGTGTTTATGCATTCCTCTGTATATATTGTTCCCAATTCTAATGCATATTTTTATATAAACATTTCAAAAAAGTTTTAGTAGTTTTTTTTCTGGTCGACGGCAGCAACAGCAACGAGTGAAGAGCCAGAAAAAGAAGAGGGGAACGCAGAGGAAAATGAGAGAAGGGAGAGCGGAAGCAAAAAGCTAGAAAGGAAGGAAGAAAACTGGGAAATCGTATAATAAATACTGCTGCTAGTCTACTATTCTATTCCTCTATTGCTCTGTTCTTGGGGAAGCAGTATGATGATGTACTTATTATAAAAGTCGAGTGGAGAAATGCAGCCAGGAGAGGAAGGAAAAAAGGAAACATGGAAGAGAAATGTGAAAACATGAAACGTTAACGCTTTGTATAATGCTCCTCTGCTGCCGCTGCATACATTCATGTATGTGTATTTTGTACGTGCGGTGCGTAAACCTTTTCAGATAACTGCTTCTCCTTACTTTTATTTTATCGTGGTGGATGGTGGAAGGATAGATATTATGAAGGAGGAAGTAAAAGTACATGCATCCAGCACCCGCATACCGACATATACGAGCAATACGAATACGACGTATTTTTGTGGGGGAACCCACTAGATAAAAAGCTCTATTTCGTGTTGTCGGTATATCTGCCTGCGTCTCTTTTCTCTATGTGTGCTTTGTCTTCGTTTATGCAATAAAACATCCCTAACCTTGCTTGAAAAAGCAAAGTAAGCGAGCAGACAAGTCAAAGCAAAGCGACAGAAAATAGAGAGAGAAAGAGAGGCTGCATAATATGCGGACGAAAGTTTATAAGGTATAATTCTGTAGATGTAATGCTTGAGCAGAGAGAAGAAAGCATGAGGATGGGAAGGTATGTATGTAGAGAGAGATCCACAGAGAGAAGTGAAGAAAGTCCCGAGAGACCTTGCCCCCTCCCACAGGAGAAATCAATACCTGTGGGACTACAGTCGAACCAATCCCGACTCCCAACAAAATTACAAAGTTTGCACACCGACAGACCACGATCGAGCAAAAATGTGAAGTGCTGAATAGAATATAAAAATATCTATGTATGCAAAATCATCTAAATAATATTAACCTGTAAATATGTGCATATATACACGTTAATACAATGATTGGATGTTTAATTTGATTATACATTTACCCAGCATGCCTAAGTGCATATCAACTTTATTGGCAACTAATTGTTTTTTAAAACTATTTAGAAATATCAAACTGTCAAAGTAAGGGAATGGAATTTGAGCTGTATGGATAATGACAAACAAAAACAGTCGCTCAGCATTAGATTTAGTTTCTAAATTATTGACATTTAAACCACGCTGTAGCTTTCAAATTAAATATTGTCAACGGCTTGCCAACAATATGCATTAGCAGTGATGTTTAAAATATAATTATTATGAGTGAGCGTAAAGAATTGGTAATGTAATTTCAAACTGGACATTGACTGAAATTAGATTGTTTCAAGATATACCTAACTTCTATTGATAGTACACTCTGATACGGAATGGATGTTTGCCTAACAAATAGGCTGGGGAGTTTGGGTAATAGCAATGTAATGCACAAAACTAAAAGTTATGTTATATGCAAAAAAAAGTTTAAACTTTGTTGCCTTTGGTATTCGCCCAGGTTAACCCAAACCTTTGTTATGCTTAAAAGGTAACTTAATCTCTAAATAAAATTAAAGTACCACTAAAATATTGTATATAAGAACCGTTTTATTAGGTACATGTATTTTTATAAGAATCTCCGTATACCACCTTTCGAATGAAACTACCTATAAACTATACATATGCTAACATTCCGCAGTTTATTGCTTTCAAATCATAGTGCAAAAAGTGTGCACATACAGATTCGTATACGAAAACTTTAAATCCCAATTCTCAAAGGATTTTTCACACTTGGGAATAATTCGACGGGTTTTGTTTTTCCCTGTGAGCGTCTCTTGAAGTATCTATGTGAAAGGGAAGTTGAAAGAAAGAGTGCGTACTTGGAAGTTATTTAGCCTGCAACCATTACAGAAACGCACGAATGCATCGTGGATAAGACACAGGATACAGAAACGTTGCAATTTTGACTTTTGCATAAAGATACTATGCACTTTTAATTGATTTATTTTCATATAACTTCTAAGTTTTTTAACACTGATACTTGTGCCTATTTTTGACACGGTTGTGGTTACATGACAAAAATATTTTTGCACATTTTGCAGCCTAATTTTGATGACAACGGCATTTTCAATCTCGCACTTATTTTGAGTTTTTTATAATTTTATTTATTGTCGTTGGATTTAGCTTTTGCCTTGTTTGTAGATTTTAAAAACAACAGTGAGGTGTTAGAAGCAATGCAGTGACAATACAATGTGTGCTAAACAAAAAAACACTATCGTTGGAATTTTGTTTTGGTTTTCTGAGAGCAATGCACCATAATTCTCAACGGTGTGCTTGAATAGAAAATATGTACATGAATACATGCCACTTTACTTGATGCGGTCAAGGTTAAGGTCGTCCTTGAAAGTTAACTTGGGAGTTTTGCTGAATGCACAAAAGCCCAGTAAACTGGCAGAATGCCGTAGAGAGAAAGAAAACTTGCCATTAGGGTTCATTTATTCTAGAAATGAAACAATATGTAGTATAGGTTTCTCAGAGCCTACATTTGTTCTTACATATAAAGAAACAAATATTTTCTTTATTCTTTGAATCAATTTAAGATAACAATTTTGGTCTGAATTTGAAACTAATGATGGCAACGATAAAGTAAAAATTATTATTTTGGTTAGGTAGGGCTAGTGTTCCAATTTTTCAAAATGTGTAAATGGTTTACAGTAATATATTCCAATTAAACTAGTATTTGTATTTCTATCATTATATGTTTTATTCTGTACTGCTAAAGTAAAAAATAAGCACAGATCTGTTCGATTCCTTGCTGTCTCTATCCACAAAATTAATTCCTTATCTCAAAACAATAATTTCATTTCCCCTTTTATTTGCATAATTTTCATATTATACAAAATTGCTCAGGAATTGCCTCAAAAACTTGGATTCAACAGGCGATTAAAATTAACCATGATATGTTCTTGGTATGTTGTATATTTATACAATGCTGACACTTCTATACTTACATATTATATAGCCATAGCTTATAGTTTTATGAAAGCATAAAAGTGAAAGTATAGAAGCAATTTGGAGGATGGATTCATATAACCAGTAGCGGTTGTGGTATTATCAAAAAATCTTGCATTGAAGAAACTCATTTAAAAATCCTGCTTAACTCTTCCACAATTTTCTAATCTGTAACTACGATCTTCACGATTACTTTTCTCTTTCTCTCTAATGTTGTTCCTTCTTCTAAAATAGTGAGCACCTAATATCGATATACCCTACAATTCCTATATTCTGGTGTCATTATAGCGATAAGAAATAAACGAAAGAAGATACACAGTACGTATTGTTAAAATCACGGTTGCACATATCTTGACTGAAATGAGCTGTATATGCACAACGAAAGCAGACGTGAGATGTGAATAATACAAAAACAATACTTTTTGCTATATTAGTCTTCATCTTTTCATTTTTTCGATTTCAAATTTTATATTGCGTTCAAAAATGTATCAACTGCAAATAATAAATATTTTAAAGTTTAATGTTTTCATTGTTTTTAATACCTTAAACACAAGCTACTATTTAGCTGTGCTTAAACCGGCTGCCACAACATAAATATAGAGCAAACTGACAGCACTGCACTACTTCATTACTATTTGTTCTTAAAACCGTCATCTAACAAATGAGTATCTATGTCATGATAAGTCGATTTTTCACATACAAATCCCAATCCCAATGAATACAGTGTAAGTAAACGAGTGGTATACAAATACAAATTCAGAGTGTGGATAAAAAACGCGCATTTGTAAAATTTGAGCAAACTTGCATAGAGATATATGGGATGCTTTGTGCGAGCCCATCTAATATAGAAACAACGAAGACGACAGCGACGATGAACCAAGACTCATTTGCATAATGGGGAAACCATTAAGGGGAGTGAATGAAGGAAGAGGCATATCGTAAAGGACAGAGCGACAAGCGGAGCAGGGAAACAACGAAAAAACGAGAGCGTTGTCTCAGAATCGTCATCAGTCAAGTCTTGTGTGCATATGAATATCAAGCAGCATTATTGTCATTGTATTCTATAGGAAAACCCCCTCTTTGTAAAGCATTTATTTTATGCCAATGTGGGCAAAATGAAAATGAGTACCGTACAATCGAGCTCGTACTATATATGCACTTTTACGAAACCATTTGAAATGGATTTTTTCAGAAAAGTAATAAGTACAATGTACACATAATATGAGATTTCAACGTAAAAAATGGGACCACATCACAGGCAGATGATCTTCATTGTACTTAAAAGTAGATGAACTTTGTAGGGGAAACTGAGAATCAGATTGCATAACATGGGACTCAAAATCTCAAGTGTTTTGCACTTACCTGTCGATAATAACGGGATCGGATGGTGTTTCATTACGGTTACCACAACTCTTTTTGTCACAACACCGACTGCACATTACTTCGTGTGTTAGGAGGACTCTGCACATTTCCGGGTTTTTGTCTTGACCTTCGTACATAATTGCCTGAAAAAACAGAGCAAATGAGCAGAGAATATTGGATTAGTTAGAAGAAAACGGTTGATGTTGTGACCATTTATACATAATTAAGCACACAGCGTTGAGTAAACCAAAAAGGTGCTTC
Organism: Entomobrya proxima; assembly: GCA_029691765.1. Taxonomy (NCBI): domain Eukaryota; kingdom Metazoa; phylum Arthropoda; class Collembola; order Entomobryomorpha; family Entomobryidae; genus Entomobrya; species Entomobrya proxima. Next base: position 2,513,340 of record CM056169.1, read on the forward strand.
TGAAACCTACACACACGACTACTTTATTTTGACTTTGACACACTTGCTACAAATACGAAAAATGCGTGCTTTACATGTCCCTCTGAACCTAAGAAGACCTTTTCGGCAAGGCATTAATCTAAAATGTATAGGAAAGTAAGGTAGCTAGCGCACGATGATGTGAGGACGAAAGAAGCATGTAATGTTCTTTAAGTAATCTTGTTAGGGTCTCTCTTCACTAGAAGACAAACACAATTAGCACCCACTCTAACAAAGACGGATGAACTAAAAGATAGATAATATTAGAAACATTGGGGAAGACGCGCCAATGTTATTGTGGGACTAATGGGACTCTAAATGAAGTAACGTTTACCTTTTGTGTACACTACGAAAATTTTAAGGTTACATGCATTTTTCTGCGTTGGTGGTCGGGGTGTTATATAGCGTATAAAGTCAAATGTCAAAACTATGGGATACAAGAAAGCATAAACACGTGAATTTAAAGTTATTTTTGTCTTACCTGTTTCGTTACGGAGTCAATTAGCCTAACATAAATATCCTGTTCTTGTCTGATGCCTGCGTAAAAGAAGATTCAATTGAATAATTAAATATTGCTAAAAATAATTCATTGTTTTGTATGTAAAGCTAAATCCAAAAAAGTATTGTTCAAGTTATTAAAATGTATTTACCATTAGCGTATAATAATTGCAGTCTGTATTGAATTCCATTATTAGTCTTCTGGCCGTCAGGTTCCTTGGAGTGAAAACATAATTTTGCAAATGTTAGTAATATGCAATAGACAATATCATAACATAGAAAAATAGTACATATTATGCAACAATGAAGTTATGTGTTAGCACTGCTAACTCGTGTTAACTGAAGTTCTAAAGTTAGCTATTTTGTTGGTAGTAGCTACTTTAGCTATTTATTTCAGTTGATTGCTGCTTCCCCTCTTCTTTCTTTTTCCCGCAGCAGAAAGGATATTAAAAGTGTAATCTGATCAGATTTAATGGAGCAAAGTAAATTGGCCTTTTCAAAGGCTGAGGTAAAACTTTATGTCTTCAACAAGCTTATTTAATTAAAATTAGCACAAGGGTTACTTGATTGATGTAAAAAACTAAAGAACATGTTATACATTCTCGTTCGTTTTTACAAAGCAACGTGGGCAATTTGTAACCGAGTCATAGGATAAATACAATGAGCAAAATAACACTGAAAATAAAGTGCTGACTGGGTTTATCGTACAATATCTTCAATCCTATATTCTCATCTTTTGCAACTTTATAAACTTCTGGTGAACTGATTTCTGGTGCGAAGCAAAAGATTTTATTTATGTATTGTCTCATCTCTTATGATTTCTTTTATCTGGAAAGCAATTTTAAAGGTATCTTGTATGAACAAGTCGATCAACGACAAACGAGAGCCATAAGAGAAGCTATATACTTACTTGGTCTTTCTCGATGAATCCGATAAACACGGTCCGCTCAATCTCTATTGGCTGACCTGCCCGATCATAAAGGGCGATGACAAAGTGGAAAAAATTGGATTTACGGAGATTCGAAGGCGGCTGTTTTTCAAAGTGAGCTCTTCCTATGCCAATACTGTTGAGAAAAAATCAAACAAGAAAAAAAGTTAAGTACATTACAAACACATAGCACCTAGCACTGCATTGTATGTCCTGTATATTTTGAAGAAAGACAGGAAGCAAAATAAATTGGCATTGGGGTAGCGGTACTGCAAAGCCATTGTCATATTATTACTCATACAAAACTTTACACGTGAGCTGAAGATAAATGTCCAACTTAATTTTTTAAGAAAGCAAAGATACGACTCTTTAAACGCTTGAACTTTCACTTCATTCAAGCTTAAAATACTCAACATACCTAGTATGAATGCATTGCATTGTACTATTATTTTATCTATCAGTTTTTGAGAATCATAAGATTTTCAAAGTCACAAAAACATCATATTTGTCTTTACTTATCCCAATATATTTTTCTCTTTACGCAATTTAGCTTTTCACCGTAAGCCGGTATGCAGTTTGCAGAGACACAATTATATGCTTCTTAAGACGAAATGCTCTCTGCTTGCTCGTATAGTGCATAATAAAAAATATAATATGGTATATAAAGTATGTAGCCTGATACTAAGACTAGGTATGTAAAAAGTAATATATCTCTCAGAAAGCCACCATTATAACAAGACGAATGTCTCCTTTAAATGAGGTTCTAGCTAGTCGTGGCGGTGGAGGAGGATGCTGTTGATGTAATAATTAAGGTTAGCCTCAACATCATCAAGTTTTCGTAGCCTTTTACACTCTCGTCCAAGGATTATCAGAAGTATACTTGGAAGCGCCAATGTAAACACTTTTTATTACAAGCAGGAGGAGAAAACACACGACAAGATTCATTGGTTCTATCATAATATTTTCTCAAGAGAAAGAGAGAGAAAAACAAATTCTTTTCTTGTCTGTTCACATTGCTTAAAAACCTCCCAACATTTAAGTAAGACGTTGCTCATTCGTACTCATTCCGACGGTCGTTATAATCTACTCCTTATAGTCAATTTCGGGAATGTTGTTTAAAGAGTTTTGTTGGTTTTTCCAACTTTTATATAACTAATTCCCCTTTTCTTGAATGATTTTTCCTACTACAATGTGATGCGTTTGTACACACTCTGCTTGCCTAGTACTTTTTTTCTTTAAGAAAAACGTTGGTTAACTACTATTTATGCAAGCTCATAACTGCATGCATAGTAGAGCACGATATTCAACTATATAGTTGTTCGTGTGGTATAGCATCATCACCATCATCATGATCGTCATCAGAAGGAAGGAAAGCAAGTAAAATGCACATTATTATCCTCATCGTAATAGCCAGCACCACGCCAGCTGCCCATTTAGATTGTGTTGAGTGAGGAAAAGTGTGTTGGCCAATTATTCCCTTGATTCCCATTATGAAGAACCTTCATGGGGTGAAACGAGCCGATTGAGAGTTCTTTTGTTTTTCCTCTTTCCAGCTTTCTTTCACATTTTTTCATACAAAATATCTTTATGTGGCATATAGCCATATAGTAACTCGTTTTGTTTTCCGGTCTCAGCAACTTTTACGCTGAAAGTTGAAAATGTTGTATAGATATATGCAGGTGGTTTCAGTAGTATAGTAACTGACGTTGTATACAGCGCTATACTCCACAATACCCAGTTCTCCATCTTCACAGCAGCTCTCTGTGGCTGTTCTGTTACTGTTGGCTTCCGCTGCGGTTCATTCATTCATTTAATGAATGTTTTCATTAAGTGCTCTTATAGTGTTAATGCAGCAACGGCACTGCTATAAAAGATTACGGATCTACAAGTATTGTTTCTACTAATACATTGTTGGTTTCTTTATTCTAAATTCGGTTAGTCTAAAGTGTTTTTGGTTTAAAAGTAAAGAACTAGGGAATGCAGGAGATAAAAAATGTAATTAAAAGTAGTATATATTCGAATTTATTCAAATGAATTTAAACTTACTATATAAGTTCTAGTTGTAATCGAATGTTTGTCTTATTTTTTCAAGTCATTCCAACATGTTTACATGGAATACAAGTATTTGAAGGGGAATATTTAAATTTCCATCTACCATAAACAATTCTGGAGAAAGAAATTCGAGAATTGGTATTTGTATTGGTCATGCTATCTTTCATTCTTTCTTGATACCTTTAACAGTACAACTTGTGAAAAGGGGATTTGTTAGAAAAGTAATAAACCTAAATTAATTGTAACCTTTATATAAATGCAAATAGGTACGTATAGATTTTTAGGGTTTTAAATTGTAATTCTTATCATGATTCAAAAGATGATCTAATGCTGAGATTCAAATGTTAGGTTATATTTTGTCTAAAACAATTCTTGCAGTCTCACTCCTTTTATCTCAAGCCTTTCCCCTCATTGTACACATATATGTATACACAGTTAAAAGCAATAGAGTTTTTACGATTTTTTTCTTTAGGATTTTGTAAGTATCCAGAATAATATTTAATATATAACGTTTTTATATTTTTTCATTTTTGCACATATTCATTAATATTTACCAAAACTCAATTTTAAAGGAACAACCAGATGAGCAAATTTTTTAAAGTTAAATGCAACAAAGTTTCTTTTAAGTCCTCTAAATTTTTTATGTAAAATGTAGCGCTTATGCATATAACTACTAGTGTATTGGATTTGTTTCATAAATCACCTGAAAGGGTGATTTTTATGAGGTTGATATTTGATATAGTCAGCCACAGTATCGCAAAGGGAGCAATATTATATAGAGAGGTGAGCACAGAAAAAATCACTTCTAAACCAATAGTACTACAAACTTCATGCACGTGCATGTTGTGTTTGATCTTATTTGATTTGATTCGGTTAGCTTTTGCTTTCTCCATTACATTTCCATTTCTGACTATACCTGCTCTTTTTGCACGAACAAACCGCACATGATCATGATGGAAAAATGAGATGCTGACAATAAAAAAGTTTTTTTATGAAACCATAAAAACTGCAAACTTACAGTTTATATATTTTGATAGTTATTGCACCTCCATTACTTTCATTGATACCTGAGTAAAATGCAATAAAAATGAAAACTACAGGCTCAAAAAAGTTGTTCATTTAAACACGAAGATCATTGATATCTACAGAATACGGTAGGCAGATTTTTTTCAAAAGCATCTTAACGATTGATTAATAAAAATATTAATTTTCAACTTACTTGGACTGATCTACAATGGCTGGTTGCATCCAAGGTCTTGGAGCAAGTTGAGCTGCGAGTGGCTCTTCTTTTAAACTTGGACCTCGGGGTTGGTGATGACCACCAAGGTCTTGGTGAAGACCAAACATCATCATATTGACGGATGTCTCAAGTTGGACTGTACTCCTTACACTATAGATTATCACACTACCAAGTTAGTACGCTGTCTCAGTTTACCCCAAAGTCACTTAGCATAACGGTTTCACACAACTATGCAATGTAAATGTATGTCTTAGATGAACTTTTGATTTCTTTTGAATTTTATCAACATAATGGTCAACAATTGTGTATTGATATAGTATTTATTGTCAAAACCAAAACTATTGTGCGTTTAAAATTTCCTCGTTATTTGTTAAAATTTCGACGTACTTCAAGTTTATCGAAACAATCTTACGAATCAAACAATGCAGTAATTTTTCCGGTCCTGTTCTGTCTTTCCGTGCATACGCTTATAAAATAGACAACACGTAAACACTCCAGGGAAAGCACGTGGCCGCTAGAGGAATGACGGAATAAGCAAACGGTGGATGTTCCAGTATATGGCAGCTGCTCGCATTTCCCAACTTTCTCTTCTTGTACTTTGCTTGCTGTCTTGTAAAGCAGACTTCTTGGTGTGTAGCCTTATTACAAAATGGACTTGTTCATTGGAGTCAGAGAAAAAGGGTTACACACTGGATCATATCAAATATGACAGGATCTAGATCCTCCTTAAAATGTCAAGTCAATTTATACTCACTTTTTGTGTTCCACCACAGTTTCTCGTGTTTTTTAAATGCACACTACTGCACAAAATGACATTACATTACTCTTTCCTTCATGTTTGGTATTCGGATGCTGCACAAAAAGAAAAAGTCAAAAGATTCTCACCGAAGAAAATTAGTGTCAAGTTATTTTATGGTTTGGACACTATTCATACTTGCTATATCATAGGATTGTGAACTTAGTGTTCTTTAAGTATGTTAACGACGATCAAATTGAATAAAGTGGTAAAGTAGAAAGGTAGGCGAGAGTACTTAATGTAATGACGCTGTTAGTATTGTTATTGCTGATCTCTCCAGAGAATCCGTATAGTTTCTCTGTAAGATGATAGGGTTCTTTTATTTCAGTTGCCTGTTGTATGTTTTGTTGAACTTGACCGTGATATCTTCATGATATTACTTTAATATCACTCGTGCACAAATTTTCACAAAAAAACGCAAGTTGTTCAAGAGTTCAATGCAGTGACACTTGGGAATATTATGGCGAAGGAGATGAACATCTATTTTTCAGGTTGCTAAGTTTGGCTGCTGCTGTTGCGTCAAAGAACGTTTGAGTATATCACGGTGGAAGGAAGAAGAATGAAAAGGGCGATGAATAATTTGCTTATTTAATTCTCTTCGTCGTTCCGTTTTTATTCTTCTCATATGTTCATGCGCATATAAGAGTGCAGATGATTATATTACTGATGGGATGTTGTGTGCACGGAGTTGCTGAGCTGATATCAAATGCAAAAAATTAATAATGAGCTGGGAGCCCTCAGTTGTTGTTACTGCTGCGCTTCCTTGTAAAAATTTCAAACCTTGGATTTACCCAAGTAATTTTTCTCTGTGCCGCAGCGTACATGAATTATTGCAGCCGGAAGAGAAGGAAATTGAATCAGTTACGTGATGATGAGTCAATCCAACAAGTGCGAAATACTACTTTCTCTTTCTTTCTTATGAATGGCTCGATATCTGAATTTGCCCAAAATTATATTGACAAGGAATATTTCTTTAAATAAGACAAATTAGAGAAATACTTTGTCGTTTTATGATGACAATGACCGGTCTTTTTTGACTGGTTATAAAAGAACGTAATTCTGATCTTTGGACTTTATTATTGCCCTATTATGTATTCCTTTCTTTCATTTAATAGGAGGAAAGAGAGACGTAGAGAAAAATAATACTTTAGGGTCTGATAATAATGTTTTGTTGTGGGTACCACTTTGGGTTATCTCCTTTGCGGTGTTATGTATTTTTTCTATTTTCTTTGCAAAAATAATGTTCTAGTTTATCTGTGTTAGTATCCGTTGCTTCTTTTTTTATTTTTTCTCTCTCTAGTGGCGTGGGAATAATATGGGCAAAAATTTGTGTGTCTGTTTTGTTGCGGAGTTTTTCAGAGTGCTCCTGTTTTATATATTATGTTGGTGTAGGAAATGAAAGAGAAGGAGAGCTGTTCTCGTCTTGCTGCTCCCGTGACGCTCTCTTGGGCTCTTCTGGACGTTATATGATTTCGACTGAAATTTTCATAGCAGAGTCCCTGTAGGCTTTCAAACCTCTCTGGTGACTGGGAAAAAACACTGGCAAAATCTCGCTTGGGGTTTCTCGGTTAGAGTCTTCTCTCGAAAACCTAGAGAGTCAAGAGAGAGAAGCGAGCGTACAGCAAAGCCCAGGCAGAAAAACAGTAGAGAAGATAGAAAAGATGGGGAGACCAAGAGGAAAAGCATGTAAAAGCAAAGCAGAGTTTGGCATGGAACAAAGATATCAACAAAGCACGGTAAAGATATCCACGCACATGGACCCTCATAAGCATGTACATGTACAAAACTTCATTTGGGATCCACACCAGGATGATTGAAAAGGCTTACCGCTATTTTTCCTTGCAATGCAATGTACAGATTTCTCCATAAGGCACAACACACACATAGAAGCGCCCACGGTCTCATGTTCCGCTTCCTAACATGATTTTCTCCACCGAAAACCAAAGTGCTTATACGTGGAAGAGTATTCTGTTGAATGGGAATACTGAGCAAGTTGGGGACTCCGGATCTAGTGCCACTCTAGACCAACCTTAGTCCCTCCTCCTGAAACCTCCCTTTTCCTGTACTGCTCTTGTTCAGAGAAAATCTCTATATGGTGTGTGTATTCGCATCTCAAAGCTGTACAGACGCATATATTGGTGATAAGGTTGCAGCAGCGGTGGTGCTTAGGGAAAATAAATGTGTGGACGACGGATATTGTGAATGCAATATACACATATTGTAAGCCACAACAAAAGTGCAATCCGGCTAATATTCACCGTATTGTGTTTTTATTCTTAAAGGAAAACGGAAGGAAGGAAACAGTGTGTTTTTGTTTATAATCGGTACGGATATGGTTCGGCGTGGGTATTATTCTGATGTGCTGGGGCAGAGAGCATTGGGGCATTTGACACTATAAAAGCATATCATACGTCCTACGTATTATGTTATACGGTTTCTCAGCCAAGAAAAACTCAAATTGTGGATTTTCTGTACAAATACCAACTACAATGTTAGTTTTTTATGCACTTTTTTGTCTCTCTCGTTTCCTCTTATGTAACCAATGATACCGTAAGCTTGGTGGTAATGATCAAGATGATCATTCATCCCCACAAGGAAAACAGATATCTCTTGGATGGAAAAAATGCTTTCCTGAAAGTTGGGGCTACTGTATGGTTTATAAAATGGAAGTTGTGTGTGATATTACGTTGCTATACGTGATATTATATGCGAAATGTGATGAAAGTGAGTTGAGATCTCAGATATTGTTCCTTTCCTCTCCCTCTCATCTTTTCTTTTGGATTTTCAAAGACAATCCAACAGAGACATTTCCTTTTCCCAGTTTGCCCATAGTAAAACTTGGCCATTATATATATGGGATGTACTACAAACTAATAAAAAACTTACCATGCTTAAAGAAGTATAGCAGGTTAATAAAATATTTCCGGGGCTTTATGATTCACTAAAGGTAAAAATTTATAGAAACCTTTTATTTTTTCGTCGGTGGTGGTTCATTGAGGCGGATGGTTGGTTAAACTGAAGTAGGTAAAGTTTGGTGTATGTGTGTTACGAAAAATTACTATTTTAGTAGCAGAAGGCTAATCACAAGAGAAAACATAAAATGCAGGCGTGAGTGAGCTCAAGCGGCGGTGTTATGCATCACAGAGAAAAGGGATAAAAGGCAACATGGGAAATGTGAGACAAATTGCAACCCTTGCCTTGAGGCTTTATGCGCCAAAGTTGTACTCATTGCCCGTGCTTTCCCTCTGTATGCACACATTCGTTTCCTATCCATATGCACCTTTTGCAAATGACGAGCTTAAACTTTAGTCTGGAGGCCGAATTTGCCATCAGTTTACATGATTCTATATAATACATGATTTATTATGCATGCTAAATAATTTTTATCGAAAGTGTAAGAGAAAGCGTGTTGCTAGTTATTTATGTACTCCATTTTTGCTATTCTGGGTCTTCAAATTAGGATGTTTATTCTAGACTTGCTGCCTAGAAATAAACAAGATTTTTGCTGTTTTACATACAGCGTAACATACAATCGACTTGCTGCCCTTATTTAAACATTGGCAAAATGGTAAACCCTTTCTTTTAGTGTTAGGAAAATTAGATGTGATAATTAGAGGCATTTGAAGATTTGTTGCTGAAATGCAGTATACCACAAAGGCGACACACAATATGATTAGAAAGGCGAATTGTCTAGTCTGTGCTAAGTGCATAAATGCGTAATATCAAAAACCATTTAACAATAGAGTTTAAAAGCTTTTCTGTGATCCCGTCTCAGTCTCTCAGTATCAAAAGGAACTTTCCGGTTATTCTGTCATTTTTTGGAATATTTTATTGACTTCACTTTCGAGTTGTTCTGAAAGAAGAAACAAGTATCCTCTAGATCACCATGTCAAATTGAAAGGGGATGATAATCTGATGCGGTAACGATGATATTATGGTTATTGGTTATGGTCATTCCGGTGCGCAGAATACATAAAGATGATGTAAATAATATGGGAGACACTCATCCAGAGAGATTTTAAGATCTACATTGAAGCTTTTACCATACATGCATTAAATTTCTTTCGTACTGTTTAATTTTAGCATTGTTCCACAGAATGGATCATGATGATCGGGTAAGTGAATAATAAATATTGTGCGATAATGTGTAATCTTCAGGGAGATAATTTACGTCTCCCAAAGATACCTTATAATAACACCTTTAAGCAATGCCCTAAATAATCAAGGCAGACTCTCAAACTAGTTATTAGTATTATTGTTATGTCTCAGTATTTCTTTTTCAGAGACAAAATAGTAAATCCCTTGACTAGCCAAATCAATCCTCTGTCGCTTTCTCGAGAAATCATATTAACCTACGAAAATATGTGACTACTCAACATTTTTGGATTGAATGTAATAAAATGTCCCAAATTAAATCCAGTTATTCGTCATGTATATCTCTGGTCTTGCAACCCAACAACGCAATTTACAAGCAGTGTCAAAAGCTAAAGGAAAATTTGACTCTTGGGCTATTGAGAAATCAGTTTTAAGGTTCAATTATGGATTGACTTTGTAAATCAGTTATCATATCTGTGGCTGATATTTGTATAAAGGTTGATATTTTGATATATCTCTGTGGTTTTATGCTGCGTTTTGAGCACAAAAGTCAATCCTTTGTGTAATATTCCTTCTTACAAATTTTTGAATAGTGTGTGTGCTTTTGTCAGGCCACACGATCATAAATAAATAAACATGTCAAAACATGGTCAACTCCTGTAAAGAGCTCACAGCAGTATGCACTTGTAATGAGCCACCACCTGCTGATTGAGAAGGTATCCATTAGATTGTAGTAACAAGTGCAAGTGTGTGTTGGCAGAAGTGCACTGGGAAAACGGCACACTACACATAGCAAAAAGGGTAAAATTTCAGGGAGAGATTCGTACAAAAGGGTGTAATGCACAAAGGGATACGTCATGGTAGCTGATAACGAGAAGGAACCGACATTGTACCGCACACCAAACAAGTAAAAGCACAGACAAAAAGACACACACGAACAACGAGCAGAACAGGTAGCTCGTGTAGAGAACTGTCTGGGGCGACCTTAGACTCTCAGTCCGCTACCTTTTTTCAGGGCAAGCTGAACTGAACTTGAACATGATTTTTGTTCATGTTCCAATATATATGATTCTGGTTTCAACAAAACCTGTCAAGAAATTTGAAAAACATAATTTTGCTTTTTAAACTACAAAATGCGTAGTGTGGATCTTATAAATCAATCCAAACGTGCTTATACCGTTAACGTCAATCATCATACAAGACCCAAAAGGGAGATAAAATGGTCATAGCAACATTTACTTGTTTGCATTTACAAAGGAGAACAGGGAATCAAGTTCAAACTGCGACAACAACGTTCTGTAGGAATGAAATCTTTGTCTGTTACTTGACTTCCACGTTCGTGACACGTACCGCCATCCTCCAGAGCATTTCGATTCTACTCCCGAAAGAAATCTTTTCTCATTTTGGGACGCTGCGCTTTTTAGAGCTTACCACTACAACAACTAACATGATATCCAAATTTGTTTCTATTCTACAATTTTCTGTAACACCATTAAGTATTCAGTGAATATAACCAGTTGCATTTAACTCTTTTTGTAAAAAGTACGAAAAATTTGAAATTAAGAATTCCTACTTTAAAATACTTTAATTCTTACAGAATATTATTTCGTTTTGATCATTTTGGTTCCTCTTGAATCACTCATTGGTTTTCTTGGGACAGCTCTGTATTGAACACGATGTGTTCTTATGTTCTAACCTTCAAGTACACCTTCCCATTCATTACTTTGTCCTCTCTAATTGTATTACGGACCACCCTGAAGCATAAATGTATCAATGTATATTACGCGTCTCGCAGTACCCCCTTCTGATATTTTTGACACGTCTGACAGTACTAAACAAACAAAAATACTCATACAGTTTTGCATTCAAATAGGTGTAAAAATTAAAGTCACATTTTCAAAATATATTCAAAATATTTTCATTTGTGCATTATAGGGCCTTTCTATAGTGCCTCGATTTTCCACGCCCATTTGAACGTCGATGGAGGCTTGACCAGCATCCATTTCAGATTGTAGCAACATTAGATCAATTCGCTTTTGTGTATGAACAATGGGCGCTTTTGTGTTTATGTGACATGCAACCTGTCAAATGAGCAGACTGTTTGCTGTCTATTTTTTGCATTGTTTGATCAAACTATGTAGCAACATTCACTTTCAATCAGTTTAGAACAAGTTGGAATTTGGAATGAAACTTGAAAGACTTTGAAGAATTCCAAAAATCTGACCAAATAAGTTCTGTCCATAACACATTTGCAAATGTATACATCGATTACAAACCTTGATGTAAAGTTCATACGTGTGCCGTGTGAATTAGGTCGAGTAAGCATAAATAAAGGCACGTGAGTAAGGAAAATATTTACGAAGCTTAAAATATTTAATAAAGTTGCCTGGCTGGTTGACGTGCAAACATACTTTTAAAACAAAATTCCACATTGACAATGTGAATATTTGTGCATTTGGCATTGTTAAGATTTTGCTTGGTACTTAATAATCCATTCATCACTGTTTGTTTGAAAGGAATTGATTATGAGGGAAAATTATTTCGACATGGATTTTCACTTGAATATTTCAGATACATTCCATCTCATATAAATGGATTTTGATTCAATTTTGAGATTTTGTGCTATTCTCCAGAGAATAGTCCAATGGTTTTTTAGAATATCGATATTTGTACTCGCAGTGCCCATCTGCTAGTATTGCTCAAAACTTTTATGGAAGGAGATAAATCCCGATAATTACGAAAAAAGGGAGCGGATTTCTGAATATCTGAAATGGATTATGATTAGCATTAGTTTTGTTGGCTTACAAATGCATTTGAGTTCTATCTTTTTTCGGGTTTCTGGTTTCTCCGATTTCCACTACGTTTTTGAACGACTTGTGTAAAAGTGACTTTTCATGTTTTTTTCTTTTCATGTGGCATAAATATTATCCATACTGCACTAAGACAATCATAAAAAGTGCGAGACAGCGAGAAAGAGTGAATAATTCTCGTTTAAAGTTCACGAAGAAAATAGAACAAATACTAAATGCAACGTATCTTTTCCCAAAAAGTGAACACTTTTTTTATTCAATGTTCCATTTTCTGCAGTAACTTCTTATTCGTACCCATCACAAAAATAGACTTCTTTATTGGGTAGATCTCTTATCTGCGGGCGTCTTTCTGAGTACATAAGCATAACTGATGATAACAACAATGGCATGGGTAGTGGTAGGGGTACTGATCAGAAATTATGTCGTCTGGGGACTTTCCATTTGCACCCGTAACAAGTGTCACATTTTACACATTTTTTCTCGTTGGCTTTCAGATGAACGCAACAACTTGGAGAGTGAGACCCGTTGACATTCTTCTCTTCTGGAGTTTTTACAATACACATTTTCTACGTACGCCATGCCAAAAAATATAAATCCGGAATTACGGAAGTAACCATTCCGGCCAAAAAAATGAGAGTGAATGGTAGTGGAGTTCTGCTCTGGAAAATGGAAGTGATGTCGAAACCACGAGGGAGTTTCAAATGTCCCATGGTACTCGAATGGGAGTGACGAGCTAATCATGGCAAGGTCAAAGGCTGCAATGCACTGACTGGCAGCTACTTATAATGTAACACACCAAAGTTCCCTTGCTACGTGAAATGATTATTAAGCAAGCGGAATATTTTTAGACAAAACTTGAATTATAATTTTGGTACATTCATCTTTTGGAGGATGATGGCTGGAATAATTGAAACTGTGACAATTATTACAAACATCTTTGCTGAAACGACAGATATAAACTGAAATTACTGAAAACGTATAAAAAAGGAGAAAGCGTAGTAGTAAAAAGCAAATTGATAATAAAAACAAAAATTTTATTGTATCGCACACAAACCCAGCAACATAAATAAGCTTCTTTTTACTTGCTCTCATATAGAAATGTACACAAATAAAGATAATTTAAAATTCAATTCCCATTTGCCTTAACGCATCAGTAATAGGCAGCAAAAAACAAATGGAAGGATGCACATGCGGACCCCGAGACAAAGACAGACGAAGTTTATCAGGGGTCGGGTTAAATCCTTACCTGTTTAAAAATTCATGCCCTGGTTTTTTCACTTTTATATCTGAAAAAAGAAATTGTAAGTAGGAAATAACATCAGCATCATCTTTCTCTCGTACACTATTGACTGTATAGTTCTGTGCACGTCATGGCTACATGCAACACCCTAAATATATATTATGGACTTGTTTTATTTACTTGTTTGCAGCATTTATGTACTTTTTTATAACAGGAAAACAATGTTTCCAAAACGATTCTTCTTTAACTTGCCTTTTCACATATTTTTAGCCAAGAGATTTTGTGTGTGAGTGAATGAAAATTTGGTAAATACTTGATGCGCACAACACACAGTGAACAATACATTTCTCGTAAGTCTGCATATCTTATCAAATGCTCAGATGTATGATACGTAAAAACAAATAAACTATTGTGTAAAAATTTCTTCGACTGCATACTATCATACTACAATACAATAATTGCTTCCGCACTCAAGTTTAAAGTGATCGCGAGCAGCTTGCTTTCACTTCTGTTGCCTTTAACCGTACAATTGTCAATGTAGCGCATTGCAGGTGTGTGGGGAGTAAAACATGTAGGAAAGAGAATAGAGATGTGAACGATAGTGTATAAACTACATTAATAATACACAACATGCATGTGCAATCGCACGGCGGATTCACCCCTTTGATTATTGTGAGATATACGAGATCTCATGAAATTTAACACTTTTAGCAAAGTTTGAATGCAAACCCTATCAAGATGATCAAGATTTAATGTAAGATTGTCTTTTTTAGGCATTATTCAATGCAAACACATTGTCGTTTTTGTTGAATGAAATGAGCAAACGTTTATTTAATCGAATAAGCTGTAGTACAATAATATTCATATTAAGCTTGAAAAGCATTTACCATTACTTTGCAATAGACACTAAAAAGTAAAGTTCAGCAACAAAGTATTTAAGTGTTGTTTATGGCATGTGTTTAAAACACGGCAAGTGTTTGATGTAGATATTTAGTCAGAGTTTTAGTAAAAGCAGACTACATGACGCAGGCGCGGTGACACGATGGTTATCTTGAAAATATGTAGTAGAAAAGGGCAACATGCAAGCATTCCGTTTATATGTTCAGTTGACAAAACTGCGTCATTTTAGCACAAAGTTATCTCTTATCTACTTTACTCAGAGAACATGAAAAGATGTACTTTCTAAAACATATATTGTATCGTTTTAAAAAATCTTCTTTCTTTTATATTTTTTCATTGCCTATCGAATTATAAAGAAAAAAAGCAAACACAGTGACATGTCCGTATGCCACACGTTCAATCAAAGGCCGTTTGAAAGGAAATCCCTTTGTTGTTTACAGGATAAAAACTCAATCCGATTGGGGTGAATACTAAATCACAAGTGCACACATATTAAACTAGAGAAGGAACTCTTAAAAAATAGGTTAAACCAAAGGGCACCACTAAGCGTCGAACACAGAAAGACACCTACCTACTTCAATGCAGTTATCTCATGAATTCATGATATCGGCTTATGTGACAACAATAAGTGACAAGTAAGCATGAGCGGCGGTACGAAAAAGACAAAATAAAACAAAGTGTAATCCTAGAACAGACTCAAAGTGTTCACTCGTTAAAATATTCATAGTTAGGAATGAGCAATGAATAATCAAAAGATGCAATCTATTAGTTCAAAAGACATATCTCCATATCTCTTCATTACATAAATAGATTTTGTTGGTTTGAAAGTAGGCTCAAAGTGCTTAAAAGCAGAGTACTTCCAATATTACTGTGATACGCTGCACCACGTCTCATGATACGAGATACGATAGCATAGATCCTACAACTTTTTCCGTTATCATATTACCTATCATGTATGCTTCTTACAATGCCCCAATGCGTCTTTTGCTCCTTGCTTGTTTTAACCAAAGATATAGGAAAGTGTAACTACTTAAATTTGTTGAAGTGACTACATTATATAAGTACCAACGTAAAATTGTATTTGATCACAGAAAACGTAAATTTTAAAAATATTCAAGCAGCTAAACAATGACGGGTGTAAACAAGATTTATGATACACTTTTTAGTATGCACAAAATGCACCATGATATGTTGTTACTTTTAGAAAGTTCTACAGCAAAGAAAAATGAAACACAAAGTGAGCAATCTAACAGAATCGATTGAATTGTGCTTTTTGATTTTAGCTGAATTGAATCAATTTTCTCCCCGCCTGCGCGGCTGCCTATACAAAGGCTGAACTTAATGATAAATGAACAAAAAATATTGAAACAACAACTGCTACTGTTGGATATAAGGCTGGTTCTCTGGTGCTTATTCTTTTTAAAACAAGGACTGTGCACCAACACAACAGAAGCAACCTGTCACTTATTTTTTTTCTGGGGTATCCCCACAAAAGCTGACGAATAAATGTAGTGCAACAGAAGTTTATGGGTATACGTAATGGTAATATGGCATACATATTTCGCTAAAGTTCCCGATGAAAAAGGGAAAAGGGAGACAAAAAGGGCTAATGAATAAATGTACAATATTTTCGGTTGACTGCAAGCCCATATGGTCGGCATGAGTCAAACCCTAAAGCATCTTGTTGTTTCTTGTGTGTTATAAATGCATTTTTTTTGTGTGTGTGTACGCAGCAACTCAAGCTGAAATATCGGTGCGAACACAAACATTTATGTCTTTTTCAAAAGGCCGAGAAAAGGATCGTCATCATTTTCTGAACAAGTTGCAAATAAGAATGTGGAAAATAAGGGAGAATAAAAATGCTTTGCTGCTACTCCTTCAATCTTATGAAGAGTCGAACTCAACATCATTACTTATTCTGGTTTTATTACTCGGCAAAATGTTTGCGTTATGCGGGTTAACCATTTATACGTAATACAAGTATTTATTTGTGTGTGACTTCTTTTGCAACTGACATAATATCTAAATTAGTTTTTGATCCTCATTCTGGACAGCAACCCTAACCTTATTGCGTGTGTGCTGTTGCTCAAAATTTAGTATCGTTCTAATTTTAGCCAAAAATTCGGAAACCTCTTATTTGTTACAGATATAATATACCTATAATGAACTCGATGAAATTGCTAGATGTTCACTTTTCTGGTAAAAGGTTTAAAAGTTGGGCTCAGATGTTCACATATTACCTCTGCTTTTATGATCTTGCCAACTATACCCTACAATTGGAAATGATAATATACTAATTGGAAATTTATGTATAGATATACGCATGGTACACACACAATAGGTAATCTAATCAAAAACTTCATATTTTTATGAAAAGGTCTCAATTAAATTGTGGTTTTCTCCGAAATAAAACCAACCAAACATACAAATTGCAAGCACATATGTATAATTACATCCACGTTCAACGTTAGGTTTCTGTGTCGGGCAATGCCATGTGTTCAACCACCAAATCTGCTTTCCTTTTAAGTTTTGCTTTAAACAAATAGACATAACTTGTAAACGTTTGATTGCAATCGCAAACAGAAGAACAATGAATCCTAAAAAACGTAGTTCATCCATCAATAACGATAATTCAAAGCTCATCCATTACTACCAAATGCAAAAATCGCCTTTCTATAATAAGTAAACTTTTGAATGCTATTGGGGTATAAATTCGCTCAGTATTACAGTTTCTAAATGTAAAATATATAAAAATCCATTCATTTGTTTCACGTATGTATATTTGTGCTGTTATATCCACGAAAAAAGTTTTTTAACGGAATGTGTTTGTCAATTTCGTATTCGAGACACTGCATACTTTCCAAACTACGGACAGACACTAAAAGAGGAACTGTGGAAGATGGAACGGAATAGTGGAGGACGTCTCATGCCCATCTATTAATAATGCTCTGAAAAATATCAAGTTTTTTATACCCTCTGCAAAGCTTCTTTACTTAGGAAAGATGAGAATTCAGTGGTCGTCGGTCCGTACGTTATGTGCAAGGCTCAGTGGGATTTCAACAAAACAAATTTTTCAACTTTGAGGAAACGAAAACGAGAGGTCAGTTTCCTCAAGGGGGTTGAGCCACTTTGCTAGTGTAAAAAATGGTAAAAGTACATAGTTGCTCCGTTCTCTTCTATTACTATTCCTGATTGCTGTTTTATCCTTCTTCTTTTCCCTTTGAATGCATTTTACCACTTTTACATTTACAATTTTTACTGTTATACAAATCCTAGTCGTATTGCTCTGATGCTTTTCTTCTGTTATTTTCACTTTTTTACAGAAAAGGGAAAAAATCAGGGAAAATGAATTTTCTAAGAGATAAAAAAAGAGGGAGACCATTCTTTCTATTTGGCTATTCATCCGCACATAATATTCAATGCATCTTCAGTGCCTTAGAGGACTGGCAACATGCCTTCAATTTTCATTCTTGACTTGACTTGTTTCTACTTTCTGAAGATGATTTATTTATTACGAGAAGAATTATTGGAATAATACTGCAACTTTTGCAAGGGAGAAAGAGGGAACAGGAATATAAAATACATCAATCTCGTTCAAACTATGGCTAGTCAGTTGTGGGATTCAAATAGTGTCGTAATAGTGGCCGTTGTTTAATGACAAGACAATAATAAAAGTGGCGTATGTGGTTTTGGGTAATTTGAGACTTTTAATAAGCCAAGGCCGAAGCCTGGCAATAGTTAAACTGACAGAGTTTCCCCCGGTACTGACTGCCGAAAGCAGACAAGTGCTGGGTTTTTATACAAGTTTTACTCATAATAGTTCATATTATAAAAGCACAATAAATGGAATTATTTAAGGTACATTTGGGAAATTTACATGTAATTTAAACGTATGTAAAACGTACTTTAAAAGGTTATTTTCGTCCTGGAAAACCAGGTTAGAAATGACCGGATGCGTATATCTTCAGTAATTAATCTTGTTCCAATTTATCCCAGAATTTACACTTATTTTGTATAAAATATTCAAGTTACATAATAAGTTCTTATGCACTAAAGCAAGTGCAAAGAGGTAGCTAAAACTACCTGAAACAACACATTTACCCATTTTCTCACGCTTGGCTGGAGTTGTTCTACTCCGCCGCGCACAGTGCTTATCATGCACATTTTTGCCAATTAAAAGAACTGGTAATTCTTTGCAGAATTACTATACTTCTCTTTCTTAGTAGGCCTAAGTTCCAACAGGCCAAACCTTATCTCCGTATAACGGGATATGAAAAATGCATTAGTCAAATTAGTCATAGTTTACAATAATTCAATTCATAATACATTCAACAGGTTATTACCCAAAGTGTTACAGTAAATTGTTAAGATTCTTTTTGTATTGAAATAATATCTATGCATTTATAATAATGTTTCAATTACGGATATAAATTCATTTACGTTTCACTAAAAATTTACTATGTGTAGTTGATAATCCAGTAGCAATTCAGCGGCGTCGTGTTGCCGTGTAGACCAATTTTGTTATGATGAACTGGATGATGAAGTAATGCAAAAGTCGGTGCAGAGACAGAACAGGTAAAACAATAGCAGCTGTTTGTTGGTCGATTGTTGTTGAAGTGAATTCTTTTATGTGTATAAGCGCAAAGCAGGAGACACTGGTAATGAGCAGTTCTATGTAACTGCATGTAGAGCCAAAAGTAGGTGGAGTTATTTCTTACTTGTATCCACAATAATATGTTTGCTGTTAACCAGGGTTGTGCGGCCATCAAGGATGAGTGGTCTGCTTAGGTGGTACGATCCCCAAATGTATACACAGGGTTAAAAGTGGTTGTTCATTAACTTCCTTCTTGGGAAGTGGAGACACCAAGGACCCATTGTGTTATCTTGTCAGCTTGTTTAGACTGGAGACCTCAAAGTTTAAAGTTGAATGGGCAGATCAATAAGTTTAAAGTAAAGGACCCAAAGCAGGGAGCATGTCCCCGGCAGATAGGGTTGACCAATGAATGACCCAATTAAATTCTCAAGTGTCCTGGCAGATGGGTTGATTGATTCAAAAGGAACCGGACACAGGCTACGCACATAAATTAAAATTCGATTAATTCCCTGGCAGGAGGACTTCACATGTCCCCAAGGCTCTCAGTGTAGAAGGAGGTTTCAGGTTCGGACCCTTTGTATCAGACCGTATTCAGAAGAATGAACAGCTTAAAGTCTCTGTTTCCAAGGGATGAGGGTAACTGACGGCAGCCGGAACTTGATTCCACACAACGGCAGGAACTTGAATCCACATACGGGTTGCGGCCGTAATATATTTTTATTTTATACTTCAAATACCTTTTTAATATTTATACCCAGGCTTGCCTTTAAAGTCAGTACTGTTTTCTATTACTTTTTAAACTAAAATAAAATTCATTAAATAAACCCTCGATAAATTCACAATTAATCAAATCAGATCCCTGGATATTTTAAATATTCTTTTACAGCTTTTCTTTTGTAGCTGATTACCGACATGTTTTAGTTTATAAAGTTTTCATTGTTTATTTTTCAAATTTAAATACCTTTTGAGATTTTAATACCATCTTAATAAACCATCATCAACATTTTAATATTTCATTTTATTTTATTTTAATTCAAATTAATCAAATAATTCAATTGATTATAAGTATTACCTTGGCGGTGCGGAGGGAGGACCGGCTGGCTCAAATCATTGTTCTTTTAAATTGTGTGAAATTGTTTTTGTGTACCTATTGTGGTATGTACAACTCTGATAAATTTCAAACTAGAAATGTTTCCAAAATCTATTCTTTTCAAAATGTTAGTTCAAGGTGTCTGCATGTATGATTGCTAAGACATGTCCATCTCTGGTGGACAAATAATTCAAAACCTTTTTCAAATGGCTAAAATCAAGTTCTATTTTCATGAACGAAGAGCCTACACAAAAGTCGCATTATATTATTTAAAGAGCACATGGCTACATAAAGATGTATTAATACCAAAACCACCTATTTATGAGCGTGGTGTGCAGCGACAATAAAATATGCAAAATCAGATTACTTTTATTTTCTATCTTTGTGCATGAGGACCTGGGCTACTATTGTATTTTGTTTCAATAATAAATCCTTTCTAAAAATGCCCAATAAAAATAACTGCAGTGACTCGATATCAATAATATGAGTTTGCCTGACCGATAAATGGCTTTTTATGAAATCATGCAAAACCATGTAAACATGATAAAATCCTTTTTATATGGATACATTTTATGAACACATTAAAATATTTAATCAAGCCATTGGACCTTTAGTCGGTATACTTTGTAGTGTAGAATGTAGTGTAACCAGTGTAATGATGAAAATAATCCGACGGCGCAAACAGAAGATGGTTTACACGTACACAAGCCAGTAGGTTTTTATTAGTATTTAAGAGAGAAGAGAACACAAAGAGTAAAATGTCGAGACTGAGGTTACAATGATCAGAGGACCGGTATTTATATGGAAATCCGGCAATACGGTGTAATGTAAAGATAATAGATTTAAAGTGAGGTACTTGTTATTACATTGAGTTATATGGAAAATAAGATGATTAGCGGACCGTGAGAAAATAGTATAATATTACATAAGATCAGGTTAGAGTGAGTTACATAAGATTAACATAGTATTGGAGATGCTGGAGAATCTACCTGGAGAATAGTTACGCTTGAGTGATTAGTTAAGGTAGTTTAGATTAATTAAGTAATAGTAAAGTTTGCAGAACATCTATTCATAGAACATGCACGCTTTGCCAATTGTGACGTAAATAGTGTGGGAATAAAAGTGTATTAATATGTTTGTGTGTTATGTACAAGTAACCTAGTATGAACGTGACGTTATACTGTCGGTGGAAACTACATAGTAAAACAAGGCTGAAAAGCGGGTTTTACTACATCCTTCCCTTCCTTAGAAAACGGAACGTTCATTTAAAATGTATACTTAATTAGAAATATTGATTGATTATTGAATACTTAATTAAATCGAATTGGTTTTATAATTTGTCGACCGTAACGGGAGACAGGTGGTGGTTGAGCAGGCACGGTGTCCTGGGCTGGTAGCTGGATAGTAGGTTTTGATTTCTTCTTTGGTTTACGTCGTTTGGTTGGTTTATTGGAATCAGGTTTAGCACGTGGCATAGTAATAGATTTCAGAGAATCAGGAGAGTCAGAGTTCAACCTAGGAGTGGGAATGGAAGGTTTGAAGTTGAACTGAGTAAAGTCTTCTGATTCTTCTTCGTCTGTGGCGGTAGCATCTGATTCAGCGACGTCATCTTGATTGTCATCATCGTCATCGATAGGCTTTGTTTTTCCAAAAGGCTTGATGCGATTGACATGAACCAGCATTGGTTTCTTCCCTAAAGTCATCTTAGTCGGTTTCACTTTGTAGTGAAGCGGAGAGACTTGTTTAATGATACGGTACGGACCCATGAATTTTGGTGATAGCTTTTTGCTAAGTCCTGTTTTTGGAGCAAGATCTGATATCATGATCTTGGAGTTAACAGGATAGGACTTCTTAAGACGTTTGGCATTATATTGTTTGCCATAAGATTCTTGAGCTTTCAATAAGTTCTCACGAACTTCAACACGAACTTTGTTGCTATTCTCAACGTATGGAATCGTTGGAGTGTCAAATAAGACATCGATTGGTAGAGTAGGTTGACGGCCAAATACGATTTCATATGGGCTATGACCAGTACTTTTATGAACGGCGGTGTTTAATGCAAAAGTACAACTTGGTAAATGAACATCCCAGTCTGTTTGATTATTTTGGATGTATTTTGACAAGGTTTCTTCTAGAGTGCGGTTGACACGTTCCACAGCATTTGCTTGGTGGTGATAAGGGGTAATGTAAATTGGTCTAGTTCCGACTCTCTCTAATAACTCTGTCATCAACTTACTATGATGCACTTTGGAATTATCCATGACGATCTCGCGGCTGCATCCAAACATCAGAAACACGTTCTCCATCAGGAATTTGGCGACGTGAGCGGCGGTGACATTCTTGATTGCTTTTGTTACTACGTATTTACTAAAGTAGTCAACGCATACAATTATGTGTTTATTCTTTTTCTTTGTTTCAGTTAAAGGACCAATAGTATCAACATAAATTTTATCAAACAATTGGTAAATTTCTCCAGACTTTATCATACCAAATTTCTTAGAATTAGAAGGTGAGCGCTTAGCGCATTCTAAACAATCTCTTACATATTTGTAAACATAATCTTTAAGATTAGGAATATAGTATTTAACTTTAATCTTCTGATAAGTTTTATCAATTCCTAAATGTCCTGACATAGGATGATCATGATTAGCGTAGATAACTTCTGTAATCATAGACCTTGGAATACAAATCAAAAGTTTGTGATTAATTGGATTTTCATGATAAACAATGTCATTAATTATTCTGTATTCTGCGACGCTTTTGTCTGTAGCATCAAGGTGTAGTTTCTTTCTTATGTTTGCCAAAAATTCATCATTTTTCTGTTCATCGATCAAGTAAGTTCGATAGTCAATACCAACAAGATTATTTGAAGTTTGTTCCTTTGGAACACATACCTTATACGGATCTTTGGTAGGATCTCTTTCTTGAAATGGAAATATGCGACTTAATGCATCTGCATGTAATAGTGTGCTTCCTCGCATGTATCTAATCTCAATATCTATCTCTTGTATTGCTAATACCCATCTAGCTAATCTGAGATTTTTACTATTCTTTGTTTTGATCAGACTAAGCAATGCTAAATGATCTGTGTATGCAATTATTTTTCTTCCATAGCAATATTCTCGCCATTTGTCTAATGCAAATATTAATGCAAGGCATTCTTTTTCAGAAGTGGAAAAGTTTTGTTCTGATGGATTCATTAGCCTAGAAGCATATGCAATTACTCTTTCTTGTCCATTTTGTTCTTGGCAAAGTAAACAACCTAAACCATAATTACTTGCATCCGTGTAAAGGATAATTGGTAATCTATCATCAAATTGAGCTAATACAGGCGCAGTAGTTAATTTATGCTTTAGCAAGTCTAATGCTTTTTGGCATGAAGTAGTCCATTTGAATTTGACATTCTTTTTTGTGAGGTTTGTCAATGGCCTAGAGATATCTGAAAATCTCGGTATGAATCTGCGATAGAATGAAGCAAGACCTAAAATAGATTTAACCTCTGTAGGTGTAGTAGGTACTGGAATCCTTTGAACAGCAGCGACCTTATCTGGGTCGACTCTAATTCCGTCTTTTCCGACCACGTGACCTAACAACTTGGTCTCGGTATAACCAAAACTACATTTTGATGGCTTCAATTTCAAATTGTTAAGAAGTAACTTAATAAACACTTCTCTTAAGGCTTTAAGATGATCTGGGAAATCTTTTCCATACACTAGCAGATCATCGACGTAAATGAAACATTTATCGTACATTAATTTGCCAAATATTTTTCTCATGAGCCTATTAAATACAGCAGGACTTGTCCTTAGTCCGAAGGGAACTCTAGTAAATTCATACAGACCTTCATGTGTAATAAACGCAGTTTTCTCGGTATCATCAGGATGAATTTTAAAATTGTAAAAACCTGCTTGAATATCTAATTTTGTGAAATATTGACAGCCATACAATGAATCAAATAAATCGTCAAGTCTTCCCATGGGAAATTTATCATCTTTCAATATCTGATTTAATTTTCTGTAATCAATGCATAATCTTACTCCTCCGTCGGGCTTTGCGACGAGAAGGACCGGAGAAGCCCAATCTGAGGTGCTTTCCTTTATGATGCCTTTTTCTAATAAACCTTGAATATGCTTTTGAATTATTTTCCGTTCAGGATGTGATTTCCTGTAAGGCGGTGAAGCAATTGGAGGATGATCTCCAGTATTTAATCTTACAAGTTCAGGACCGTTATAAAGTCCGGCATCATGTTCTGACTTGGCAAATACTTCACTGAATTCATCTAGTAAATTCATTAGTTGCAATCTCTGTTGCTCTGTTAAGTCAGTATTTACATTGAAATCAAATTTCTTATTATTGTCTCTGTTCTCGACAGAATGACAAAACGAATTAATCACGTAATTCGTGTGGTGAACTTCTTCGACATCCTCTATATTTCCCAGGCAGGTATTTTCATTAAGCCAAACAGTGTACTTATTCAAATTAATAACTGGTATGTCAATATGCCCTTTCTCGGCGACATACATATCTGGAATTATCAGATTATATTTTTCCATGATTTCCACTGAACCGACAAATAGACCTGGCTTTTCAATAGTAACTGGTACAATCGTAGTATGTCTTGCAGGCAACTCATTTTGTGCCATAATTCTCACTTTATGATTTGTTTCAATATTGTATGTAAGCATGCATTCCTCAGAATTCAAGTAAAAAGGATATGTGTGAATTCCTATTTTTATTTCCTTTGTAAAGTAGTTAATGTTCACTCTGAAATCATTCAGGAAATTATTCCCTAAAATTGGACGTGGTACTTCCATCACAAAAGCTTTGTATGTGAGAACATGTCCGATAGGACCAAATTGAATTGTATTGATTGATTCTTTTGAAATGATTGATTTTCCTGTAATTCCTCTTATGTTTTGACTTGGACAGTCATAACTAGCTTTTACGAATTTCTGTGGTATTAAACAGCATGTAGCTCCAGTGTCAATGAGTACATAACATAATTTGTCATTTAATTTAGCTTTGACAATCAATAAGTTTTGAAATGGTCGATCAGGCTTTTTAGTGACATCATTATCGACCTGTGATGACATCACATAAAGCCGTTTCCCGAAAACGTATTAACAGCATGTGTAGTGTAACATGGCTTTGATTGAGGATGAACATGTGCATGCGGTGAGCAAGACTGACATGATGAAGGGAGAGCTGGCATAACAGCTTGATGAGCATTTGTTTCATATGCATCATAATGATAAGCTTCCCTACTAGGTGGTCTATTGTCATAATGCGGACGATATCCCTGTGGCGGACGTCCATATGCATTATTGCCTGGATTGGAGCCATAATTTCTATTGTAATTATTTCTGTAATATTGTCCCTTAGGCTTCCAATTATTATTTCTGTAATTATTATTTCCATTAAAATTCTTTCTTTTGTTAAATGGTCGTTTTCCTTTCCAAGGTTGAAACGACTGAGGATGCGACTGTGACTGAGACGGCTGTGTGGGGGACTTCCACGAATGAGTACTCTTTTTATGGTTGCCTCTATTGCCATGACCTTTATTATTATAATTTCTCTTTTTATATTTTGAGGAGAAAGCGGCATTAATTTCTTCCGCGTTTTCATCTCCATCGTCACGCTTAGTGACATCAAAACCCATGTGCTCGAGCTGATTTATTAATTGATTAACTGCATCAGATCCTTTGACAAATGATTTCTTTCCCATTAACGACTCAAAGCGTTGGGATTCAAGAACAGCTTTATGCAAATTGTCAAGGTCTTTTGGTTCTTTATTCCATATGTCACGAGAGATTTGGACAGGTAAGCCTTTTAAGACATGATCCCTTTGTAAATCATAACTGGGTTTTGGGTGAGCTTTGTTCACCAAATCAATAACATCCCAGAAGTATTGTTCCATGTTTTCATTGATTAATAACTTTCTATCTCTCAGTTGCTTATCATATTCCTGTGGTGAAGCTTTAGTACCAAAATAGGAAGTAATTTTATCTTTAGCAGTTTTGTAATCAAGAGTGCCTGTGGTAAGGTTCCTTACTGATTCTAAACATTTAGCGGCGGGACCTGATAAATGAAATTCTAACTGAGCTAACTTAGTGTCATCATCCCAACCGTATGTTGTAGCAATAGCTTCAAATTTCTTAAAGAATTTAGTAGCATTTTTAGATCCATTAAACGTTGTACCCGAAACAGGTGGTGTGTATGCAATAACAGTTTGTGTAGGAGCCATTTTTGTAGTATCACTATCTTTGTCAACTGTAGATGATGATGATGAAGTTTGTTCACTTTCTTTTCCTTTCTCTTTATCACTACTTTCTTTTGAATGTGGAGAAGATTCTGTTTGTTTGTCTTGTGATGAAGTTTTAGTGCTTTTATCAGATTTATCAGACTTTTCAGTTTCCTCAGATGTTTCTGTATCGTACCAAGTAAAACTTCTATGAGATTTCTTTCTTTCTGTAACACCTGCGTGTCTACTAAAACGAGATGACAAATCTTCTATTTCGTCAGATGGACGAGGAGTCTCTACAATTTGAGTTGGAATTTGTGAAAGTCTAGCAGTTGGTTGAGGAGTTTGAGGGTATACTTCTTGTTCTTCCTCTTCTTCAAATGATTGTTCTAATATTGATTTTTCGCCAGGGCCAGGAGCACTAATACTAGCATCTAATAATGAGGCAGCTCCTTGTGCAGAAATGTTATGAGGTATGCTACGACGTGTACTAAATTGCGGCGGTTGAGGATCAAAATGAATAGGCGCTTCTTCGTTAGTGATTTGCTTAGCAAGTTCTTCAAATGAAGTTAGTTTGTAATTAGGATCGACTTTTTCTCGATATCCAAATATTACAACAGCATCTGCTTTCTCTAGCAGTTCATATTCTTTTTTCTCTAAGGCAAGAATTAGTTTTTCTTGTTTTCTAATAGCAGCACTTATTTCAGCTTTTATCTTGGGATCAGTAATAGATACACTTTGAGTTTGTAATTGATAAAGTGTTTTCAAAAGTTTTGCTCGTTCTTTATTTAATTTCAATACTTCGTCTAAAGTAACGTTTATGGGTTGTCCATGGCTTCTAGTGCTTCTAGAATCAGCCATAAGGTCATAATAATATTTTCATGTATATAATATGAAGTTCACACTTTCGGCAATAGTTAATATTTTTATTTCTCAATTTAAGTTTAGTCTTCACTTCAGTGTAAGACAAGGCAACACAGTCACAGATTTTAATGTTGGACAAGCTCGGTGCTCTGTACCAACCAGACCAGGTCTCGCACCTGGGGATTCAATGGTCTGAGCCGTCTATGCTAGCAATAATATTTCTTCACTTTTTATGCTTTTTGCAATATTTCAATAATGTGCACTTTATGTCCTATTATTTCATTGTAATTATGCATGCAATAACAATGGCGCGTAACAAGCAACCAAATATGCCTTATCCCGGCAGTTATGAGGACAATTAATTCCAGATAATTAAAATATAAGCGCTATTAAAATTGTTATTTAATACTCTGACCGTTTATCCGGTTATCCAAGAGTACACACAAGTGATCAAGTTGTGTGGAGTCCGACTGTTCCTCTTCCTCCTTTGAAAGAACGAAATGTATGGGCAGGCAACGGCGGCAACACGCGTCCGTGCGCACCAGCCAAAAGAGAGCCCCGGTGAAGACGCAAATAAGTATCACAGCAGCAAACGACCAGCCGGCGGGGAGTGGTAGATGACCAACAGCACACGACCAGTAACGGCTGCAGCCCCAGTGGGGTGATGTGAAAACAGCAAAAAGTTGACCCGGAGAAGATGCACCAAGGTAGACAGGAACGGCGGTGGTAGTAGTAGTGGCGGCGAAGGCAGCGGCGGCAACAGTAGTGGCAGCCCCTCTAGGAGTTGAGCACGACCAGCGCGACAGGCAGCTCCAACAGCAGCAGGCCAAGGTAGAAGGTGAATTCCAAGTTGCCCCAAAAGGATGAATGGCGGTGTCCACAATGTCCACAAATGAAGAGATGAGCCAAATCCAAGATGCCCCAGAAGGATGTGTAGCGGTAGCCCCTGTTGTGGCAGCAGTGGGGATGGTCCAGAGTCAAGATGCCCCAAATGGATGATGAGCCGAGTCCACAATGGAAGTAAATGGTAAGATGAGCCAGTTCCAAGACGCCCCAAAAGTCAAACGGCGCATGTGTCCATAAGCCAGCACTGGAAAAATGTCGCTGACCAAAAATGTCGCTTCTCCAACAGTCCACAAAGGGTAGAAGCGGCGCAAGGTGCAAGTGGCGCAAGTACAATGGTCCACAGATGAGACAGGCGGCGTATCACAAAGTGTCGGATGGCACCATAAGAAACAATGGGATGATCAGCCAAAACCGAAATCCGGGTAGCAGCGTCCACCAAAAAACCGAAAAGACTGGCAGCGAGTTCGCCAGAATGTAGTGTAACCAGTGTAATGATGAAAATAATCCGACGGCGCAAACAGAAGATGGTTTACACGTACACAAGCCAGTAGGTTTTTATTAGTATTTAAGAGAGGAGAGAACACAAAGAGTAAAATGTCGAGACTGAGGTTACAATGATCAGAGGACCGGTATTTATATGGAAATCCGGCAATACGGTGTAATGTAAAGATAATAGATTTAAAGTGAGGTACTTGTTATTACATTGAGTTATATGGAAAATAAGATGATTAGCGGACCGTGAGAAAATAGTATAATATTACATAAGATCAGGTTAGAGTGAGTTACATAAGATTAACATAGTATTGGAGATGCTGGAGAATCTACCTGGAGAATAGTTACGCTTGAGTGATTAGTTAAGGTAGTTTAGATTAGTTAAGTAATAGTAAAGTTAGCAGAACATCTATTCGTAGAACATACACGCTTTGCCAATTGTGACGTAAATAGTGTGGGAATAAAAGTGTATTAATATGTTTGTGTGTTATGTACAAGTAACCTAGTATGAACGTGACGTTATACTGTCGGTGGAAACTACATAGTAAAACAAGGCTGAAAAGCGGGTTTTACTACATCTAAATGTACTTTTGTTTTTATGAACTAATATCCCTGACTTATGTGGTTGTGAAGCGCCAATAATCCGACTAACACACTTTCCACTGTCAGAATTATGTTTCAATTTAAATGGTAAAAGATTAACGTGCCATAAAATATTATGCTTTGCCGATTCTACAAAATGTTTCTGGTCTCAGAGAAAACATGCACAAATGCAATGACTGCCATTCCTACATTGTGTATAATTGTAGCATGTAAATGAGGCAATGTGTGTGAGTGTGTGAATCTGGTTAAAAGAAAAATAATTTTCATACTCACAATAATAATCTTCTTTTGTCCAGCCGATTCCATGCTTCCACTCCGCCGCTCTACCAATGTTAACGAAGGTAATCATCCGCCGTTAGGCTCGGTCCTCCGGAGTCAGTACCATTAAGGGGTTTTGTGAGACAATCAACAAAATTCATGGCATTAATATTTTTTTCAAAATTCTAAACTATATTCCCCAACAACAACAATACCAAAATATCCGGCTGCTATGCGAGCAATCCGGTGGGCTTTAAATATTTGTTTTATTTTGTATTATTATGTTTACGTACAAGTTTATTATGTTGCAAGTACAATTACATACCAATAGCCCAGTTGGGGTGTTGTGTGATACCGGTGTACCGACACAACTGCCATGTTGAAGTATTCTAAAAATGACGGTACTCTGGAATGAACACCACACGCCGTTACCACTTCAACGGGTTAATGTATGGGCCCTCTTGGCCCTCCTCCTCCTTCTTGGAAAAAGAGGCGTTTGGGGCGAAGCGAACAAACGCCGAAATTTTAACGGAGTCACCAATGTCGTAATAGTGGCCGTTGTTTAATGACAAGACAATAATAAAAGTGGCGTATGTGGTTTTGGGTAATTTGAGACTTTTAATAAGCCAAGGCCGAAGCCTGGCAATAGTTAAACTGACAGAGTTTCCCCCGGTACTGACTGCCGAAAGCAGACAAGTGCTGGGTTTTTATACAAGTTTTACTCATAATAGTTCATATTATAAAAGCACAATAAATGGAATTATTTAAGGTACATTTGGGAAATTTACATGTAATTTAAACGTATGTAAAACGTACTTTAAAAGGTTATTTTCGTCCTGGAAAACCAGGTTAGAAATGACCGGATGCGTATATCTTCAGTAATTAATCTTGTTCCAATTTATCCCAGAATTTACACTTATTTTGTATAAAATATTCAAGTTACATAATAAGTTCTTATGCACTAAAGCAAGTGCAAAGAGGTAGCTAAAACTACCTGAAACAACACATTTACCCATTTTCTCACGCTTGGCTGGAGTTGTTCTACTCCGCCGCGCACAGTGCTTATCATGCACATTTTTGCCAATTAAAAGAACTGGTAATTCTTTGCAGAATTACTATAATAGTATTAAAGCAATGCGGTTATAGAATAGTAAATGCCTTTGCAGCAGTCTGATTTTGGATACATCTGTTTAAAAACTTTCGAAAATGACCATTGAATAAGATATCAGAAATACAATTGAATATTCTGTTTGAAGTGACCACTACCAACTGCACGTAAATACTCTGCTGGACTTGGACTACTTTGTATGGCAAATAGTACCTTAAAGAAGCCACAAACACTCAACTGCAATGAAATGTTTGTTTCGACTTCATGTGCTTCCAAATTCCCATCGCATTCCCTTTAATTCATTTTTATACAAACAACCCCCTTAAAAACTTTCTTTTCTTTTCTAAAATAAGAACAAATTCTTACTCGAAAATGTTCTGTAAACGTGGACGGTGAGTGTCATGTACGCTTTCATTCGCATTCAACATGATGAGTACTTCAACAATAATAAATAAAAAGGACGTGTTCCTGTCAGCAAGAAACGTGTTGATGAATTTTGTATTCCGCACGAGCCCATTCTAATAATAAAGATAATAAATAAAAAGACATAAGTTTGAGAATAAAGCTTCAAACTAACAAGCTAGCGGCCAATCTTTCTCACAAATTTTACAAGCCCGTTTTATTCTTTTTTGCTTCATTATTTTCGAACACTTCACTGCTTAAGTATAACTCGAGTGGGTTCACACTCACTTGACATGAACAAGAAAATGTTAGCATCAATGTCACGCTAGTTTTTTCCTCTGCCTTGAAAGACATGCATGCAGATGTCGTCCCTACATTACTTTGGAAAATATGTCAAGCAGGAAATTGTGAGAAGACAATTTGTATGTCGTATTAACGCGAGACTGCAAACTCATACCTACAGGAGGAGGGTAGACAAGAAAAAGGTGGAATAACGGAGCGTCGTGTCACCAAACTAAGTTTTCATCATTTTTCTCTTTACACGCCTCTTCCTGCTTTCTCTCCAGACTTGAAGCAAAGCTGGGGACTCTTGGGAACCCTGGTGGGTCGCGTAGCCTGTCAAATTATGTCTAAAAAATGTCTTGGAATTTTGACGCACGACACGAAAAAAGAAAATACCTGCTGATCATTCGTGAACATGCTTTTTCAGTTGCGGGGAAAAGATAGTGAGTGCAGAGTAGAATTTTATATATTTTTCAGATACGTTATACAGAATAGAATGGGTATTATTGAACTTGCAAAGAGAAATGCAGAATTTTGCTAAATTGTACAAAAAGGCAGTATTGCGAGTTTTATAGGTTATACGTAAAAGCTAATAAATATGCACACATAAGTTTAAAAAACGAAGATAATAAAATTCAAACAAAATCATAGTATGCATTCATTGTGCTACGTTTGGAGTATCCACCTACACGCTATTAATTTGGTTTGAATGTTAATGCATGCAATATGTGTTTCTCTACTTGTATTCTATTGCACAAGAACGAAAATGGATATCAAATTGCAAAGTTGGTAAAACTACTACTACACAACAACCATCGGACTATCGTCAACATCCCTAAAACTTTCCCCCACTACAAACTAGCATGTTCATATGAGAGAAATAAGAACAACCATCATCATCAACGCCAAGAGAAATTAGTTGGGTGTCCGCAGAGATTCGACCGGAAAAGATTCGAAACTCTCATTTTGTTGGATGGATGCTTGTGCAACAAAACAAAAGGTACGCGTATATCCAGCTACCACAAACAAGCCTTGAGTATGACCACCGCATCATCATCACCACTCTCATCAACCATCCAGCTTTTATTGCAGAAAGCTAAAATACCCACACACAAAAGCGGTAGTTTTAGTATTAAATGCGGTAGCAATAATAGTTTACAATTTAACTTACTGGAAGAACGAAATATAATCTCTTTTTTTCTCTTTTCCACAAGCTGTAGCACACATAAAAGAGCATGTGTATTTAAACAGTATTACTTGTAGTTTAAGCTCTATACAAATAACTGAGAATGCATTTTGATACCGAAAATGCAGATAAAGAGCAGCAGCATCAGTAACTTCCTTGTTTGGTTGTTCAGAACTGAAGACCAATTTGTACGCGTCCTTCCGCAATGAGTAAAATTGAACTGGGTTCTGAAACGAAGGAAAATGGGCAAGTGAGAGAAAAAGCTGGCGAATCAAGTAAACACCCGAGAGAATTGCCAGCAGAAACGGAGAAGCTATCATATATTTTGTTCTGACTTCCTCTCTCTTTCTTTCTCACTATCAGCCAGAAAGTGAACAAAATTTTCTGGCAACATCATCAACAACCCTGACTGCTTTCAAAAATAAATACACTTACTACTATTGCTGTTGTCGTACCATTCTTTATATGGCAGATAAATGAAGGTGATATAATAATAGTGTATGTGCGAATGAATATTGCCTGGAAATGAGAAACAATGTAGGAAATGGTGCTGTTGGTATATCTGCCGTTATTTTTATTATTATTGTTGCTCCTTTTGTTTTGTTACAGCAGCAATATGCCACTATACTCTAGTAGCAGTTAAACCGCTAAACACTTTCTCCGCCACAAACCAACTATCGAGGTATCTGAAAATGTTAGTATAACGCAACCTTTTCCTGCCGCTGTCGTTATTGCTTACACATCGCCAAACCGTATTTATTTTATTTTATACATATTTTAGTTTCAGCACAGTGTTTTCCGTTATTATTATGTAGCCTAATATTATACACCTCCGCAAAGTTTATATAGAACTGTGGGGTAGATAGATAGGTAATGATGATTATACGAAAATGTATCTTCCTTCTTCTGTTGCTCTCTCCATCACTTTCCTACTTTCTACCACTACTCCTATCATCATCAATCCAATAAATTTCCCTTGCCACTTCATTGCATTTTCTCTGTTCATTCACTCCTCCTTATCAACTAGATTAACTTGCTGGTGCTATCATTATTATTATTTTGCTCCTGCTTTTTCACTTTCCCAACCCCAACGCATTGGTATGCTGTGGCAACACAATAATCATGTATCGCTCACACCTAATCTAAATTAACTCGCTCTTCATTTTCCCACTTTCATCAAAGCTACTACACACTCTACCTACTCAATTTTAGAAAACCATCTAATTTACTACTGAAAATGCTATCATATCGCCAATAAGGTTGTGTGATGATGAGATTGTGGCTCGGTTATTTGAGTTTCCCAGCATTTCACTGTAACTAATTTGAAGTGATCTGTTATGACCGTCACAAGTTTCTCTGTGGCAAAGGAAATGTTTATTTCACTGTTCAGAATGCAGTGTACTCTTCTATTTGATTCGCCTTATCTTTTAAAATCATTTTCTACTTACTTCCTTTAATCCACTCTCGTCATAAGTGGTAGCAATTTCCCTGATTTCTCCCCGAGACAAAACTAAAGAAAAAACGAGAACTGCAATTCAGGGTCGTTGTATCCTGCATAAATTGGATGTTCTACTCATTCTTTTCTTAAATTCTTTTTCCTTTTTTCTCATTCCTTTCAAAATAAGAAAAGCGTCTTCGGCTATTAATGCCAAAGTAGTTGTATGTTGTATGCATATAGCGTTGCTCCTTTGTTACCCCCCGAGGCCATAATGACTGCATGCATGCATTAGTTAGGAACATTGGATAAAGAGGAATAAAAAGCCACCCGCACTACCACCACTGCCTCTAGCAGCAAAGGAATACTGATGATCGTCTTCCGGATGGCATGCATGCAGGGTAAGAAAACAAGAAAAAGAGACTGTAATGTTTCATGCAAACCCCTTGCGATTTTAAATGCAAATGCGAGAGACTACTCCATTTCACTTATTTATTATTCTTCTCTTTCTTCACAAGACTCTCCCTGCTTCTCATGAATGTCTTGGATTTGGCTTGTCTTCTGCTACACTGTCGCTCCTGTTTTGTTTGCATGAATTACAATGATTTTGGGTACGACCATATCTATGTTCAAATGTCTACTAGGTGTGCGTGCGAGTGAGTGAGCATGCATAGCATTCAAGAAGGAAGAAAAAATGAGACAAAACTCACTCAACTCCTCACTCCACTCAACTGAAGAGAAAAATGTATGAGACCGTTCCGGATGGCATCATCACTTTTGTTTTCCAGGAAAAAAGAAAGAAAATACTATTTTTACTTGAGTTTATGCTATCCCGTTTTTTAAAACGAATAAGAGAAAGGCTGATGACTAAGTACCTACATATTGTAAAGAAGGCAGTCAAATAACGTAACATGCATTTGTTTAAAGTTCCGCTTAAAATGTGTAGCAATAACATCATCTGTTTTCTTGCAGTTTTTTTGTCTTCTTTGTTCTTTCTTTGTTTAGTGTTTCCAATTTCCCCTTTTTTCTTTGGAGGTGACATGAGCACAAGGATTTATGTATAATAAAAGAGACTTAACACCCACAAAAGCGATAATACGCTTTTCTTTCTTCTTTCTCCTGTTGACACTCTTTGTAAAAATCTCCATTCGATTGTTTCCGAAGATGTGTATAACATGACATAATAAACAACATGTTGTAGACTCACATCTTAACATAAAATTTCTGAGAACTTCTTTTCACTGGGAATGATGTCGCAAGGATTTTTCTTGTGTGTTTGTTTTTCTTTGCTGCACATCAAGTCGAATGTAGATTAGATTGACATTTTTCAATTGAATTTTCCCTTTCTTTCACCCTGCATACTATTAGATATATTGTCATCGGTAATGTTTTTCAACTGACAATAGATGAAACAAAAATACAGATATCCGAGTAGATAGATCTGCCAAGGATCTATCGGCCTTATTTGCTCCTTACAAACAAAATAAGTAAAATAGGTGAATTTGATCCAAGCTACTTACGCAAACCCATAGAGTATGGAATAACTTTTTATTTAACCGAAAAACTGGCAATATTGTTACCTTCAATGCATCTCAAGAGACCATACAAAAAAGACTTTCAGTGAACGCTTCATTCCAAAAAATTGTCAGTCTAGTTTGCCTACCATTTACCCCATTGCCATTTCATCATTGAACTAAATGCAGAAAAATCTAAAAAAAAGTACTTGCTAAAGATACATGGCTATCCACTGCCTTCTTTTCTTTAATTCACTAAGCAACAACGAAACTCGTTATCATTTTTTACCCCTTTTTAATCTAATCAAGTACAGGGGGCATGTCATGCAGTTCTCATCACGTCATATCACTTTAACAATACTCTTCCTCAAAATGCCCGGGTTCATTAAATTGACTGAAAACGAATTTGCATAACATGAATTAGCTCTATTAGCTTGGCTCAAGAAAAAGAATATACTATCAAATATACGCATGCATTTTTTCTTTCTACGAAAAATGGTTTTTTTCGGATGGAAAATTAAATCTTGTAGTTGTTAGGCTGATTATTTTTTCCTTCATGTTAGCTTATTAATGTTTTCGACAGACTGATACTATACGAGCATGGTAAAAGTAAGACAAAGTAAGGATTTTTTCCGGTTTTGGTAATTTGGGTAGGTATATTTTTAAGAGTTTTGTAAGATGATTAAGGAACCCAATTAGAAAAAATTAGAGTAAACATGGTTGCACAATTAATTTGCTTTTCAGTGTTCACATTTTCCAAACTTCGAACGTATACTTTTCTTCTTTTAAAATGCGTATTATGATTGTTTTAGTGTTCCACCATGTAATTTTGAACAAGCTCGCGTAAAGCTGTATGATATACTCTGACGATAACTCTAGAATACGAATACTAGTAGTAGTGTACAATCATCCATCCATATTAAATAGGACTCTGGAGAATCCGTTCATCCATTCATCCCTCCAACTTTTTATTTTTACTTTGTTAACTCTGAAATACTGTACATTACCTACTTTGGTATCATGCAAGCAAGTCAAAAAAGTATTCCGAGAAAGTCAGATCAACTAAAAAAGGCTGTATGATTACATTAGAAGCAACGATATATCTACGTACGTGCACTATACACTTTTACTAACTAATCTGGGTTCTTGTAAACGTCAAAAGTGGAGAGATGATGATATTTTTTCTGGATGATGAGTGATGCTTCTCATGCCTGAGTGGTAATAAATCTCTCTATATTCGCACTGATGTGCTACTTTGTATGGAATCCACATAGAAGGGGAAATGTAAGAAAGAAAGGAAAAAATCTGAAATCCACCAGGAAAAAAGTAATCATTTGTTAGTTCACTGATTATTATTACCACTATCTTCTTAGATTTGACTGGGCATGGCATCATGCTATATACACATCTAAATCAACTCCTCGTGTAACCAATATAAGCCAGTTATTGACTATTATTATACTGTGCGTTGCGTGTTGTGTTGCATAATATACTTGGTTCATTATATTTTGTTCCTTGATGCTCGTTATTGTTACGAATGAAAGTTGAAACTAAGCAAGCCAGGCACAAGCCCTTTTTTCTCCCAGAGGGCTTAATCTGTGATCCATGTAATAATATAATTTCCGATTTCGTCCCAGTCAATCTGTAGTACTGTTGAAATTCAAGAAAAAAAAGAGAAAGCGTGGTGAAGAAAAAGGGTCTACCCCTATGCATAGTATAGTAAGCAAATTGAGCCAATGTATTTAATATACACGTAAACTAAGTACATAGGGATAATGTATGGCTTATATTATTATTCATACAATGATGACAGAAGGGAGTCCAATAATGCAAGACTATCCATTGAAAATCAAGGCAAACTAAAAAGCATACTATCTGCATATCAAAATAAAAAGATGTCCATGGAACCATTTCGCATTCTAAACAAATATCAGCTTTTCGAAGTACACTCCAGTTCAGTTCCGTAAAACACTTGTTATGCGTAGCACTACCACCAAAAATGATGAATTTTATATTGGATTCAATACGATCAAGTTACTTCAACAGAAGTGTACAAAGTTTGCATTGTCTTTTATTAGGACAGAGAAACTAGTACTTTTATCTCTCGAACCCTCTTCACATTGCCCCATCCTTCCAAATCAACTTAGGATTATCTTTCATGTCGTAAAAACAGAAGTTATGCCCTGGAAAAATAAGGCCGTGCATACTTTCTTTGCAGAGTTTATTCATATTACATTTATGTTTGTACTTGTATAAAAACTGTTGTGCCGAGAACACTGAGTAGTATCCAGTATCATAAAACATCATGGAAAGCTTGCACGAGTCACAAACTAAAAAGGTTTTGCGGGTGTCCCAAAGGATGAACCACAAAAATAAAGAAGTCATACAATGTTGCTACCATTATACCACTGCATCATAGTAAATATTTTACTGCTTATCTAGGTTCATGTTTGTGATATTTTTCCGGAAAATAAAATTGTTCAGCACTTCTACATATTGATTGTACTACAATTGTGCTAAATACTTAAGAAGCAAAGCACATGGCATTCTTGAGAGCCAATCTGGCAAAAAGTTTAAACTGCTAACTAAATCATCACACTGTGGTATTGGACATGGATTGAAAATTTCTATAAATTTGCTGATTTTAGCAAACAAAACAAATTGCATGTAATGCATGCAGTGACTGCTGGAAAAATGGTTATAAAACTGATTTAAAAGCAAATAATTTTAACACTGGTATTTCGGATCAATGTAAACTTGTTGTCGGGAAATGTTTATATCATAAGCTTTGGGTTTGTTTACCAGCTAAAGCAACCAAATAAAATGCGTTCCTTGTCATTGTTTTTTCTAAAAGTCACTATAAGTACAGTACACAGCTTTTTTTCCTTTGTGCAACTTTCAGCTTCACTAAAGACTTACTTTTAAAGTTTGTGTGTTATAGTAGCTGAAAAAACACAAGCCTGTGACGATGATGATGTTTCGCCTTTTTCGGCAACTGAGTGGCTGAGCTCGATACTTGTCGTCATCATGCTGGAACATAAAGCTCCATAGCGAGTAGGAGAGAGCCACTAAAGAAGTGGGCTTTGCCTCTTCCTCATGCCTCGTTAAGAGTGGAATCACTGTGGGCATGGCATGGGGTGAGATTGGGCTGAGTGTGCACTGCATTGTGGAGTAGGATGAATTACCCAAACGAACCTGTGTGTGGTGGCATGCTACATTGCCTTTTTACATGCCTTGAAAACAAGCTCACCTTTTCAGGTGAGAGTTTCTGCTGCATAGTGTTAGCTTTCCTTTATGCTACAATACGAAATGATGGAAGAAACAAGGGCGACCCCGTGTTCACAGTTTCCTAGATGTGCAGCTTTACAAGCTCACTAATTCAATAACACAGGAACCCATAGCGATAACGTAATTTTCTGTAGTGGTGGCTATAATTCACGAAGAAACTAGAGACAGCAACCATAGATCATAGTCCGCTTTCTCATATTTATTTGCCAGCAACATTGTAATAATTTTTACCCTGTATTAATTAGCAACTTTCCAACGGGCAATTTTTCTTATAAAACAAATTATAAATTTCATCAGCAGATAAATATTTTTTACTTTAGAGCCTGTTGACGGTGGGAATGTGAAAAACAGAAACTTTGATTCCAAAGTTTTGCCTTAATGTGTGATACTCATCCAATACACCATCCATCGCTACATACAAAAGACTACTGCTGTTAGGATATAGTAGATAAGATAGATTTAGATTGTGAGTATAATAATAAATTATCGAAAAGAAACTTAAGAGAAAGAAAATCCGTTTATAATACACTTTGCTCAAGCTCAGACTCTTTGTAGATTCCGTCTTTTAGTATTCGTGCATTCACCATACTATCATTAATTTTATGTCGGAAGGCAGAGTGTTTATTTTGTGAATTTTCGGATGGAAGATAAAGTAGAGTGGGTAACTACGAGTAATATATTATCTATCAAAAAGTAACACAAGCTGTATAATATGTGTACTCATCTTCCACAAACGACAACAATGAGCAGAGGTTGTGTTGCTTATTTTTTTCTTTATGAACACATCTTTATGGTTGAAAGTTGAAAGCGGTACAGAGAGATACAAAACGGGTGGTGTGTTGCAACCATATAGCACCATGGCAGTCAAAGGATATGGAAAAGCGTAGCAGCCATCAAAAGTTGAGCCCTTTGGGGCTGATGATAAATGTAGTGAACGCAAGACAATCTATCTATCTGGATGCTCCTGTCAGGGAGAAAGTATTTTGTTCGCAGAGGTTCTCCAAAAACAAGTACGTAGGCAGAAGAAGTCGGAACAAGATAAAACACGAGTTGATTTTTTGTATATTGTTCCACAAAATATATTTACTGGTTTTTGTGCATAGGACATTCCATATTAATAGTTGTATACTACAATTTCCACATTGATGCGTGGCTTGTGTTTTATACCAATTCGTTTGATTATAGAGTCCCAGCAATAAATGCAAAGTCTACCTATAGCGGTATTTGGATTTTTCTACTATAATGTGCAAGTAAATTACATGTTGCATTATATGTGATTTTTATAACAGCTTTTGACCGTTGGATTAAAGTCAATGCTGTAAAAAATGTGGAGGTACAAATTTCAAATATAAGAAAGGGTTCGTTTCAGATCAAGTAATATAATTATCGTAACGACTTGATTTCAAGCAACTCATAATTTCTACAGCCATTCATTCATAGTTATTTGTGTTCTTTGTCTACTCACTTAATTTTCTTTAATCTTCCACACTCATTACGGTCTTATTCTCTAAAACTTGCACGTTTTGTAAGGTACATCGTCTCTGATTTTGCGTAAACCCTAGTTTTCATTCCTAGCATTTCTTTAACCGTGTGCAAGTAAAATAATCGAACAGAACTCATAAAATTGTAGTTAAGAGTCAATTGAGTGTAGATAATGACACTATTGCTTGTTTTCCGATCGTTGATTTCTATAGACTCTATCTGCCATTACACTTTTATGTGCTCCCGAACCGCAGTCGTAGGGTTTCTTAAAAAGAAGTGAGAAAGCAGTTGAGGTAAACTAAAATTGGTATATTGTTCATTGGTAATAATAAAGAGCAATCCACTCCGCGTCCATAGTTGCTGGGGTGTATGGTTCGTAAAAATAAAAGTGGAGGGAAATTGTTCTGAAAACGATTTTTATTATAGACATTTTCTCACGTACAGCTCAATTACTTTTTGTGCTTGTTTTGCGTGTTATTGCTGCATTCACCATTACTTGCCATTGCCATATCCCCTTTCCTAACCACCTTATTCAATTTTCTTTCAAACCAACGCAGGCTTTATAATATGAAGTTGAAAATGAAAATCTTTTCAAATCAAAATTTTCAAAACGAGAAAATAAACTGCACATTGTTTATTGTTTGCCCGATTGCGTCTCAAGTAACCCCAATCCAATGGCACAACACCTATCTTTGGAGTCTTAACTTAAGACTCTTAAGTGAAACCACATGCCAAGCTATGCCGATTCGAGCTTCCCAAGAGCAATTGCACTAACATCATGAACACACACTCTAATATTATATGTACTAAACTTTATCACTTAAATATTAGTTGTAATTTAAATATATCGTTTAAAAACTAAAGATGACATGTTACAACTATACTCGGGCAGTTTTATGACATAATAGACAAAAACATTACATATATCCTCACACAAAATGTTTAAAAATTAAAAACTACTCATACCTAGCTAATAATACATTTTGCCCAGTATTGGTTCATATACATCTAATATGGTGTGAGTGAGTGTTATTAAAATTAGATAATTCTTTCTTTCGATAGCGAGAATGGAAATAAATTGTTATACAATAGATAAAAATAATCCACAAATGAGATACTTTCTCGTAATCCCCATATTCGATACATTTTGCAGATATTTGGCGATGAAGCATCCACTGTGGGATTACGATTATCTAGCACAACTCTTTTTACAACAGTTTAAAATATAATTTGGCTAATTCATGTTATCAGCATCGATATAAATTTCTCTTCCAACAAGGACAATAGCGCTTCGTCCTGGGTCAGGAGTTTGGGAGAGTATAGATGCACTGGAACGTTTACGCTTAAAATAAATGATTGTATGTTTTAGTGTAGATTAAAAATACGTGTATGTATATAATCTAGTGTATAGTTAAAAATATATCATAGGTTTAGCAACGGTACGACTACACAAAGCTTACTTTGCTCTTTATGGAGAGATGCTGCAATGTTGTCTTTAACAAAAGTACTTTCTTCCGATAGAAAGGTGTGCGAATACTTGACTCAGCTGCTACTTGAATAAAAGCGCCCACTTTTCTGTTGTCTAATTTCTGCTGAATGACAAAGAAAAGTCTTTTCTGAAAAGACAAATCATCTAATAAGGTTTCAATATTTCTTTTATAGTCTAAGTTTGTTTATTATTCATTCCGTGAAGATCTACTTGAAGTATGTCGAGAGCGTGTATGTATGAGTGCCTTTTTTCGTGTCTGCTGCTGTTACAGCTTTCAAATGTGTCTTATACCGGCTACTTTCATATGCTCTCTTCATTCCCCGATAATAAAGTTAATGGAACACTCATAATCTGTGTATAACGGCAATCTAGCTAAGCTTCCATATCCTACGTAACCTTCGTCAGTTCCCCTCCAACAAGCAGCTTTTCTTTGCGCGTGTTAATGTCATAAAGGCTCGTTAAAAACTTATATGGAATGAACATGGAAAAACAAGGAAGGGAGAAAAAAGGGCAAAGAGAAGACATGAAAAAATTATGCATCCATTTAACCTTCTCCAATGTAACGCTACACTAGACATTCAAGACATTGTCTTGTGAAAATCAACTCAACCGTTTTATGTAGTTATCCGTATGCAAAGCACTTTCCTTCCAGCTTCAAAATGACTTTATGTGTTCTTTCTCGTTACATCTCTTTATTTTTGCCTCTTTTTTCTTCATCTTTATTTTCGTGTGCAGCATTTTTCTTCTTTTTTTTGGAATAATATGCCGCGTCGTAGTCAACTGTTCATGTTAATGCATATAAAATGCGTGTGACGGACGGGTTTTGAGTGACTTGCTCAGAAGATTAAGAAAGCAAGATGAACAAGCATTAGCATCAAACAGGGCGAGGTGCTGCTGTTCCTTCTACTCACAGCCATTCAGCCAACTTTTGGCTTGACTTTTCTCGTATTGTTTGGTGTTAGTGGCATCCAGGCATGCACAGCGGTTTTGCGTTTGGTATTCCAAGAAAATGAAATAAGGAAGGGGAGAAAAATGAAGATATCCATGCATTCTTATAGGAAGCAGCAAAGAAAGAAAAAAGAAAGTGGTTCTACTTACGCGTTTTTTCTGGATCAAGAAAACTTTGTCTTTTCCGTTTGACAAACACGTTTCACTTTCCTCCTTCTTATTTCTTCTTTTTATTCACTCCATGTCATTATATAAGTTAGTTGCTCACTCATCGTTACACGCTTGGAGTTAAGTTAAGCTTTAAGGCAACTTAGTCATCCGTGATATGATAATCATCATTGAACAAGAAAAGGTGAAAGTGAAAGAGTGCTTGACGGAGAAAGGAAGTATTATGTACTTATCCCAAAAATAAAGCCGGATGACTAGACTTTGACTTTTTCTTTGTTGACTGAACACTGAGATAGATTCCCAAGTTTTTTCTCTCTCGATTTTTTTATCATTTTGTAAGTAACTCACCATAAAACCGTAATGCTATTATTTTATTCTCAGTGAGCTTTCCATTTTCCAGTAAAATTTTATTTTGCCAGAACAGTGAATATAAACAGCGTAGTACACATTGGCTGAGTCTAATTGGTAGGTAGTTTGAGAATGCCATTTTATCACAGTGCCGTAATAATAATATTTTTGTTTTTTCAGTGTATACATAACAGGCAATAATGCCAACGTTGTAGGCAGCACTCAACACGTAATTTCTGGATTAAAATGTTCACCTTGCAACTTTACCCCTATTCCCAGAGTTTTTTTCCTTCGCTTTCTTGACTTGTTTGCATATCTAGTTTCTAGTTTCGTTTTATTTTTTCAGGTTTTCGCAGTTAAGAGAATCATTTAATAGGTTTAAATAGCCGCAGTGTGTAAAATTCCAGTGAAACTTTCATCGTTAAGGTAAACAATAAAGAGTCAAATATGAGGTCGTTTTGGAAGATTTCGGCTGTGTTTATAATGGAAGGTGTATACAGAATGCGCCGGCCAACTTAGAGGGTGCGTTTTTTTCTCTTCTTTGAATGAATTGCTTCGTACTTTTCACTGGTGCTTAGTTTTTATAACCAAAACCCATCGGTTCTTTCGAGTTCCTAAATGAAACGTTTCACCGGTTTGCAATTTGCTTTGGTTTAGAGTGTGACTATACGTGATTTACATGTTATGACAAAAACGTGTACAAAACAAAGAAAGTGCTAAAGTTGTCGGCAATGGTGACG
The DNA here is from genome assembly GCA_029691765.1 of Entomobrya proxima. Classification (NCBI taxonomy): domain Eukaryota; kingdom Metazoa; phylum Arthropoda; class Collembola; order Entomobryomorpha; family Entomobryidae; genus Entomobrya; species Entomobrya proxima. The sequence goes on from CM056169.1 coordinate 2,557,295, forward strand.
TATCCATTTTGATTGATGGCAAATTTAAAGTCTGTATCCGAACAGTCCAGAAAGTCCAGATCAAGTTTAATCATTCTGTCATGCATGCATACCTATTTTAAAATATGCTAAAGCTATAATTATATGGCAACAATAGCAAAAATGTGTGCCAAAATTAGCATTTAAATCCAGAGGGTTAGACACTATGAATTTGGAAGTGTATTTACAACCATTTAACCAAACAAAGCATAAAAAATAAAATAAAATTGAAAAAGAGAAAGTCGTTTGAACAAGTCTTCTAATGCTAATCCTGTCTTCTATTTCTCATCCATTTATTCATGTGTTCATGTATTTACATCTCAGTTTTATGCTATTCTTCATTCATTCTAAGTCTCCGTAGAGCAGCTAGCTAAATTCTGAACTTTTATCCCCACAAACCAACCCTCATCATATTTTGTGCTTACACTTTACACCCTACACTACCTATATAATATAATGAAAAGCTGTACTGTAATAATTTGCATATATTTTGTATGAACATTTAGAAAGATTATATCACATAAAGTTATTATGACTTGCATTCCTCAGTGACCATTTTCATTATTTCTTTCACTTGTACTGACTTAAGAAAAGTGTGTTTCGCCAACGCGTAAACTTTCCTTCATTTTATTATGTCGCCTTAAAATCCTATCTTATCAAGGGAAGAAAAGTGAAACCACAGTCTTATTTATGCCACAAATTCACTTTAATTTAAATAATCTTTCCATTTTACTAATTACCAACGTCTAAGAGAAAAACCTCGAGCTTATGCTTTAAGGTTTATATAGTTTTTGTATAATGTTTATTCACAAAACTAGAATAGAAATGGATATTAATTTTTTCTCAAGTGGCAGTTCTTTGGGGAATGGTTATGATATGATGTGACAAATGAAGTATTAAAATGAAAATGTTTTCACATTTCTTTCCAGTTTTGAAAGCCATTCTTTCCAGCTTCAACTTCTTTCATAAAAGCTGCTTTTAAGTTTTATTTCTTTCAGAATATCTAGAAGCTAATATGTTTCAGATTCATCTGTATCTGTTCACAAGATATATCCCACGTCCAAGGCAATTATTACCATCCTTCACCTTCAGTCAGGGCAATGGCAATATCAACTGTTTGCTCTTGCGTTACTACTCTGCTGATACTCTGCCCGTTGAATGGAAAATTTCTCCCAAAAATCTCATTTCATTTGTGTTATAACAATTTCTATTGCTGGTCGTTCCATTCTAAACAATGGACTTTAGGCAAGCAATGCGACAGTTAGATAAAGTCACCCTACTTATTTCATCCTTGAGCAAATATCATTCATTATCATTATGTGGGTTACATTCTAACATTGCAGTAAATCAGGAAAGTTCATCCCTACACCAGCAGATCAACAGAGTATAAAATGAAGTTTGGAACGACACTTTTTTAATTAGCCATTTATTTAGCAAGATGTGTAGTTTATTTTTATTTCGTTAGCGTTTATTTTTTCGATCTGCAACTTGACAAGCCAAGCCAACGTACTCGTCACAAACCGGATTTACCAACATTACCAGTTGCTCTGCTTTAATAACATTATATCAGAATTCCGGATCTTTTCTTTTTCCTATGATAAACACATTATTGCATCATTATTACGCGACAATTGGAATGAAATGACTCGTTTCAGTCAAGTCAGTGAAGTGACTGATTGTAATCATTGTGCGGTGCTGATTTCATGCGTTGCCTTATACCAACGGGAGCAAACCAGTGAAAGGGGCATTTAGAGAGCAACCAAAGAAGATTCGGGACACCCCTTCATTTTACATATAATCATCTCTAGCGAGAAAAATACAGGATGCAACAATTCTTTATATATAATGTATTGATGCCATACACTGCTTTTTTTACGTAAATGGCATTCACAATGTCCTTCCTCTTATAACACTTGCACGTCCGTCGTCAATATCAGGGTAAGCTGAAGGGGATGAAGATTTGATTTAGCAGGAACGAAGATAGATCGACGTTTCTCTGCTTATACCTCTCAGTCAGTTATTGTAGCGTGTTGTTTGTGTACTGTCTCTCTTTGCATTGTTGATTTTCTCAATCTGGAGGGTTGTCTTTTGTGTCCAGCTGTTATGTTTGTCTCTTTTGATTTACAGTCTTCATCTGCCTTTGCCGCTTTAATGATACTTTACCAACAACGTATCCGCCAATTTTACACCAGTCCTTATTCAGTAGTACGCAATGACTCAAGGTTGCAATACTGTCTGCTATATATAAGCTATAATTTTTTAACCACCATAATTTATTGTACTTATTCATGCATTTTTAATGCCGAAATTGAAGATCATTGAGTCTTCTACATTAAACCATTACACTTATTTTGATTTTAAGCTAAACAAAAGAAATCCTACATTGCCCTGAAAAAAACTGGAGCAGTACAAAGTACATGCTATCAAGCACAATCCACCAAAAAGTTCAATCAACTCAGCATAGCAAACCGAGGGTGGAGAATGCTTATAAGACGCTCGTTTTCATTTCGGTGCACTACACTGTAACTATTACTGATTTACTGATAACGTTCTGCAAGAAGCAATAACCGACAATAATACAATGCTCGTTTAGCAATGCAATAATGGCGCAAGGTGATGAAGATTGCCGATAATGTACATTGTCATATGATCGTGGTGATGATAAGGCAGTTAAGTGGTAAGATAATCCACAAAGATAAAAGGGGTGGTGAAATTTGAGCATCCTTCCCAATCTTTGGGGTTTCCTCCTATTTCACTTGAGCTTATTATTTCTGTGCTTGTGGAGAGCTTCTACGCACGAGATCGGTAATAAACTACAATTTTCTTTTCACCTTTCATTCATATGGGCTTTCGGATATTTCCAGATAAGTTGAATTATAAAAGCTTATCCAGCTTAAATGGAATAATAATGTATCGGTTTACAGAGAATTTCCTGGACATGGGCAACGATGAACAATTTGCTACACTGATGTGGGTAAGTTGGGAGTCGGGTGCGGGTGCGTTGGTGAATGGATTTCTGCAAAGGAAAGCATTGGGGCAGACTAAGACGCGTTTGAGAAAACCTAGGATGCTGGGACTGGGAGTATAAAAATTGGTCACAGTAATATTACGACGATACATATTCCAGAAGTGCATAATAAAGTAATAACCGTATTGCTTACTTTCGAGTTAAGTTTTTTTCTTCGTCAATAGTTGTTGTGGCGCAGGTAAAATAACGGTACACTTCAATTCAGAAAATGAGTAAAAGTTTTCTAATACAAGTTTTGTGTAAGCATAAGTAAGCAATACAAATAAACTACATTTAACTGAAAACTCACTCACATCTCTCTAGTTGTGTACGTATGAGTACGTAATAATATAGAATAAGATGGGAAAAAGTGAACGTGATATTTTCATTTCATGTAAAAAATTTCGACTCATGGCTCCTCTGAGAATTCCTTAGCTCTGTGACAAATGTCTCAGCTAGCATTTCCAGAAGGTTTTTTCCCGTTTTTCTCCCACTACACACTTTACTTTCTCTTTCTTTACTTCGACAGAAGCACTGCTCATTTTAGTTAAAAGGACAAGAGAGTATGAGAAAAGGCAAGAAAAAGTTGCTGTTGTTGTTACGTACATAAGTTTGGCATTTTCTTGGAAGCGAATTTGAGAAGGTAAACTCTATTTGTGAAGTTGTACAGTAGACAGAATTTCGTCATGTAGTAACGCAAAAATACAAGAAACACTTGTACATATTTACTTTAGTTTATACTTACAAATTGTACAGAGAAAATGTTGTATTTAGTTAGGTACTTTATTTACTAACGAATGTGTGGGCATAAAAGGAAAATAGCTCCGAGATAGAGAAAATGTCAACAAAGTTTCCTACAAAAGGTTGGGCCATTGGTGACGGTAGTAAGGTGTGGTGGTTGCTTCTCTTTGAGACTCAAAGCAATTTTATATTTCTCTTTTAAAATGAGCAAAACAAATTTCTAAAAAGTAATTATTCTTATTTGACATTTCAGCTCTCATTATTTCCGACCTACTTTTACTTTGGCTTTCATCTTTGTTACTTTGTTGTAAGGCTATATATGCTAGTCAAATAACTTGTTAAATGATATGAAGCAAGCTTTTAACTTTGATAATGATGACGGAAGATTGGAAAAAGTCAGAGAGATTGCTGCTGTTGTTGAAATGAACTACCTAAACTAGAGACAAATTCCAGCTCTTTAAAACTCACCCATGTACATGTCAGGAAACTTGCCAGGTCATTATATGAACAGATTGGAATGAAAATGAGTATTCTGAACAGAGAAAGTAAGACCAATAACGTGCACAAGGCTAGTTCAGTGTGGTGGAAAAGACTAATAATAATGTAAACGATGTGATGCAAAGATATAACAAGGAATGTATTGCAGTAACGTAAAATAAAATGGAATGTGACTGCTGTAAGAGAGATAGCACCCGCGGGATCTCAAGTATCCCATTTCTAATTAACACGTTTTGATTGCACTGCAAGGGAAAGCGTACCATTTTGTGCATGTATTTGTTGGTATCTCTTTACAGCTAATATAGCTATACAGATTATCTTGTTTTTATTTAATCGTTACGTTTTAAAGGATGGTGCAAAGTGCAAATGCAAACTTGTTGTTTCAGTGAGTCTTTGGTTCTTTTAATTTTTTACATACCCCGAATACGTAGTTACGTAGTATGTAGTAAAATACGATAAAGTAGTTTCTATCTTTTGCAGGCATTTATATATTTTGGTGTAGCGTACAATGATAGTAATTAAAATCAGTATTAAAAATACAGCTTTTTCTTTCCTCGCGCTAGTCACGTTATTACATTGATTTTTCTGCATTTTTACGTGCTACTCCAAGTTGATTATTAGTCCAGCCAGTGTCGGATATCAATTTAAATACAAATATTACTTATATAGATAGGTACTTAACTGAATTTTTCATTGCAAACCTTAGTTAAAATATTGTACTTATACATGTCTCTTAAAGTACAGACTCTGACATATAAACGTAAAAAATTGCAAATGTATGAATTATCATTTCTTATAAGTAAATGGTAAATGTATATGTTCTTATATATACTGACTGAGCACTCTCTTCATGAAATAAGGATTGTGTGGAATAAGCGACAAGAAAGAAAAGTGGAAGTAAGGACGATAGCAGAAAATAAATCGAGTTGAGCTTCTTTTCCTTTTGCTTTCTCTAGAGACATTTGGATTGGAACAGAAAGAGAGACAGAGAACGAAAGGTTAAGCGTGAAAATAAGGGTGTCCAAAGTAAAAACTCTTTCTGTTAAAATAAGAGAGAAATATCATGGATAATAGAACTATACAAGAATCCCTTCTTGATTCTCACTCTTTTCCCTAAATCGAATATCCTTCTTCTTGCAATATACGTTCTTTTGGTTGTTATTTTTTGGAAGAAAAACAAGAAGAAATGATGATTCCTTTAGGTATTTGGGATCCTTATAGCTTTTCCTTGAAAATGGCTAGAAAAGAATAAAGGAAAACAATAAGAGACAATAAACACAGTAGAAAGGAGCATTACGAAATCAAATAGAATACTTGTTTTATGTATTACAATGTAAACATATAAAATATTGCGAGATATTTTCCAAAGAAGGATATTTATTTTTCAGAAAACAAGTTACTATAATAGCAGCTTTATCCAAAAATATTTCCATTTTCCTCTTTTCTCCACTGCTTTTCCGAATTTTCTTTTTCTCATCTATTTCTTTTCTTTTTGCTGCCATTCCACCACTGATTTCTCTTGGGTCAAGAGCAAAAATCGAAAAAGACTCTTCGTGCTTGTACCGGTTTCCTTTACAACCCTCAGCATTTCAAGCGAAAGCTAGAGAGATGTCGTATATTGGAAGCACAGGCTTTAAGCAACCACGTTTAAATTTACTAGTTGGGGGTTGAGTGAAGGGGATGATTGAAACGGAAACTACACAGTAGGAAAACATTGTGTTTGACGCTTGCTGCCTTGACGCACGTACGAAAACCAATAAGACAGAAGAATCCCCAATGAAAAGCCAAGCGGTCACTGCCTGTTCGCCATGAAAACTTAATTTTATGATTCCGACGCTTGTCTGGTTATCTATTACAACAGAAAATTGAAAGTTGATTGTCACGTTTCCGTTTTAGAGAGAGCGCGAGAAAGAATGCACTGCTGTTTTGGAATAATATGAAGAACGTACAAATAAAATACTTCTAACGTTTTTAATCTTTTAACAAATGGGGCATTTAAAACGGACGTACAAGCTATAAAAACGTTTTAACGGAAAATTCTAATAAACTTAATTATCAAAATTAATTACTTGAAACATTACTTAAACTCACGAGTCACGAGTATTCTTGCCATTTTGCGTGCATTAATTAAAGTTCTTTATTGTGGATGGCATTTATGAGGACACGCAATACATTTGAGTGTAATTTGGTGCATACCAAAAAAGAACTGGAGAAAGCAAGCATCATTCTTTTACTATTTAGGTACCATTTATTGCTGTTCTTCTGAAGGACGAACATTCATAATAACGAATTGCTTTATAGAACTGGGCTAGCAGAGTGGAGTAATGCCAAATAATAATAATGAAGACGGTAATGGTAAAAGCTGCTGAAATAAACATGCCACCCAGACAAAACTAGCCAGTGCGTCTATGAAAGCAGTATGTGCTGGAAAATGTGCGTGTGAGCATCATCAAGGGGGCAATCCTAATTCTTGGATCACTCAACTGGGACAAACTTGTGGAAATTTCTGTTTTATTTCTTGTGGTTCTTTTGTTCTTTTCTCCTTCACTGATCTTACCATAAACAATATGTTTTCTTTCCGTTGAATGGTAAAAGTAGCATTTCTTGTTGTCTCCGCGCTTTCCAAGAAAACAAAGAAAGACATTACTGTTTCAACACAAAATGGGCAATACTTGGATAAGCTCAGCCACTGGGTAGATGGAATTATTGCTTTTAACACAAAATTAACAACTGCCTCTGCATTAATGGATGTCGGCAGAGCTATAAAAGCTAATTTCTTTGTAGTTTTTCTAGAAACAACTGAAATTATCCGAATGAAAGCGGCAATTTATTGGTAGTAAGAGGAAATTTATAGAAAGGAAACATGATAGGAACACCGATAGCTTGAGCGTTTCTCAATGTAACCACCACAAATACCATTGCCACTATACTTGTAGGATACGGTTGACAAGTTAATTATAAGCGTTTTTTATTTGTTTGTATTTCGAATAAGATATTGAAGTAAAAATGAAACTTATGTAAATAGCGCAATAAATAAATTTTGAAAATATAATATATTATTACAGCAGTCTAGAAGAAATATGGGTGTAAGGAAAAGAAACTACGACCTCCATTACTCATCACGCTGTGCATTGCAAGTGGCCCAGAGGGCTGGGTCGTGTGGAGCCCACGTGCCTCTATACCTAGTTCTGTATGCCTTTACCAATGGTAGTGGTATACCAATGTCTCTTTGTATGTACTATCTGCAATTGTCTTTTCTACGCATTCTGCATACAATGCGTAAAACTTAAAAAGTATTGCTCTTCCAATGTTGTTTATTTATTTACTGTTTCCGTAACCCAAACGCAAGATTTCCCGTAAAAAACCATTTTTGTAATTCATGAGAACGTCTCCCAAAATCATTACAATATATACTGATCGTCATTAGGAAGGAATACTATGTACACCAAAGTTACTCTGTGTATCTTTGTTATAATCAGAGCATTGAATTCAATCCAATTTCCATTGAACAAACAAAGTGTTATAAAATTATACTTGCTGCCAATGTAAAATGTATGAAAGTACCAGACCAAACACCAGGCAAAATATTTGGATTGAGAATGAAATTTTTGAAACGATAGGAAAGAAGGGTGGCATGCTGATTTTCAAATGTGCACTGTAAAAAGGGTGCAGGCATAGTTTTAGGGTGATGTGCTTGTGTCGTTGTGCCCTATGCATGGCATCATGCATGCCGCCACAGCGGCTGCCCTTTTGTGTAACCTCGTCTTCCTTGTTGCTGCTAGCCCTACAGATTATGAGCCACATACGTCCGGTAACTTTTTTGTTTTGTATACTTTTTTATTTCCTTGTTTTGTTTGGTGCTACTGATGATACTTGTGCTGATTGAATGAGGAGAAGTGGAACGGATCGTTGAAGCGGATAAACACCCATGTCTAATCATAATCTCCCATTAATTCAGTTTTGCGCATAATGCATCTTTTACATTGTGCTGTAAAAACACACAGTCCTAGCATTTTTCTGGTGTACAGTGATGATGGGAATGCAAGTTTGAAATACACACAAGCATGGTTCAAGCTTTTATCTGCTCATCCATCCAGTTTGGCCAATGATCCAGCCCGTTGTCACCAACCAAACCGAATAAGATAAACAAAAATATGAAAAATGGGCTAAACCGTGTCGAAAGGATTGGAGCAGGTTCATTTATATGTATTAAATGGATCGTTTTCTCCTTTTGTAAATTCCATGTTCCATTTGTTGTCTTTTCCGCTTTAAAGCACGTTTTAGTGTATAACGAGTGCAAGAAGTATAACGAGCTCTATATTACTAGATTATACGATGATACTGCAACAGATACAGTTATTTTGATAAATTAAATAGGCCTTAGCCCTAATGTTCGAACATTTATTTGCTTTTCTGCATATTTGCGTAATTAAGTGCACTTAGTTTGATGCAATAAAAATTGAATCTGCTCTCCCTATCTTTTCCATTGTATTGTTGCATTTTGGAGTAGCCCTTAACCCGGCTAGGATCCAATCCAAGCTTTCCCACAGCACTGGCTTAATTTCGCGCAAATGGAAATGAGCTATGCAGCTAGTTTTTTCCTTTATCCCAGTTAATATATAAAGAATTTGAACTTAATTGTGGAGGTAACTTAGGAGATAAAAATGAAAGAATAACATTTTCATTCCCACGATGGTTTAAAAACGCTAGATTTTTGCCATTTGACTTTATGTATATTGCTAGCCAGAACTGAGGCAAAATAAAACTAGTCTGTTGTCTTTTCTGTTTTACGTAAGGCAAATGTGCACAACAAAGCGTAGAACAACAACGCAACGTAAAATGTGTATGGTAAAGCAATGAAGCAAGAAAGAAATTTCCCATAGGAATCTTATAACCATTGCTAGATAACCGAAGCATCTACCTTCACTGCACAATAATTTTCATTTCTCTTAGCAAACATGTACTGAAGAATACCGCAAAATCTCAATGGCAAGATTTTAGTTGTCTGGAAAAAGCCTGTGCTTTCTCCGAATTTTTAGGCATACCGCTCGAAAACTCAGAAATAGTCCTGAATCCTATTATTTCCGTAAGTTTATTCAAAAGTAGGTAGTTTTGCACTTTTCCGTCGTCTGTTTCAAGGAAGATGAATTCGATGGAAGGAAAGACAATGTAAAAAGTGATGTGACAGATTTCTTCCGATTTGAATACATGTAAATCGGTTTGTCAACAACCTATACCCTCAAATGCCGTCGTTAGTAACCATTTTCTGTTTCGTAAATGAGGAAAATTCATTGGCAACAATATCGGTTTGCTAGTTTGGACGAGTTAAGGCTTCTAAATTCACAACTAGCTTTACAGCTTTACAGCCTCTCACCTTCCTTCTCTATTTTGCTTTTGCTCCACTGTATTTCGCTCCGTATCATTGTATTTCGTTCCTTAATTTGCAAACACAACTTAATGTACACAATTTGCCATCCCTCAATGGTTGAGGCTCACACCTAAAATTACAAAAGTCTACCATAATTTACCCCCACACAGATTTAAGTCTTGTGTCGGATTAAATACATAATAGAGGGTTAAGTCTAACCGTCTATAACATTTTTGAAAAAGAAATCAACGAATGAAAATTCAGTAAAAAAGTGAAATTAAGAAGTAAAAATATTAAGGTTGTTTAAAGGTATGATATAGCGTTTGCACTTTGCTTACAAAACAAAAGGGTTTCTGTCTTATCTGTTCTGCGTACACTAAAGTCATATTGGAGGTGATGAAGGTGAAAGATGAATGTGCATTTTCTTCATTCTACTATTACATTTCTCCCTACAACTAGTAGTAGAATTGAAAATGTACGATTAAACTGCAGACTGCATATCTAAACTTTAAAATTATGTTTTGTGACATATATCACAAATGTTCCGTTATTCCTCCAATTTCTGCTCCATACTACAAAGTTATGTACATTTTCTCCAGTTTGAATACAGCAATCATAAATAAAAACCGACATTCTGCATTTTCATGTTTAGTTTCCTAGCAGTTTCTATTTATATACTGGGAGAACAGGACGATAACAATTCTTATATTTTTACATGTACCTATGTACGAACATACACAATAATTCTAGCCAAAAGATTGCTTTTGTGTGTGTGAAACACGAAGAAAGTATTATTATGGCAAGATTCACATCTCTACAAACGCATCTTCTCTGCATCTTACGTTCGTTGCTATCATCATGATGATCATCATGAGCATGATAATCAACCAGTGAACAGCAAAATACGTGGTGGTTGGTGGTTGTGACATGGCGAACACTAAGATTGTGATTGTGCCACTTCCTTTCTTCGAGAGAATCGAAGAGTGAACAAACGTATCAAGACAACATATTCCAAAAACAGTCAGAGAGAACAAGATAGAAAGAAGCAGATGTATGTACTTTAAGGTCATTTATCATTTGCTTTGAGTCTCCCACGAGAGTCGTATGATCGGAGGTTGTAACTTATGACTTGTCTCCCTTTCTTCCTTTCCCCATCCCATATTCTTCATCATTGTCGTTGTCGTTAAAACAGTAGGAACGTTGCGTAAATATGTATGCGTGCAGATATTCCATGTTCCAAAACATACACTTTTAACTTCGCCGCTGTCCTTGCGTTTGAAATTTGTTATCTGCTTTCACTTGCAATGCACGTACAAAACCTCTTTCTGAGAAATAATACACTACTGCTACATCAAGACAATCATCGTCGTCGTAGAATTTGTCATCAAAATATGAAATATATATATAAACACATTGTATAATATCTATACTTAGTTTGCGAAATTTGTAATCATGATCATGATTATAGTGAGTTGGAGGAGAGTTGGAGATCATTTAACGCTACGATTCAAATCATATAAAGCATGTATCGATCTATAGTAAAAACTGAAACATGCCAACATAAGCATAAAATATATTTTTAAAATTAACAAGGTTTAGTAATAAGTTTTAAATGTATTAAGAAATGTCTTTTGTCTTAAGGTAATCTTTGGACCTAAATTGTAAATTTTTTCTCCGTGTATTTGACGCATTTTGTTAATATCAATTTACCCATTCATAATATTATACAATCTTCTAGCATGTCAAATATTGTAACTATCTACATCTGCGCGTTTCACCTAATATTGTATTCATCAATCATAAGCATTTGAGCATTATTGAATTTAATTAACGATCGATGATATGAATAACATAATAAACACTTTGATTGTCTACTGAATTAAGATAATTCTGGCATCCGTTTTCTGTTTCACTTCACCACAAAAACGAATCGAAATTACTTTGTTTCTAAATACACAATTTAAATAAAATTCATCAAACAACTCATTCACGAAACGAAAGCTTCACTTCTCACCTGACAACGTGTGATAGTAACTAGCATAAACGCATGTTCTACATTTTCCGCAAACAAGCTTGGGTGGGTTCACGATAGTTGCGTTTTTGAAGTACTTGATTGATCTTATCGAAAAGGGGAAAATAGTGGACACATAGTCAGGTTTTATGCTGCCTGGTATACAATTACTATAGCAACACAGAAAAAATCATGATCATGACTGAAGTACGTAAGCTTAAGGAATACGATTTTCAAAAATGTTAGCAGTGTGCCCTGCTTCCAATGGGTGTAATCTTGGAAGGAAAGCCAGAAAAATATTGTCTGACGGTTCGCTTGCTAGTCAGCAACTGCTGCTACTCTGTGATAAATAAGGAAGAGTGTTCGGATGCTCAGTTCAATTTTGGATATCTCAGGGTATTTCACCAACTTTTGGCTTGATGGCGTGAGTAGTGCCAACCCTCAATTTCGATCCGGTGGTTCTTTGATATCAGTTTTCATTGTCAGTATGTAGTATGCATAATATTACTATATTATTTAAATGCGGCTTAATAAGCTACAAGCTAGACTTTATAATCGATTGTTGTTACTGCTACAATATATATTATTACCAATAAATTTAGAAATTAACGGGGAATAGTCAGTAGTTTCGAATTAAAAAAATACATTTATGGCGTAAATACAATTTGAAATTGTGAATATATAAATTTATTTTTCTTCATTTTTAAAAAATCAACATTTTCGGGCATATTGAGATAAACGATTTAAAATGTTTTTTGATGGTTAGCAAATTGGTCTTGTCATTAACAGTTGAATATTGTCGTTTTGAATGGATGTGTGAATTTTGGATGAATGAACTACGTCAACCATCACCATTTGATAATTAGACCAGAATCTTAAGTTTCTACCACTTATTAATTACGCCATCATGGTTCAGTTCAATCGTTTCATATTTGTTTCAATATGGGGCACATAAACATATATCGTGTAAATTCTGCTTTCTTCCCGACATTTGGAGAAAACCTCTGTGATGGTGTAAGATACACAGTTTCATCACTGAATAGCAACAACACAAGCTGTTTTTCATACGTTGTTTTGTGGTTTATTACGCGTCACTCACAAGCTTTTGACAGGATCATTATATCTCTTTGTTCAAGCTGAAGATCGACTGCTGTGGCGAAACCTAAATTTTCTAGAGAAATTACAGTGCCAACTGAAGTCACGCGCGTTTTCCTGTGTCTCATTCCATTCTGGTGAATTCCTTAAAACTTGGTTGTTGTGCAATCACAATATTGCGCCGCATCGTAAGGAAATTACGAATTCATGATGGTAGATGTTAAATGTAGACATGGATTAAATGCTCACATGTTATAGCTTAATCACTAAAATGAAGATCCAGCTTGACTATATGATAACACAATGCAATATGATTGAAATTTCGAGTTGCGAATAGTACGTGGGTGGTGATATGGAGTCTGAAAACAAAACTCCATAATATTATGGGACAAACTGCCACTTCAGAAATAAACATGTCTTCCTCTTGTCTTCAGCATATTATTTTATTTTATTTTCATTCTATCTATCCGTCAAGCGTCCTGACTGTGGGAAACAATTAACCCTTAATGAATTAAGTGGATTGGCCTTTGTGGAACCGACTGGAGATCGGAGTCAAGCAGCCAAAGCAAATCATGAAACAAATGAGTATAATGAATAGGATGAAATGATGATGCCTGTTGAGGAGTGTGCCCCTCCAAACAATAAAATCTACAGCACGCGCACTACGCCTTAATGATACTTAACGTCATCTTGTGTGGAGTAACCTATTATTATCTCAAGAGCTCTGACGTATTTGTCTTGTAAACTTTCTCCATCTTTGCATTACTTAAATTTCTTGCTGTGCCGTCTTAACAGAAATTACAACGTTTCTCCGGACTATATATACCCCGACTGTGATAGCCTAATTTGTCCGTAGTTTGTCTTCTTCTTTCAAGTTGTCTACTTCTTCCAGAGAAAATACTTTTTCGGGAATCTTTATAATTGTTTCGCTTTCCCCCAGCATTTATCATAGTTTCCAGTTTTGGTTATCCAGTCGCAAGTCGCCCCAGCCAATCCGTTTTCGGTTTCCAGCCATTCATCCAGAGCCTACTTACGCTACGTAAAGGTAAGAAAATTAAATAAATTTCCTTCCTGCATGGCCTTTCAACATAATATTTCATTGCATCACCACGTTTCTGTGTATTGTGTATTATGCATCGACATTTATACTCAAACCACAACCGCACCCATATCCTCTCACATGCTTCGAATTATTATTTTTTATCTCAAAAGTGTATTCAGAATTACGTAACCTCCATTCAAACATTACCACAATAGCGTTGTTCATGTCCTCACCATATATGGTTATCTTATCGTGGCTTTGCCTTGTTCAATTGCCAGTAAATTTTTCAAAACAAAGTCATCACTGCCACGAATCGGATGACACAAAACTCTGGTACTTGTACAAAGTTCTTTCTGGTCCAAGTTGGAATATTGTACATCTGTATACTTCTTTTACTGTTGTTCCATTTTCCGCCGAGTTACCGAATTAGACAAATTACTATTGCAAGATATGTTAACAGACATATTTATCAACTAATGACATAAACTGCAAAAAATACAAATTAAAGTGTTGAGAAACGCATTTAAAACATGAAAACAGAATTTGTGTGGAATGAGGTAATGTTGCTTTTCCATATACCTGAGGAGGATTAAATTGTACAAATTCCAATAAGATAGCATGCGAGTTGAATAGGTCTATTTGTACAAGTCGGGCTGAGGGAAATGAATTGTTCACTGATTTGCACATTTCACAGCATTGATAAGAATTGTATTTGGTTTTTATGATTTGGAGCATAAAAATGCTTTTCAAATAACTAGGTGAATACTCACAAGCGTATTGAAGCTGAGTAAATATTAATTAAAATGATAAAAATCACGAATACTCAATGGCAAATCATCTTTTTATAGTGAATTTCATGAGACATGCAACTTTATGTGTAGGTATATTGTGAATTCAACAGTCATCAAGCATTATTTGTAATTTACACGATGATGACGTGTACTTGAATCATCATGAGTGAAAACCTTATCATATTTTGCAGGGCCAATTCATGCTGCACTGATAAGTTTACTTAAATTTAATCTTTTTCTACATGCTTGTACATTACATAGCTTGTGGCACTGTAAACCGTATAATAATGCCGAAAATAGTCTATTTATGTTTTATTGCACATCAGTTATCGCTACTCACTGCCATCGCGTAGGTTAGCAATATTAAAACAATAGTAGTTTATCTGAGCCGGTGAAAGTCCTAAAAATTTCAAAAATGAAGCCATTTTCGAAAAGTTCTCCAAGCCTATTTCTACTGCTGGTATTGGTCATAGCATGTTCCACACTTCTGCAATTTACCGAAGCTAGAGCGAAATCCGGGATTTTTGACAGTAATGAAGACGAAGGAGAAGATTGGTGGGGCTCCGATAACAATGAAGAAGAGACTAAGGTAGAACCCAAATCGGGTGATGAAGTCGACCACTCATCTCATCATAATCATCAAGACACAGTTCAAACCGCCGGATCCCCTGGAGTCCAGTCTTCTGGAGTCCAATCTTCATGGGATCAAGGTGGAGGTTATGGAGGAGGAAACTTGGCAGCCTTCAACGAGAGCTGTGGAAACAAACCCTGTGCACCTGGACATGAGCTTCAATGCTCCTCAAGTGATGGATCAGGACGTTGTATTTGTACTCCCCATCATACATATATTCGGCAAACAGAAAAGTGCTGGCCGATTGCAAAACAGGATAGAAACGAATGCGAACACGACGCTCAATGCCATGCTGGAGCTTGGGGACCCCTTTCAAGATGTAACAAGCACAACAGACAATGCGAGTGTTACGACTACTCTTCAGGTGGGAAAAGAAATGTAACACAAATCGACGGCGTTTGCTACCTAAAAAAATATATCACTGAGCTGTGTAGATCGGATGAGGAGTGCGATAAAACCATTGAAGGAGATGCGTTCTGCAAGGCAGAAGATGGACGAATTGTAGGACAAAACTATAACGGCACATGCCAGTGCAGAGACACACACATGTTCTGGAAAGCGACCGAATCATGCCTTAAACTATCCACAAAGATAGATGACCCTTGTATTATAACAGAGCAATGTAAAACGGGCTCCCTTGGAAGGTATTCTAGATGCTCACCAGAAAATGCCACGTGTGAATGCTATTCGTCTCACCCAAATGCAACCGAAGTGGTGTACTACGAGAGGCTTCAAAAGTGCTTCCGGAGGAAGGAGTACAATGAAACATGCGAAAATGCGGACGAATGCAGAGCAAGTCTGGGACCAGATGTAGAGTGTGGTCCTACAGAAGAATTTCCAAACGAGAGCGTGTGTTATTGTCCAAAGGGAAAGGTTTGCCGAAGTAGTGCTTTTAGCACCATTTTCGCTGCTCCCTCCTACACGACCACATTAGGTATCGCATTCACCGCAGCTGCCATCGGGGTTTCGAATGCTTTGAGATAAGTCAATTGGATACTAAGTTACAAGTTGCAATAATAAAGAAAGGTGTAATATGATGGATACTTAAACCAAACTTAAATTAAATTTGTCTTCGTATAATATCTTTTAGCTTGAAAAATAGTTCAATTAAAGGTTTATTTAAGATAACATTGGCTTTTTGCTTATAAATGTTTTACATACATTATCCAATACACAATTATGGTTATTTTATTACGATTGCGACTCTCTTAAATAGGTACTATCCACCTATGTGATTGCATTAATATCATTTCTAAAACAATTGGAATCATTTCATTTCATTTATTTGTCATTTTAAAGTAATTACTCAGCATTTTCCTGAGACATGCACATGTATGCGAAAGTATATACAAATTAGTAACACTCAAAATTCATACGTCCGCATCCGCTTTTCATCTTTATGATCTCATGGGGTTTTTACTATGCACACAATTGTATTTGTATATCACCTTGGCTGAATGTACTTATATCAAACAAGCATCAACTACACTATACCAATTACCAATGATGTTTTATAGAGTCTAAAGTCCGTCCTGTTGTGCAAAACTGAGACAAAAAATACTCCAACAAACAGAATTTATAGGAACACATGCGACAGTAAAAGTAAATTATAAGCATTGTAGCAAGCAAAAGTGTAAGTTTTTGATAGTGCATATAATATACCACTTTTACTTTTGAAAAACAAACTTTGTTCGTAAAATATCTTTGTAAATTTACTCTGAAGCATGTGCCACATGCAATAGGCCAGTTTTCGAAATCGTCATGATCATATTTTATAATTTTTCGAACTGATTAAATACATTACTACATTTCGACTCTAAACCCCTTGTAAAAGATATGGCTTTTATACAGACTGACAACCAGACATGACGAATCAGCAAGCACAAAAATAACGCGTTTATGCATCAGTTTTATAAATGTGAAGTAGCCCACGTGGCCATTGTTATGTCTGACTCAAACCATTAATAGAGGTGGTGAGGTACCGTTGCATTACAATTTTATTTTGGTTTTCGTTGAACCCCGATTCAGATAAACGGTTCCATTGACAAATCTAAAAACAACCTGCATAATAATTTTTTATACTAGTGAGATACAAGATGGAGATATCGCATAGAGTTTATCGAATTTGCCAGTGCATTTAATATTATACGTAAGAATAAATGTAAAGTAGGTAAATTCTTGTAATGTTTCTTTTCCAATGAGTTTGACGCTGTCCTTAAACTTTAAATATTCTATGACGCGAGCGCTCTCTGTCATTTTAGGAAGCTGTTGATTTTTATTCTCGCACTGGGACGAATCTTTGACGCCATGAAAGAAAGGTTTGAATAGGAAGGAATTTATACATTTACTAATTGATCATACATTTTCATTTAAGATGTTGGTAAAATACGCAACGCTATATGGATTAGTTTAGGCGTGGATTCCAATGAAATGAAAACCAAATTTTCATTAAGATGCACTGACATGCTATAACAAGTCGAAATACAGTTTCATGAAATTAAGTTCAGATATATAGAAATTCAATGAAATCTGAGGGATAAATTTAGGTATATGCGGTACGGTTTTTTGTACAAGCATCCAACACAACCTTCACGACTTTTCATACCGCTGATAAAATGTAAAACTAACGCTCTAACCAAAGTAAAAATAAAAACGCCAGACTCCATACTAAAAATTTGAGCCTAAAAGCCCAGGCTTAATTCTACATGTCGTAATATAATTGCGTCTACGTATCCAGTAAAAGTAATGTTTTAAAATCACGAGCATATTAGCAAAGGATACAAAGATACAAAGATTTTTAGAATGATATAAGACGAATATTTCAACGCTTTGTTGAAAAGTACACTTCTTGTATACTTCCAGTCATTTTTCTCTTCGAATTTTGTCTATATATGTTATGCACAACGGAAAAACAAATACTTCACATGTTTCATTGTTTGTATGAGAAAAATTTGTCACCACAAACAAACTGCTAAAAGGTAGCACATACATCAACTTGCTAATTTAATATTGTAGTTATTAGTCATATTTCATTTTGGTTACAGCATAATACATAATAATATGTAGCTATAAAAATGATGTATGCATCACTTCCAAACTGGCAACAATCATCAACTCAACGCTTAGATTGAAAGGGAAATATTGTATTGCATGTAATATGTTTCACCCATCCATATATTCTTAACAGACAAATTCTGGCAAGTACATATTTACTCATCACTCCTTACTCATCATTTTACATTTGAAAATTTTTATGCTATGTGTACGGCATTGAGTTTCTTGGTATTGTTTGCTGGATGGGTGAGGTAACTAAACAGTTTCTATTGTGGTTCTCGGGGTGCTGATATAAGAACTAGCAAAATTTCTTAGTTCAGTTTAGTTCAGTTGACCAGCAGACAAGCCAAAGTGAAGAAACGAAAAATTATTTCTGTTCCATCTCATTTCTTTACCGTCGCTTATTCACGTAATTCAAAATGTTGGTCAAATTATCCTCCAAAGTGTTTCTCCTGGTCTTTTTTTCAATTTTCGTCCAATCATTAGCTGATTCTGATCAGGATAAGTGTACAAACGATAGAGACTGTGGCGAAGGTACTGAATTCAACAACACTTGTGATAGAACACGCGGAGTGTGTAACTGTCCGGCTAAAAAATACGTTTTGGTCACTCGAGTAAAACCTCAATGCCAAAAGATCGCATCTATCGGCGAAGAATGTCGATTCAACGAACAATGTCTTAGAGGACCAGGGGGATTCTTGTCCAGATGTCACGAGAACAAGTGCGAATGCTACGATACAGCAAATAATCGGGAAGTTGTCAGACCTTATGATGGTGTTTGCTATCGGGCCACATCATTAGGCGAACCTTGCTACCACGACCTTCAGTGCAGGGCATTTATTAAGCCTGAGGGTCACGTGAAGTGTTCCCAAAACGCGACAACCGGTCATAATGTTTGTCAGTGTGATCAAGGCATTGAATGTGAGCACAAGAAGAGCGGGACATCAAACCTTGAAGTTCAAATAACATCTTTGATCGCATTTCTTTCTTTTGGACTTATGGCCACGAAAGTTGCAATATTGTAATTTGTATGGAAAAGCACACAATACTTTTTAATACATTACACATACACACATGCATATAATATACTAGTATATTATAATTATAATGTTCAATATATATGCTATTTGCAAATGCATCTCATTAGCACATCTACTAAGATGTTCATGTCAACTGTCGGAATTCAATTTATTTGGTTTGCATGTTTGTTAATTTTTAACAACCTCGTCCTTCATTCTTTCAAGTTTACATTTTTACATTGAGCAATTTAATCCTGTATCTCTTTTTCATACAAGTCTTCATTTCACAATATATATTCAATATTTTAATTACTCGGTGTATTTGTACTTATTTTATTGATTTCAATTTTAAGTAATATAGTTTCAAATAAACTGATTATAATTTAATTATTTTAATTTATTATTTACCGCTTACAGTTTTTCAACTTTGTTATCATTGACAGATGTCTATCACGCATACTCTTCTGGATAGACAATCAAAAATTGTACGAACGAAGAATGAACCAGCAATTGTAGTCCTAAAAGCATAATTATGTTGAAATTCTTCGTACGTCATTAAACAAATCGACCACTTACACTACTAACATAAACGTTAAAACTTTATTTCATAATAATCCATTATCATATTATGTGACGAATGAATTTACTACATTCAAAGTATACATACATATAGCATAATAAGCACATTTAATAAATTGAGAAAAACGCAAGCATGTCAGCTAATTTAGCACTGATGTGTTGCTTGATGACATGCAGTTTTCACCTGTAGGTTTACAGAAACAGAAGATTAAGGTTTCTACTAAACACGACAGTGCTTTCATCTGAACTCTAGAACCTAACAAAAACTCCTACTATTTTTTAAAAACACACTGCATAATTGTTTATATACCTAAGCATCATGTCTCGGTTCCTACCAGTACCCGTGTGTCTGTTCGCAATCTTCATTTCTGCCTCTGCAAATTTCCAGACAAAGATTGGTGACACATGTACTACAACGCAAGATTGTATAAATGGAGGAATTCAAGGCTCAGTCAGATGTGAGGATGCGGGTGTCATTCCCCTTTGTTTATGCAATAAAGGTTTCATACCTGACACGGAAACAAAAAATCAGTGCCTACCCATTCAAAAAGAGCCAGGTCAGCGTTGTAAAACTACTGCCCAATGCACAAACAGAGAAGGTCTAGGAAAACTCTCCGAATGCGTTAAGGGAACATGCCAATGTTTTGACAGCAATTCACCTGAGAATCCAAAAGAAATTATTTTTGACGCATACTCTAAAAAGTGTGCTTATAAGTCAACAACATTGGGAACTCTTGCATTAATCGGTGACAGTTGCGTGTCAACTGAAGAGTGTACCAGCACTATTAAGGGACCTGTACAGTGCCGAGATGCAGATGCAAACAAGGAATGTACTTGTGATTCCGGTTACGTGCCAAATGACTCCAATACAGAGTGTGTTTTGGAGGAGAGTACTACACCCCCACCCAAGTACATCGGCGACAGTTGCGTGTCAACTGAAGAGTGTACCCGTACTATTAAGGGACCTGTACAGTGCCGAGATGCAGATGCAAACAAGGAATGTACTTGTGATTCCGGTTACGTGCCAAATGACTCCAAGACAGAGTGTGTTTTGGAGGAGACTACTACACCCCCACCTAAGCTCATCGGTGACAGTTGCGTGTCAACTGAAGAGTGTACCCGCACTATTAAGGGACCTGTCCAGTGCCGAGATAGAGATGCAAACAAGCAATGTTCTTGTGATTCCGGCTACGTGGCAAATGACCTTAATACAGAGTGTGTTTTGGAAGGGAGTACTACACCAGACGAGGGAGACGGAGGAAACAATGCAGCTATCATATTCACTGTATCAAAAGTCATTATATTGCTGAACCTTGCTGTGACATTAAAACTTTTGATAATTTAACTGGTCACATTGTCGTTGAATAAGTGTCTTTAATCTGACAGGGTCAGACTGACATGTGGTTTTTGTTGACTAAGAATAAATACAATTTTGATATTCATAATTAACATATCAAACTGTTTTTAGCTTTTTCAAGTAAGAGTGCGTTATGGTCGTTTCGTATTCATTTTTTTGTTTCACTTTTAAATCAATAAATACCTTTTCTACCTATCATCATTATCTATTATAGAGTTGCACGTTGCATCTAGTATTTGCAATAGGTTCATTTCTATCAATTTACAGCTTATAGAATGTTGGCAATGACAAAAATGTATAATATGTGACATGTGAATCACATGATGTGATACTACATTGTGCATTTTACCCCATTTACTTGAAAGTTGCAGGGCACAGGGTCATACAAACTTGCAGCAGTCTTATTTTAAAATGGAATAAAAAGGACTTAAAAATCTCCGCTTCACACGCCCATAATTGAAATAAATGTAAATAGTTATGGAATTATACCAGCAGAAAAGTGAGTACAACCTGAAAATCCGAAAGATGATAAAAAAATGATGTACATAATTTTCAGTATAGCCAATAGCAGCTCCTGAATCTTCTTGTTGTCATGTTATTTGAGATTTGAAGTCATGATGATCTTCCTTGGTGTTGATTTAATCCTAAGGACTTCATGACTTGGTAGACAGCCTGTCGTCATTTTTTTTATCATGAAAGCAATGCAAAGAAAATCATTCTCACATTACAAGCCTACTTGATGACAGTAAATAAAAAAAGAAGCAATGGGCAAATAAAAAGGAAGTAATGGATCTGTGAGTATTGCTCTAATCCAAACGGAACACACAAGTAAATAAATAATTTGACATTGGGTAAATATTCCAACGTTTTGTACAGGTGACAAATTGATTATAAGTTGTCAATGAAGACCAACTACGAAGGCAAAAGGAAACTGCTCAACAAGCGATACGAATCCTTTTTGACCATGTTAAAAGCAAAACAAAATTCTTCTTTAAAGTTGACAATATAATGTCTTGATGAGATGAAATGAGAAAGTTTATATTAACACGTTTAAAATATGAAGTGATAAGTTGCATTGACAAATAAATAAGACAGAAGAGGAATGATTTAAAAAATATCCTCTAAAATGGGTTACATAACAATTTTGGAAAAATTCCGTGTCACTCTTGACCAAAAATCATAGTACCAATTTTTCCTTGGCGCAATAAATCATGTTATTATAGACATTTACTATAACTATAGTTGTGTGCTTTAATTAAATAAGATGACCTCTGTAAAAAAAAGGCGTGATGCGAACGAGTAATGAGTCAATTGACGCGTTTCTCTAATTTACAAATCCAACCAAAATTTATTGGTCACGCCAATTCGTGCATCTCTTTGATTTTGTATGAAATATGGGAATCAATAAACCCTTTCATTTTTCTGGTCAACTGGTCAGGTCAATGAAATTAAATTAAAAAGATCACTGCCAAGCTGTCTGCTTGATGAGCTATACTGGAAGTAATGGTTTATGAAAGTAACATTTTTTATCCTTGTGTACATACATATATCACATTTGAAAGACTTTTCTTCCAGTGCAGTATGATGCAAACAGTACAATCAACGTGGTCGGTCACGTACACTTTTTTCCCGTTCCAGTTTTCTTTAAAAAGCATATGACCACAGAAACTGTAATGCATATCTCTAGCTACGCACTATTTCTTTGACATTTTTAAGATGGTAAAGACATGCTAATTTGAGCTCATTCAAGAATGACACATTATGCGCTTTAATTTTTCATCCTTATTATATTGAGGATACATTTTTTGTTGTTTTTTACTTTGTTCGTATCATTACTACTTCACAGTTAAAGACTTTTCTAGTTTGGGTGGTTTCCTGCATCCAATATATATTTTTAAATGAAATTTGTCAGCTTTTTTTGTTATATTAATAGATATGATTAGCTCACAAGCAAACCTACATGAATCATGATGAATCACGTTACATCTATCTATAATATCACAAATACATTTATCCTGTCTTGTATACTACAAAAGTGTGTGACAACTGTGCTTTATTCACCACAACTAATACTTGCACCATATCAGATATTATATATACATAGGTATATGCATCAGTACGTGGGGGCACCCTGAAAAACAATAAGATCAAAGCAAAGCTCATTTTGCGTAGGGGAAAGACACAATACCTAATTTCATGTTCCCTGTTCCGTATACATGCATTCCATTAACGAACTTTGATTCCTTGTCTTTGCTTCTGCATTATTTACTATTTCAATAATTGTACATAATATGATTCACGTAAGTATTCAAGGTTCTCTTAGGGCATGTTTATGACATACTGGTGTTACGGCATGTATCAGGTCAACCAAAAAAATTAATAGGAGTGAAGAAGAGCATTGAGCTAGAAGTTGAAATGCCTTTGATTTCATGCTGGTTATTGCGTAAAGAATGTCTTTTATATTATCAATTATACACTTAAGTAATTTCGTTTGTTTGTATGATGTCAATAAAGCTCCAGCTAAGTTATAAGATACGCACAGACAAATGAACAGAGATGGATTCGGCAAATATGGATTACATACCTTTTTGTGTGCACTATGCCAGGGACCAGTAATGTCTACGTTACGCAATTCAAATTTCATAGAAAATTATATACGCCTGTGCGCAAATAATGCATGGAGCTCTTTTATATGTATCATATCTGATAACAATACACTTTTTGCTGTCAGTTGAACTTAACATGGGTCCAATTGCGTCAGTAAATCATTATCCAGCTCATTCCTCTACTGTTGGCAGCAGTGATTGAATAAAAGTAAATAATTTTTTCAAGAAAAATGAAATGTTTACAGAAGAAGACATGACTGAGTCTTGATATGAGTTGAAGTGATGGGTGGTACGCCCATTATATTTTAACGATATCTTTAAACCTCCTAATGTCCATTACACTGTCACCTAGTTACAAGTAATGAAATGAAGAAGAATTTTATCTCCAAAGAAATGAACAAGATATTATTGAAAAAGTTCAAAATTTATTCCAGACAGCTTGGCACCAATATCTCGATCAAGTATACCTATATATTTTACTTTCTGAATTGAAGGAAGTCGAATACATCACGTTGCCGTTTTCTCGTTCATTCCTTCATCTTGCCTTGATGGGTTTATAGGTGCATTACCCTTTTTGACTGAAACTGGTGATCTTGCAACGACAAAAATACAAAAGCCGGCTAAATATCATCATGCAAGTTCAGTCTTGGTTTAGAAGCTAACACTGCACTAGTAAATAATATCTCAACGCGATAATAATAATTTCCTCCACATTTATTTAAACAAAAGACGCAACTTTACTTCAATTAAACCGCAACAAAGCAGCAATAGTACGCATTTAATGAACTTATACATCGTACCGTGTAATTAACTTTTACGTAGAAAAAAGGCAGAAAGAGAAAAGAGAACTTTCATGTTGATTAGCATTACTACATCGTTTCATCTTTGTTACGCAAGCGGCACACACTTTCAACAATAATTTTGCCGAATAGAAGTGTAGTTCCCTCTTAAAGGATTTCATGCTGTGGGAAAATGTCTGCAAATCAGTGTGGGTCGTAGAGTCTGGCAATTACCAAGAAAATATTTTCAGCTATATAGAAAAGTTTGTGGGGAAAGTGCTTTTCGTAATATTTCGCAGCACGACAAGAAAGAACGACAAAAAGTTGCAGTTCAGAAGAGACTCAAAGAGACTTACGATACAATAATCTTTACGGTAGCTTATTACATACTACATTTGGGCTCGGATTCAATGTTAATAACAAGTAAGTAACCCTCATATTCACTTGCATTAAATAAGCACTCTACATTGCAACTATTGCAATTCTGGCTTGAAACAACCTTTTGCGAGTTTTTCCATGGAGGGGTCAGTTTAATTTTTATTGACCTGCTCCTAGAAAACATGGCTTTTAGTTTTAGGCAAGTCAAACAAACATAATTTTTAACTACTTGCAATTCTATGACTTTGGCGTTTTGGCATTTTTCAATTTAAGCATGGTTGACTTGAAATTAAAATGATTCCGGTATTTTTCTCATTTTACTAAGTAAATGTCTGTGATTCATGGAATATGCAGATGTACCAGATAGCTACACCCAGATCAGTTTTTCTCGCAAGTCCTGTATTCTGTATTTTGCTTCCTTAAAATACATTTTATCACTACTTTGCTTTGCTTGAACAACTTATCGTGACATGCAAATCAAGAACTTGTTTCTTCAAAAATGCAAAAGTAGCAGCTTACCAAGTAACTTGACAGAATTTGCTAAGGATTATTGTTTTCGTAAAAAATCAAGCAAACAAAGTGCTCTTAGATTCAAGATTGAAGTATCACTATCATCTATTGTACTGTGTATCAGCTATTTGAATTGAGTCAGTACTTGTAAGGTCTGAATTGACATGTTATGTAGTTTCTTATTTTCTACCATTATTTTCTTGGAAAATCAGAATACGAGAAAATGTAATAAATAGGAACAGGAGAACATTTTAAACCATACTGTCATTTGACATGGCCATAAAGACATTTGCACTATCATCATTATCACTCTACCATTTTGTGCCTGGTCGGATGTGGTTAAAATAAAAATATACGCGGAAAATAAATATATTTGCAAAAAAAATTCCAAAGTGTGTGAAAATCAAATCCAACCCATTGAAAGTCAATTTGTTTCAGTGCATTCACTCAAAAAATAGTTTATATTTGTTTTGTACTCAAATTTTAGAATCAAGAGTACCACCAATTCTAAAAATGAGCGCATCCCAGAACTCGTCTTCCTTTCCCATGCGGACCAGCCGACCCTCCACAAGCCCTGTGTCACCTCCTCGATCCACTTCATCACTGTCGCTTTCAAGTCAAACATTCCGACTGATTGCCGGTTTAATCGTTTTGTCCGTTGTGCTCGGCCCCGTGCAGAGCTTCGTCATGGGAAGCCGACCCTTAAGCAAGAGGTCATTCTTTGATATCCAGTGCAAAGGAGTATACGACAAAGGCATTTTCGCAAAGTTGGACAGAATTTGTGACGATTGTTACAATTTGTACAGAGAGCCCCAATTGCACTCTCTCTGCAGGTAATGACAAGCAATTCATTTCTTTTTTAAACAATCAAAAAATATCTTTTGAAATAACTATAACTAACATTTTATACCTTCTCTGCAATTTTCTTCAAACCAATTTAATCCATAATCATTATACTAATATATTATGATCATTTAAACAAAACATCATGCCATGCATTATAATCACTCAACATTTAAATAACCTTTAAATGTACATATATTTTCTTTGATACTTTGCCTTACACAGTCAAAACTGTTTCTCATCACCCTACTTCATGGCATGTTTGGATGCCTTGACCCTAAGCGACGAGCAGAAAACTTACGAAAGTTATATCGAAAGGATACACGCACCCACTCCCGTGGAATAAGAACATACAAAGCCCAAACCCATTTCACTCAGAACCACCACCACCAATCCAACCACACCACTACAACAACCTCATCAGTAGTAGTCCAGAAACTCAAACACCAACAACCAAACCAAGCATATATTAATCACCTATTATGCTCCAAAACTTACAAAACATTCCTCAGATTAGAATTACCTATCAACATGCATACATTCTAGTTGGTAGTACAGTGTATTGACAATATCTTCACTTTCCCCCACTCAAATCAGTCGATCCAGTAGAAACTCACTGTGTCATCAGCAAAATGATGTCAAAAATAAAAATATAAGTAAACCTCTGCATACAACTTAATAATATGTATGTTTCCAACGGTCTCTGTATTACAAACGTAGTCGAAGCAATTAGATATTTGTAGTAACAGAAGTAGGAAAAGTCAGTATCAAGAATCATGACACACGAAATAATGAATAATATTAAATTATATGTTGTTGACGACAAGCGTCCATTCATGGGTAGAATACAGAAAAACAAAATGAATGATATTTGTAGGTAATCTCAAGTTGTAGTGACATTTTATCTTCAAAACCATGATTTATAAGGATATTTAGTTACTAGTAGTGGCTAGATGGTATGCTATATATAGATGAGGACAAACACCTACGCAAACATATCCGACACAGAATTCAACATTTTGTCTTATCTTTTCATTTCTTCTCCCTGAAAAAAGGAAACTTTTTCTTCTTGCTCTTAGCATGTTTAGTTTACAAGATAAAATGAGTTTTTGAGATAGACCAGTAGTTGAGAAATATTGAAAATCTCACAACGACTTTTTGGTACTGATATAAATTATTGAATATGAATTACAATGTAGAATGGAATATGCAATACAAGAAAACAAATCAGCATAGGTTATGGGCAGATTTATAAAACCTTTGTTTAAAATTGGATTTTTATTTGCAAGTAGAAAAGTATAGTATAAATCACTGCTGTGCGATAAAATGTGACAATAAGATTTGAGAAATGGGCGATCAATGGTAAGCCAGATTTAGATTTAGAACATGACCTTAACATCACTTCAGTTAAAAACAAAGATAAACTCACATATTGACGCATTACAAAATTTCAAATTCACATCTGACAAATTCCTATATATTATGATTACAATATTTATAATAACATGCTTATTTTCTTGCACATTGGTAAACATAGGGTGGTTTGTTATGCCGTAATAACCGATCTTATGCTAATTTGTGTTCAAAAATAAATTTCTAACAGATCTAACTGTTTCGGCTCACCATACTTCAAAGGATGCTTGGATGCTTTGCTTTTGGGTGAAGAAGAGGGCAAGTTTGATGAAATGATTGAAATCTTGGGGAAAAAGAAGAAGTAAATCTTACATTGCCCCCAACCTGGTAACCTATTAAATTATGTTTTGTGGATAAAATCGAACTTAAGTCATTTTAAAACGATGTAGTCATAGAACGCTTTGACATTTCTTTTGGCTTGAAAGTAACATTTACTGCTTTTGACACATTTCAAGCTACATTTTCAATTCTTGTTTTGAGGTTAATATGGCTGTAAGCTATTTGAAATTTCATGGTTTGTTGCTTTCAATATTATGGTGATCGATTATTAACTTGACGTTCTGTCATTGCATTCTGTAATATATACACACACGTTTGTAGTGAATTCGGACTGATGATTATAACAGCGGAGGTTTGCCTTAGGTGGAATTTTCTTTTGAACACTTGAGAACAGTATTATTTTTAAACAATGAAATTTTTTGTTGTAGGAAATAGATTAAAATGAAACCTTAAAGGTGTCACATTTTTTAGCAAGCTTTATTTATGTTTCATTAAAATGTACATAATTTTAAATAAAATAGATTTAGCAAACTGGGTTTTAAGGTGGAAGCGTTTCTTGCTATTTTCACAATTTGTTCGTAGTCCTCCACTCCGCCACCGGTGAATTCGCAAAATATACAAACTAGAATATTTCATATATTATTATGTAAGTAAAAGAGAGAGGTTGTTTGTCGTAGATTTATGTTGTGTTATGTATCTAGTAAGTAGTCAAATTAGTCATCATGAATCATGAAGATGAGAAATGTTGGGAAACTACCTAATTGGAACAATGGCAAATGGGGGTATTGGTATCAACCTGAACAAAAGTGTACCTCATCTTGTGAAATTCGAAATATATAACTGTTGTATTATAAGCAACCTGAACTTTGGACATGAAAATATAAACTTTATTTTTAGCAGCAGATTTTTAAATTTTAACATGGAAAAAATTGTATTTTATAGTCTTTTTTGTTGTAACATGTAATTTGTGAAAGAAAAATTATTTTCAGAGTTATATGCGTGGCATTGTGTGGATTACATTATTAGATCAAAATCAAACTATTTGACGAAATTGAGTTCATACTTGGTGTACAATAGTATGCATTATTGTAGAAAATTGTCAACTTGAGATAATAAAAATTTGTTGGTAATAAAGCAGCTAAAATTTAATATTTCTCTGGTCTATTTATTCCTTTGTACCGTAAAGAATTGCATTGAAAAACTTCAGTCTAAGTTTTCTACTATCTTCCATCTCTCACACCTGACCTTTACTATTTGACCAGGCAAGTCAAAGAGGTTGAATACAGGTTGAATACTGCATAACCTGCATAGAAATTTTTTACTTGTGTTTCAGCCATCTAATTTGTTTACAATGTGCAGATGTCTCGATTGGAAACCCAATTATACAGGTAAATGATAAATCAGTCGGATCAACTTGACCGAACGCGTGTACGCACGGTATTCATGCCATAATATGTCTTTATGATTTAAGGAACAGGCAAATATTATATCATTATATCATTTGAACGCTGCAACGAATTTTGGAGCAATATCCCTTCATGGAATATGTTTAGTCCAAGAGGTAAGTACATTTTTTAGAAGTTTGGAAAATCGCTGCAATAACTAAGAAAGAAGTTGGATTAAAACGACACTGTCACCGCGTTGCTATCCCAGATTCCAAAGAAGTTTGCATAATAATGTGTTCTACTACTGGCATTTAGCATGAAATTAATTCAAATACAATTTAGCATTTCCTCTGAAAAAGGGAATAGTTCATATATTGTATTGATATTGAGTTATTTAACAAAATATGTATCATTGCAATTCAACCTGCAGTTCGTACTAACTTTAGGCTGGTTTCCATACAACACACGCACTAGCCAAAAGATCTTACAAACCGGGTCGGTCCAGCCAACAGTGGGCCCTGCAACCAAAAATATAAAATATCTAGACAGATTAAACAATAATGTCATGAAAGAGAACTCTATATATTCTGTATTTCGCACATACCCACATAGCTATTCGCACGCAACATAGCTATGTAGCTATATGCATAGTAGGCAACTAAGTCATAAACAACCACAAATTCCGCTGTTCTCTGGAAGAACATACTGGTACTTATGGAATTTTACTTAATGTATGTAGTTGATGGATGAAAAATTGATTAAAACATTTGTGGCTTGCATGAGTATGAAATAGATAGCATCAAAGCATTCAACCTTACACTTTTCGATGATATCATTATGGATTTATATTTTGTAGGATTAGCAAATGAACAGATAAATGATAACATAAACTATTTTATTATTATACGTATAGGAATAGTTGAAATGAAATGAACAGACCTGTCTTTGTTGCTCGTTCAAGGACTGCATGTGCACATGCACCTGCATAAATGATTTTTATGTGAAGCGTAGTTAACTTCTATGTCTATTAAATCGATTTACGATGCAATAGTCTTGAGTATTTTGTCCTTCGGTTTAAAATAAAATACGAAAACGCATCATACACGTCTACCATTTATGATGTATTAGTTACGGCTGCACCAAGCATCACAAAAACAGCAGCTCAAATATTGTGTTTATCATAACGCTATATTCAATATTAAATGCATATTAAGATATTTGTAAATTTCCCTAAAAGTATACGAACTAGATGTTGTAATGTAAAAATTCAGACAAGCTGTCATACCGAACATTGCAGAAATCTTACAAAGATAAAAAAGGTGCTAGTTAATTGAATTAATTTCGTATCTCAAGTTTAGCACTTGAGTACTTGGCACATATATTCCAAAACTTCTCCAGATTGCATGCCATTTTTCCTCATTATTCCAAAGTAACTGATCGTGATCATTCATGCATTCAGCTTTAAAAAGCTATCTTTTGTGTACACATTGCATTTGCCCTTTTATACAAGCTCTTCAAATATAGGGCAGATCTAGTTATAACTTACAGTGTGATGTTGCACCATACGGAAGCAGAAACCCACGGTGAACTAGTAGTATTAGAGCAAGGTCGAACTGCATCCAGAGTTAGCAATGCTTATAATTCAGCGAAATAAAGGATGTCTTATTAATCCATAATGATAAATGAAACGAATTCAGTATAACCCTTCTTAGAATGGAGAGCTGTTTTCAGCATGAATCTTCAGTATTGATAATATCATGATAACGCAAATTTATTATGTCCATTGTCCAGATAAGTTTCAAAAGGTCTTTTACAGGTTGATTAATGGTCATTTTTACGCTTGTCTTTGTACATTCAAATCATACTCTAAACAGAATATCTAAGTTGATAATGATAATTCCCAGAATGCTCTCCGAGATGTTTATTCAATTTAATTACGTATGCCCCTACAATGATTTTTGGACACAAGATGCTGCGTGCCGACAAGGTTTTTTCCTTTACTCGGTCAGTGGAAATGTTTTTTTGTTCCATAAAATAATACCATACTGTTAAAAATCTTCACGTGCATGAATATATACGATATACGTTTTCTCACATACGAAATTCCATTAATTATCTTAAACTTTTTGAACCATTTTCTGAAATATGTTCTCCTAGAGTATACAGCAAAAACATGGTAGTAGTAGCAGCGACCATGTAATTAATCAGAATAACCAACATAACTGCATTGATGATGGCCATGGGCATCAACAAAAATTTCGATCTACTGAATTTCTGTTGCACAGAATTTTTACTCAATGTACAATGAAGCCACTATATTATTATTATTATTCTATATTCAGGCATTCAATTGGTAGATTATTCGATGGCACATAGTAGTTCATCTGTTCATTGTAGAAAATGGCAACATCCACAGGACGCGTTAGCTTTAATAGTTGTACGCGTTCACAGCGTCATTGCAATTCATCGTCTTCATATAACAGCTTTTTCCATACTCTACGGCAGCAATAATTCTTGTGCATTATACGCAGAAAAGTGAGAGGATAGAAAAATGTGTCTGGTAAGTGGTAAGTAGGCGAAACCTTTATCCTAGAAATAACAATAACCTTTTATCCATCATATTAATAACCGTCATCATCAGCAACTCCTTTGATTCGTCAGTTCATCATTAGTAATTGGCTGTGCTTTTCTGTGCACACAAAATGCACATTTTGAGCCATCACCCTTTTTTGCTTTTTGTGGATGCAATAACTGTTCGCTCCCTCTCAATTAGTAACTCCAGTTAGCAGTTATATCGAATTCCTTATAACCGATTTTTTATTACTACAAAACCTTTACCGTTTAGTTTTTTGTTTACTGACTCAGTTTCTCATAAAATTCAATATCTCACGAACCACCAACAGGTAAAAAGTTTTTAATTGGAAATTATGTACTTAAATATCGTCATACTTTCATACATACAATATATTTTCGGGTGTCAGTACGATTTGTGTGTTCATCAACAATTATCGCAATGTGGACCATCTGAAGTTTGTATAAGGTTTTGCACTCTGCAGGTATCCCTGTAAATTCTTAAGAATATAACAACCCTGAGTAATACAATTGACGATGCAGTGATGAAGAGCAGATGCACTTATACATAAATTTGCATGAGTCAGTGAATGTGTGGTACCACGCATTAGCGTGAATGCATTTTTTGTGTTATCCATTGAGGACCTAAAATTCTAAATGACTACATCTTTGAATAGTTAAATGAATTGAATCAAACTGCAAATCTTTACAGACACGACTTTTTCAAACTGCAGAAGAATGAAAAAAGGCATACTATTAAAAAGCGTAGTGAACTGAAAGCAATATGCTATGTGTAGACAGACATTCATAATCTGAGATGTATACTTGACTGTTGGTATCTACGAATACGAATGCATATAATGTAAATGTAGTAGAAATAAAGAACATTCAAATAAAATAAATTGAAAAAATCACTTTGTATCTTTAGAAAAAGGACGTGCATATGCCATGTAAGTGCCACAAGTATAGTTTGAGTGTAAACAAATAACTTTTCAGTTTGTCACTATCTCAGAAGACAAAACATGAAAATCAGAGTGTAGACAGTTTTTGTTAGGTTAGTGCATACAAACCATCCATTCATCATATTGTTTATCTTTTTCCAACGGAAGTTTCATTATTTACTAAAAATCGATTCAATTTTATGTGCTTAGACTTGATTTTATGCGTAAATTTCTCAAGCTAGTGATAGCACTTCACTTCATGATAGAATGCATGGTCATTTAACTTGAGACTATCTAGAATCGTCATCCTGCTTGCCATCAATCAATTTATCCTCATCTTTATAATCACACTTCCTTTGATTGACTAAGTGAGTGCCATGCCAGCAAATCCAGAATATTTACTGGAGAGGAAGCTTATTTCTGTCATACATGCTAAGCCAGCAACAACCTTATAACGTGCGTGACAAACAAACAGTTCGCAAAATTTTTTTGAATGACATCATAAACCAAACCAAATACCATAATCAGAAATAGATATAACGAGCAGCAGCAGCGTAGCAGTAGTAGTGCGCGTGGTTTCTCATTTGCTAAATTGGCATTAATTTGCTGCTGCGTTCTCTCCAAAATCCACAGTTCAGCGAGACGAGGGGCTTAATTAGTATTATTGTTCGCGTATAGGTATGTATGTAGATTAAAACCGCACAAAACAAAACCCAGAACCAAACGCAAGATAACAGAAACCGCATAAAATCGTATAGCAGAGAGCTTACAGGAGTGTTACCTAACCTTTGCAAAATTTTAATTTGCGACTATCTTTATTTTTACGCTTGTTTGGATATTCTTCGTTGTCCCAGCTAAATTACCTAACGATCACCACCACCTCTGATCAAAAACAGTCAAGAATCAATAAAAATTACGCTTAATGTGAAACGGCACACAGACAAAGGTACGTAAAAATGTCATAAAACAATAATGTATGTGTCAATGTCAATACGCATTACGTTCTAATTTCTTTGCATTATTTTAAAAATATTTTTGCAACCTCCGTTATAAAGTGTCATGAATTTATTACGCAAGAGAATTTTTGATCGCATTTTGCAAACCGATTCATGCATGTAGGTCGTCGTTCGTTCGTTGTGTTGTTCATCAATTTAAGTTACTAGGTTTTACTGCTTCATTAGAAGTGTCATCCCTGCGTCTGCTGCTGCATCCTGTCACTGTTATTAGTCAGAGGGATTACTCATTGTATTCCATATCAACTCTTCATATCTGTCATAGTGGGTATTATAGTGTTAACTATATAGCTATACTGGTTTGATAATTTTTACACTTTAAGCATCTCACTTATATGCCATTCTCCACCCACCCATGCAAATAGCCAAGTCGCTTTTTTGCAAGTTTAAAGAATGCATTTGTATTATGATTCAAACAAGAGACAATATCTAGACAGGGCTAGTGACAACTTTATTTAGATAAATTGTAAGCAAAAGCTTATAGGTGTTAACTGATTAATGTAACCCATCATTTATTAAATAAAATCACCTATGAATGTAAAATACTGCAAGCTAAACTTACCGGTGTTTTGTATCTATTTTCAGAAAAAAACTTCTGATTACTAACTTGGAAGAAAAATGTTGGAGAAAGAGAGAGAAACGTTAAAGTCGAATGCTGTGGCGTTGGCAGGCTTGTTAACGGAAAACGTTCCGTATTTATTGGGACATTACCTGAAAAATGGAGTTCTAACTGAGGCGGAGAGGGAAGATATTGTAAGTGAATACAAACAGCATGAACAATTTAGAAATTTAGTTTCGCTATTTTATTCTAAATGATTTTCATGTTGATGTTCCAGATTCAAGCAGACTCATCTGAAGCAATTCGAATACAATTGGTGACAACATTGGCATCAAAGGAGGGTGTTTCTCTGACAGATGTCATAGAGGGACTCAACGCTACAGACAACCAACATGTGTCTAAAGAAATCCAGAATTTGCTCTCAGAACTCAAGACTGGAGAAGAGGTGGCTGACAACGGATCGGGGGATAAGCCTGAGGATCTTTCTGCATACGCAACCAATTTGGTTGACGAAGTGATAGCAAAAGCAGAGAAAACCACGGCAGAACGAGAGGATGAGCTTGAAGCTACCGATGAAGTAACAGCCAAAGTTTCGCTAGAGGAGTTTCTTGAGGAAACAAAGGAACAAGAGCAACCTGTCATTCCAGACCAAGTTGTGGAGTCAGGCATCACCGCAAATAACAAAAGTGATGAAAGTGATGATCAGTATGAGAAAGATGAAGAAGGTAAGCCAACGGAAGAAATTGCTGATAAATTGGTGGAAACCAGTGTGGAAGTACACACTACAAAGGATGAAACTGATGTCGGAGAACAAGAGCATTCTGAAGAATACGTAGGTGTAGATGACACTATTCAACCAAGTATTACTACTGACGTCAATGAAGATTACGTAGAAGACAAAGAAGAGTCAGAGAGAGATGTTCCAGATAGAAGTGTAAAGTTTCAAGAAAACGTTGCCACTATCATTGAAGATGAAAAACATTATGAACGGGGTTCAGAGGATGACTTGTCATCCTCCGCAACACCTACTACAACAGAAGATCATTTTAATCATAAGTCAGAGCAACAAAACGAATCCGAAAATGAGGAGGATGTGGATGACATTGATATCGAGAAGGAGTTTGTTATGCCACCAGAAGCTGAAAGGAGTGTCAACAACAATAACTTGCTTTCCAATGGAAAATTATCCAACGACATTATTTTAGACAAAGAAAGCAAAGATGACGAGGAGAAGGAGGGCAAGCTTGACAACGGAAAGAATAGCGATCAGGATGACGAGCTTGCTGCGGTTTTGGCACGAAAAGCTTTAGTTCGACAACAAGTGGAAATGTTTGAAAAGAAGTCTCCTGGAGGACCTGGAAAAGTCAAGTATTCCTTTAGAGCTGCCAGTCAAGATAAGGAACAATCCCAAACAGCAGATGAAAGTGGATCAAAAGTGAAAAATCTTAAAAACTTTTTTCAACGTTTATCCACTAATGACAACACGACGTCGTCACCTCCATCAGGTAGCTTAAAGTGCATGTGGATAAAATTATGACATTATTCATCTAACTCGGCAAAGCTACATAACTACAAATCTTTATCGTTTTTATATTTCTTTCAGGAGCACTTAAGCCTAAGCCAGTTGGAAAGCTCAAAGTTACGTTTCCAGCTTCTTCATAAAACATCTACGTACCCCGATGGAGTATTGCGATTTGAGTCAGCAAGTGAAAATTTTAGTCATCTCTGTGCATATAATTTAAGCAATCTTGTCAACTTTTGGGATTAATGCAACACCAACGAAAGTAAAATTATTTGTCATGTATGTACATATACGTCTATATTTGTAACGGTCCTAAATCTATTTGCAAAAATTCCGAATGTTCTATTAAAATGCCCATGCATAACATCATTTTTATGTCCCTAGCGCACAACCTACAAATCGCAGATGGTCTATATTCTAAATAAAATCAAAAGTATGAAAAAAACCTTTACCAATCCTTGGATTCTTTATTTTTTCAGTCGTACGGTATTTATAATATTGTTGTAACATGTACGCTTATATTTATATAGCATAACCATGAAACAAAATAATCCGAATATGACCAACATCATAGTTCCAAATACGATCAAAACTATGCTGCCAATACTAGTTTCGCTCTTGTATGGGCTGCAATAACAAGAAAATTTAATATGTTAGTACTATACACAAATCAATCAGACACGAATCCTGCAATTACAAAGGATTTTGAAGCAACTTAAATCATAATGGCTTACAATATATTTCGTTTTCTATCCTCATCCTGATCTATAATGGAGGGGTAATAATTGGCCGTAACTGAAATTAAGTACTTTCCAGTACGGGTTTTCTTACTTGCAAAAGACATACAAAATTCGGTTGTCGAGTTCCAAATAATTCTTTCAAAGTTATCTTAGGGCATGCAAATGCGAGAGAAGAGCTATAAGTTATAATTGGAAAAAACTACACAATTCATATATGTAATTCAAACTCTTTTTACCAGTCGTCACTGTTCTTGGTCGTTTGTTGCTGGTATGAGGTGGGTGACTAAAGTCATACTGGCTACTTTGCTTGTACCATAACTCCAAAATTGATTCTACAGAAGGATTCTCATCTTTCATTTCCAACTGTAGGGAAGTCTCTCCGAAATTTGTAACCCGGGCTAAAATACTTGTTTGCAATTCCGATTGAAGAATGGCTTCTCCAAAATAATTAAAATACGGTAGACCTGTTTCAAGTAAGTGATTTGTCCAGAGCTGGCTCACCTTGCATAGCTAAAATTCCAAAAAAGAATTTAAAGCCAAGAAAAAACCATATCAAACTATAAGTAATCATTCCAAAGATTTTACATCAGCGTTTAAACGTAACGGTTGAGCTCCATGATTTCTTCTGTAATCGTTATGAACTTTCATGGCAGTCATTCTCCAGGAGTCTGGAGTGTTTGTCTTTGGCTACCCAAATCATTTGAATCATTAATGCATGTATAAATATAAATATTATGTAGCATTATGTTAGTCGAAATAATTTTAAAGAATTGTATGATTTCGTGTAAGCATTCACCTCTGTTTGTTTCCACCAACTTTTTACATTCAAAGAAACAATAGCAGAATTTATGTCTGCTTCGGAAACAGTAGGACTGGAGGGAATACAATGCTATATTAAACATTGATACGGACTTATATTTTTTTGTAATATATTGTATCATTGCTTACGGTAGAACGTTTTCCCGATAAAATTTCTTTTCGTCTCCTCCAATGAAAACCACATTTCCTTGCCTAAAATAATTGGCTACCACAAACACAGCAGTTGCGTTATTCGGTAACTGGATGGAAGCATACGCCGTTCCTATTTGATTAGTATCTTTCCATAAAAGTTGAGTTAAATGTCCTAGTTGTATTGAAGACAAGACATTTAATGATTGAAACAAAATGCACAAGTGCGTGTAAAATTTTAGAATACCAATTTTTGCTTTAGGATCAGAGGTCGACTTTCTCTCTGCTTTGGCGAAATCATAGTCTTTGATTTCTTCATACCACAAGACTACAGCATGAGATGCAGGTACGGGATCAACTACTGTTGGCAAAATGTAGTAGTACAAATTTTCCCCAATTTTCATACGTCTTGCATCTGGATTATGCTCAAAGAAGTTGACTCTGTTTTCACTTGTCAATTTGTCTAAATTCTTTTGAAGAAGGTAAGTGGCATAACTTTGACTGAGTTCTATGAGCTGAGGAACAAAGACGAACATGTTATTTTGAACATTTTTGATTGTAGAAAATTTAAAAGTAGTTTGGTATAATATTTACTGTGTGGTTTAAAGTAAAAGGACCGCTGCCATGTAGGGATCGGAATAAATTGTGCGCGTCAAGAGATTCCTGAACCCATTTAGAATCACTCACAGCAATTTCCTATAAGAATTAAATGACATGAATGCCTGATATGCAAGAATATATACGAGAAGCGAACAGATTCAAAAATGTTACAGAAATTGTATTTAAAATGAAACCTTACTTTTGACAATCGTCTATTTCCCATCAATCCAGCTGTTCTTGGTTTATGTGCTGTAGCAATTTGGACTGTATTTATGTGAAAAATAAATAGAAAAAACAACTGCAAATTAATGTAGCTTTTACATTTAAATTCTACTCCATTGCTTGAGTTGTCCATATTATTTACAAATCTTTATTAGATCTTTAGATCTTTTATGGCATTGAAAATTGAAAACAGTGTGGTGTTTTCTTTGGATTTCACATTACACACTGATGGCAGATTATTCTATTGAATAAAGTCTAACTAACTAACTAACTAAATAGTGTTCAAAAACGCAAAATGAAGCGGCAAATAATTTGATGCCAAAATGGACCGGATTATTAGCTCAAATCATATTAATGATAGAAGTCAAGCAACGTATTTGTTTGACTTCCGAGTACTCATTCATACTGTTATGAAATGTATTATGCTATGGACGATATCAACCAACCACATAACAGACTTTGTTTCCGCCTTCTGGTCATGATTAGCTGGATTCATTGCTGGACATGGACACATATTATGAGAATGTAGTATTTTGAAGGAAAAATGATTTATATTGTCTTG
Source organism: Entomobrya proxima (assembly GCA_029691765.1). NCBI lineage: Eukaryota > Metazoa > Arthropoda > Collembola > Entomobryomorpha > Entomobryidae > Entomobrya > Entomobrya proxima. The sequence goes on from CM056169.1 coordinate 2,596,377, forward strand.
ATGTTTTGATTTTATTGTTGTACAATTACAGTTTTTAAAAAGTAACTAGTCTTGTTTTATGTAGCTGCAAATAAGTTTGCGTGTTCATGTTTCTTTTTAGAAGCGTAATATTGTCTTGCATAATATGCAATAAGTAATACTTTACATTCCATTCATCAAAATAACGAAAGTAAAAAAACACTCGACTAAAACTTTATTATCTTTGCTCCGTATTTTCATTCGCTTTATTGTACTTTTTTGCGTTGCAGCATGCGTATGTATTATGCATTTTTCCTGGAGTGACAAGATCATGTAATATTTTAATCAACATAATTAATATTATGTATTGCACAATTTTTACTGAAGTTTTAAAATATTCAATTCGAGGAATGAGTCACTTTTAAATTAAGCTCAGATCACTGTTGACTGTAGCAGGAACATGATAACAACATATCAGTCTCTGTCGAACATACAGCCAAGTTAAGCTTCCTGCCTGTTATGGAGCCTAGCCTATCAGTAACATCTTCATTAAGAGAAAATGTGGCATTCATTCGGAGAGCTGATACTGGTTGGTACTACGTAGACCATTTTATTTGGTTGTCCCTTATTATCACGATTGCATTAAGTCAACAATTTATGACATGTAGGACATTTAAAGCACATTGTTTTATAAATGTTATAATAATATTCAGATGAATGTATCAAATCTTAGCTAAAGTTTTAAATATTTTTCGTGATTCTCCCTTAATACCTATGTTGTGTATCGTTTTGTCTGGCATACTGATTCAGTAATATTACAGTTTGAAGTTTTTTGGAACTCGTTTCATGCTACTGGTTTTTATATTTTCATTTCATCATATTACAGTTACTCAGTTTTAAGGGACCATTGTTTATATAAGAAAGCTGGTCCGAAATGTAAAAATACGATCTCAAAAATAGCATTCGCATGAAATTCAAGTGCTCTCTCGAGGTAATTATTTCTGAATGAGTCATGGGTATTTTTATACAATTAAATTATTTATAGACTAGCAGATATCATAATCTTCTTTATTTAAACTGCCGGATTTTTTATGTATCATTTAGGAAAACACAAAACGCATATTTTACCATCTTTCTGTTACATTAACGTAGCAGCTTGTGTCATCAGAGAGGTACTTACCTATGAAAAATATGTCGAAACTTAATTAATGCGTAGGAAATGTATGAATGGAAATGGTCCATAAAAAGTTTTGATAATTTAAATCCTACGAATTGCTACTAAGCCGATGAATCTCATGAAAAATATAACGAATACAGACGCGGTGAAACTTGAAAGCAGGACGTGGGATGGGACCGATCAACCGGGACTAGCGCAGTGATATCCTGATTTTCATTATTTCATGCAAATGTGTACGACAATAGGACAAATGGCAATGGTATACCTACTCTATCTTTCTATTGTACTACAACAAACATAGAAGTAATCATGTAGCCCTGTCAAAAGGAAATCACCACACGGTAATAATGATAATACATCGCCTGATAATCTATGACATACAACTGTGCTGTGTGTAAAGCTGGGTAATCCAATGTGTCCTTATCACGAATGTATGTTCGAATTTTCCCCAAGATCAAAGTTACAAAATGGTTTAGTGGCCAGTGTGTTTTTCAAACATCCAAGTTGCCGTCGGTCTAAACCTTCCACGGTTCTCGACACAAGGAAATAAGATTCCCATCTACGATAACACTGGTAACGTTACCGTTCTTATTCCGCATAGCTTTAAGCGCTTTTTTGTTTCGTTTTCGTACCTGGTTGTACCCAAAAGCTACTTCCTATAGTATCAAATTTTCATAAGTGAAGTAATTTAAGAATTATCCTGAGAAAGTAACATGTGTCGGCTGTAGGAAACACACAATTTTGCACGCAATGTTTATTTTATAAATAATCAATTCTGTACAAATGTTGTACGATAATCGTACTACGATTAAAAGTTCATCTAACTAGTGCAGATATTTTAAAATGGAGTTTTTCGAGAGATTCTGTTAAATTAGAATACTGTGCTTAATCAAAAACATAAGTTCAAAGTTGAAATTATATATGAATATATTTTTATGAATATTTTAAAAATCTATTCTACAACTGCAAATTTCCTGTATACAATCTGAATAATCCATCATTGTGCACTCAGTCACACGATTCACAAAATTCCTATGTCCTGCAGGAACAACGTAATTACTAGTGTTCGGCAGCTGCTTAGTAATTATGTATCTATAATTATACGCCAGTAATTCAGCTTTGCAAGCAAACTTTACGCTACACTTAGTTTTTTCATCAAATGTTAATGTTTTTCTATTTCTAAAATATATTCAATTTTACGTATGAAATAAACAATTTTCACACCAGGCATAAAAACAAAAATCTATCTATCCGTTACTTGCAGAAGCGTTATACCTTGTTTCATCTCATGCACAATATATTACGATACATTTATTCACGACAATGATATTTAGACTTGTCTTAGATGCCTTTATGTATGCTATGCCTAAATATTGCACGTATGGCAGCCGTTATATATCCACAAATATCCAGCAGTCATCCACATATCGCTTGTACCATGTATGCCGGTTCAGTTTTGTTTTACATAAAGTATCCTTCTAATCGGAAAGTCAAAATCAGGCAAAACAAAAGAAAAAACACGCTATTTTCCCCTTTTTTTGCATGTATGTAATAACAATTATTTTTATAGCGTGCCATAATGATGGCTACAGGCATAGGATTTGTATGTTTTTTTAAGTTACCCTTTATATATGCTGCTTTTGCTGTACATTTGTTTATTTTGAAAAATTACGACTGGACTTTATTAACTGATATTATATTACTACTACTATTACCACATTTTATAAGTTCGTAAGCGTTGAATAGTAACTTTAAACTGAAACAAAATTGGAATAATAATTTTAGACATCATGTTCTTTCATGCTCAAAGGTAGCATTATTTTTTGCATGTGCATATTTTCTTTGAAATTACAGTCAGCGTTTTGGAATGTTGGAATGATCAAAGTATTATTAATTAACGTTGAAAAACATAGCCATTGGTCATTGATATATAGCCCCATTTTTTCTCGTCTCAGTCGTAGCATTGCAGTCGCATAAATGTAAATCGTAGTATTGATTCATTTTCTCAGTGTTTTTACAACCATACACCATAAATACGAATTAGAGTTGGTCAGCAAGCATGCAACTTTCACTTTACTATTCCAGTCTTTTTTTATCGTTAGCCCATTAGACCGTTTGATCCAGGTAAAAGTGATAACCCGTCAGCATGAATTTTCTAGACTACCATATGGATTTATATTGATTGGAAAATATAACACATTATTTTGTCGTTCATTCATACAATCAGTATCAGGTATCAGTGCATGTTTTCACAAAGCCTAATACTAATATCAAGTTAAAAATCTAGTAAGATATACTGGGTGAGTCAGACACGACACGGCATTGCTTAAATTAACGAAATTGTGCACAAACTTACATTCGCGCATGGCACAGAAAGGTCATTCAGTGATGAACTACCTACTTAAAATTACTACCATTAATCAAGCCATGAGTTTATCACCAGTAAAGTTCGTTTTACTTCTTGAACTAATAAAACGATTGCTTGTTGTGAATTTGTTCAGCTGTGGCATTTTTATGTTTGCTAGTTTGTTAGTTCCTTGTTTGTATATTATGCCTATTTTGAGTTTAGCTAGATCGCGGTTATTGCCGTGTCTGTGTCAGCGCAAGAACTTTTCTACACTCGGTTTATTTAGATAAAATAAAAATATCTTTGTAAACCTCTTGTCGCTACTCAAGTTTTCTTTTTCATCAAAAGACCAACATCAACTTTCATCTTTGGACCATTCAGTACGAGAAGAAGCTTTCTTCACTGTGCGGAAAATGTCAGACAAGAAGCTCGTATCAACAAAGACTACGGTCGACGAGAAGACCGAAACCAAAGGAGATGTAAGTGCATAACAAGCTACTAATATCTACATAATACACTTTTCACGTTGTTATATCTATAAGTTATACAGCTTTATGCAGTGTGCATGGCACACTGTGCAACGCGTCTCGTTCCTCTGAAATTCTTAAGAAAGCTAAAATTTCCCGTTTTATAATTAACTTATAATTCTTAATTACCTGCTTTATGGGTTAATTGTTGAGCAGAGCAAGCCAATTTAAACTGTAGATGTGACTAACCATACAGATACATCAAAATCTTGTCTTTCTATAGAGGAATAAAAATTGAAATTGATCTTTATTGTCGAGCCTTTTTAGTACTATATACACTAAATTCAATATAATCTTTCTGTGTTTCATAAGGCGACATTTAAATAGACAAATAATATACTAACAACCAAATACTGAAATAGTAACTCTATAAAGATAATATTTAAAAAAATATTTTAACTAACATTCATTAAACAAGCATGCACCTTTTCCACTTTTTCAAATGAGCTGCTACTGCGCTATTTATATTTAATACATATCTTTCGGTAACATATTCCAAAGTTGAGTTCTACGGTAAACCAAACTTGAAACTTCTTTTGAAGCTTTTAGATTTGAAGGGTGGCAATAAATAAGTAAAAGACGAATAGCTTTTTAGTTGATATTAATGATGGATTATTAAATACCTGCATGCTAAAATACCTACCTAAGCAAAAGTTTCAGAGCACTAAAATGAATCAGTTCTTCTTGGGGGAAGACGAAGACACTCAGTGTCCACATACTGGGTATATAATTGATAAAACTACAGAAATGAAATAACTCAGTAGTAATTTCGGATTTGTGTTAAGTAAATGTGTTACGTCTTGAGTTGACTTAAATTCATCATTAATCATCATAATATTTTGAGATTTTGAATAATACACACGCACGTAAATGAATGCTCATTTCATTATTCGTTTTTCAAAACAAAACAACGGTTTATTGCCTATATATTGCCTATTCAAATTGCTTACTCCAGCAAAAGACAAGGACGTATTAATAAAATGATTATAAATTACAGCATTAAGAAATCTTACGTTCATGAACAGCAGCAACGTAGTGCTAGAGCTCAAGAAATTCGGCACGAACAAATAATTCTTAAACATGATTTTGCTCACATCACATCTATTTATTGTTCCTTTAACTGTGAACGCCACGACAAAACTTTACGCAAGATACCAGCATAGTACGCAGCTAGTAGATAGTCTTGCAGTATAATGATTTATAATGGTTTTTACAGCATAAATTATGACATATTTTCACACAAGTTAAAAGCTACTGAAGTTTCAATTTGAGAAAAAAGTATATTCATATTTATTTTGGCGTGGTCGTGTCATCATATCTTTGGAGAATTCGAGTTTAGAGTCCAGTATACACTTATAGTACACTTGGCCGTTTTTGGGCAACATTGTATATATGTAATTGAAATTTTAAAAATGACACTAATTACTAAATCTGAACAAAAACCCGAACAGGCGACAGTGAAAACCATTACAACAACAACGGTTGAGGAATATTCGGATGGATCTTCTTCCACCAAAACTAGCATCAAAACTATTACGGAGGGAGCTTCCATAAATCAAGGCATTTACATAATATTTTATTTGTTGGCTGTTATCCTCTGAGATCACTGAGGACGACTGAGATCAATGTATTCAGTGATCTCAAAGGACCCTAGTCAATTTTTAAATTATAAGAAGTCACACAACATTTTCCCAAAGTTTAGCCTTACAAAATCAATTAATCACAATTTACTAATTACTATCCAGTCGATCCAGTTACGGGAAAACCAACTGGAAAGTCGTACAACCCCAGTGAAGCAAAGAAATCTGCCCCAAGGGTACATTTCTTTTACAGTAAAAAGTCTTAATCCATCAACATTAGACTATAATTTTATGTACTTGCCTATTTTAATGTCACATACATAGGTCAAAGTTACAACTGACAAGGACTTCCTGAAGGCAGCTCTGAAAGCTCACAATGAGTACCGAAAGAAACATCATGCTCCCCCACTTGAGCTGAGTGATGATGTAAGATAAAGTAGCAGAACGTATTTGCATTACAATGCATATTACATTTTTAAAATTATTCATTCTGGTAAATATAGTTATGCAAAGTGGCACAAGCATGGGCCGACAAAATTGCTGCAAACGACAAAATGGAACATAGTGAAAATGGCTATGGTAAGTTTATTGAAGAAGGCAGTGAAAATTAAACAGTTATACATATTCGTACTCGTGACTTCTTTCATGATGGAGTCATGAAACTTTTCATGAATGAAGGTATCTTCAAATATCTCATTTCATGCAAACAATGATTGAATTACAGGTGAAAATATTCATTGGAGCAGCGCAAACGTTACGGATGGGAAAGCACCCGTGGAACATTGGTACTCAGAAGTCAAAGACTACAAGTTTGCAGGCGATCTTGACTACCAAAGAGGAACAGGTAAACACTCTGAAATGAAAAATAGTATGTATACGTATTAAGGAAAATATATGACATACTATAATTTATGATTATCTATGCGGCTGGAAACAACAGGTCACTTCACCCAAGTTGTGTGGAAGGACACCAAAGAACTTGGAATTGCAAAGGCCACAGGAAAGAGTGGAGGAACGTACGTCGTTGCAAACTACAATCCCAGCGGAAACTTTGTTGGAAAATTTGCTGAGAATGTATTGAAGCCTTAGGCATGCATGCTATACCCCACTCACATGCATGAAAGAATTTGACTTTAAATTATTTGATCCTTGATGCATGCTTCAAAGCTTCTTTCTTTGATTGATGATTTGATATATTTGACAAAAATTGGTTTCTTCAAATTCTGTGCTTTCTATCTGATTCATCTATTCCTATCATGCATTCATAATTATTCATTTACAGAAGTTCCTTATAATATGGACTGATTATCACATTCCGAATTTTAGACAGCTTTAAATGTTCATTGTTAAGTGTCCGGAGTTGTACGAACGTCACAGTCACAAATAAAAAAACAATTTAACTTATATGCGTATTAACATTCAAGTTCTCCTTCATTATTTCGTGAAACGCAGAGATTAACTATACCATATACCCCTTACCGTTTTACATCTACATCATCTATCTTTAAAACTAAACTACCAATGTAACTACCATATCATTGAATTGAATCAAGATGCTTATGTTCAAAAGTTTTTGGGGATTCGGTGAAGCAGTTGTTTCCTCAAAGAGATTAAATGAACATAATATGCAATACGTTCTTGATGAACTATGAATCAGGCATGATGGATGTTCTGGGGCAACGTGAGATGCTCAGGTTTTTCATATTATTGCAATGCAAGATTGCGGTTCGAGAATCAAAACATACGTTGTGCGTAAATAAACTTGCAAAAATTGTTTGCAACTTGCATCTACTGACTTTACGTAAAATACAATAGATTGAATAGATGCTAAGATGCTTTTGTACTATAGCAAAATCTGTAAACTCTGAAAATTTTAACTGTAGAAACCTGAAAACCTTTTCTATTTATTTATTTATTTATAAGTGGCTAGTTGTATTAATTTATTTTCCGGTGATTTTTATATAGATCTTCTTGCTACCAAAGTCAAACTCTTTTGAATCGGTATTAAATGAAACAGCTACAATAGTCCCTCAGCAGAATCTTCCAGTAATCCGGTATTTAATGTAAAATGGATCCTAAAAATAAATTACTTTCGTTTTTCTGGATTTTATCTGTAGGAAATTGATGGCATTAAAACGTATTAATATTTTTCAATTATACAAAATAGTCCCATTTCTACCGATTCGAAGCTAATAATATGTAATATTTAATGTGATTATTACAGCATTCCATGAAAGCGTAACTCCCATGATTGCATTTTCTGCCACAATGCTTGGCCTCATTCTTCTAACCTTTCCCCTAATGCTTCTCTTCGAAAAGTTGAACGATCGGTACAAACGGAAACGAGGTCAAATAATGTGGTGTGAACTCACCTTAATTAAATTGAAAATTGACATGTACGTAAAACCGAGCAAACTTTTGAAACAAAATATGTGTATGCTTTTTTGTTGTTTTGAATTTTAGCAGGTGCGCGACGAGTGGGTTCATCCGATTCTAAAAATGACCTGGAGGACGAACCATTCGAAGTTATCGAGCTGGTAAACAGATCCATACAAGTTGACGCATGTGAGGATTTGTACGAAATTTATCCACCAGTGTCAACAGACGAACTTGAGACTTCGAAAGAGTCCCTTGCCGAAAAACCGGTAACAATAGAGAGATCGACTTCGCCGTTGGAGAATGTGATTCCCGAAGTCGAATGCTTCTTCCACAAAAGAATGTTTCGTCATGAATCATCACAGCAAGTTATCTTCTCGCAAGTCGACAGAGCAACTCAAACATCTGAAATGGATTTTGACGTAGCAAGAGACTGTAGGGTGTTACCAGAAATGTTTTGTATGCCTGCCACAAAGGTTGTAACAGGTATAGGGGCAAGGTATCAACCCAGTAGTAACCGAATAATATGTCCTAGAAAACCGTCTCGTGATAAATTCAAAAGTAGAGACAATTGTTGTTGTACAAATGATAGCATTCTTAGTACTCGGGCTAGTGTAAAAAGTGATAAAAGTTGGTGGCATTTGTGGTAGCAAAATGTTTTTCGTGGAAGTTATTTAAAATCGAAATGAATCTGTTTATTGCTTTGCATTTATACGATTCAAATCAAGAATAAGAATATCGGCAACAAGTATATTGCATCGTAATACCGTAAACGAATAATATACGAGTTAAACATGTTAATTAAGTTACCGTTAAAAAGACAAAACTCAATGCCTATGCTTTGATTTTAATTTCTTTGGAGCTGGTTCACAACTTTCACCTATTAAAACAGTTTTGTCAAGGTCATTGTAAGACTCTTCTAACTCATCTCTTGTTCGCTTTTTAGACTTCTTTTTCTTACTTGAGCCATTCTCAAAAGAACTATCATATTTTACTGGAGGGCTTACGTACCCGTTTTCACTTTCGAAATTATTGTCCTTAGATTTTTTGTGTTTCTTCTTCTTTTGCTTGACGAATGATTCATCATCATTTTCGAGTTTGACACATCCATTTGAGAAAGGAATTGTAGCGTCAGGGACAAGGGATTTGCTCTTTCTCTTTTTGGGGGCGGATTCCATTTGCTCCACAATCTTGGTGAAATCTGCTCCATACACTGGATGTCGCTCTTTTATTCCTTGAGGAAGTTTTCTGGATTTAGATTTTGGAGTTGAAATCTGGGGAAGAGGGAGTTCCTTCACACACTCTCGTATAATAATATGGCCTTGAATTGGAGTCGCAACTAAATAAAACCAAACAAACTTTTTAAACCTGTATCATGTAAAATACACAATAATATATATTTGTTTGCGAAGTAAATTAAATTGCTTCGTACCTAATTTATACTTATTTGCATCTGGTATCATAAGAACAGCTCCATTCTTATACTCTTCACTTGAAACGGGGGTAGCTTCGAACTGTCGATCCTTTACATTAAATCCCAGTGAATTAGTGGGTACAAACTGCGTAAGCTGAGGGCTATCATCCTCCTCGTCATTGTCAAAAATAGTTGATTTATCATCAAGGGATATCTTCTTTCCCGAAAGCAAATCTGACAGATTAAGCTAAAAAGCAGGAACAACAGAATTCCAATATTTCCAATTATTATACAAGATATTTTTCTTTCATTCTATTATAGCCATCTGTTATAAATTATAAACATGATATAGCACAGCACAGCTATATAAAATCAGCACATTAATCTCAACCAGCTTCTTACATCTTTAGGACATTTTAGTATCCACACACCACCTTTACTACTTGTAGCAGCCTTTTGTAGAGTTTCTACGGTCAATTCCCCCGAACAGTTAGCTCCTTCCGCCGGTAATACCCTCTTCATGTTTTTGAGAATGTGCCCAGGAATCTAGGTATGAATGAATGCTTGTAATTACTCAGGGACCTCTCTCTACTAAAAAGTAGAATGTCAAACTCAAGACTACTTACCTCTGACACATCCATCTCTCGGACACGATACCCATTCGTGTACGGATCTCTCGTCTCTCTCTCGTCAGGTTCGTCTAGTTCAAGTTCTTCCTCCCTGTCCTTATTCTTCTTTTTCTTTTTACTCTTCTTCTTCGGCGACAAACGATCCTGTTCCTGGTCAGGTACGCTTGGAGGGTCAGACCTCCTAGGAATCGGTTGCGTAAGTTCCTGGGAGTTTTCAAAGAAGTCCAAGTCATCCTCGTCCTCCTCCTCAGGCCCGTCGTCTACAGCGAATCCATGTGTTGTTGGTTGTTCAATAATGTGCTCGTCCTCAGAGCTGTCGTCATCTGAGCCCTTCCTCCGGTGCTTCATTTTAAAATCTAAAGGGAATGAGTCCCTCCTAACCTACAGCTAAAGTTTTCAACTAAACACTACACACTAAATCTGTCATTCACGCTACTTCTATTTAAATATCCTCATGTTATTATGGGTAACTACCACACAAACTGATTGTTTGACAGCAAAACGAACAGGATAAAGAGGTCACTTAAGAACAACAATAGTGCACTTTCAATGCACCTGCACCCGTCCCTCGAAAATTGATTAGTTTAGGTGAACCGGTAGTACAGCATTTCAATCACCTGTTACCCATACGTTATCTGCTTGACAAAACTAATCAAACAATCCATCAAACCAAGTATTTTCGCAAACTGTTGCGAATGCAGACCTTCGATCTCGTTTGTTTCGGTGTCCATGTGAAGCTGGTTTCATGTGAGACACTCTTCAAGATTTTCGCGCAGTAACTTTCTCACTCGTCTCAATTCTACCCTGCAACCTGCAACTATGGGTCAGTATGAAAGCTGTTTGGAAGCACAAGAGGTGAGTATTATACCAAGCATTCAAAAATGTGTGAAGTTTCTAAAGCCAAACACAAAACTACAAGTTTAAGAGGTGCTAAATGGGCCTACAAGCAGATTTAGCGAAGTAGCAATAAATAGTGAACGTGGAACTGTGGAACAGTGTACTGGGCAGACAGACAAACCATGTGCCTTGTTAAGCAGGTGTCACTCCCCGGCTGAGCATATGAAAGAGCATCGTTTTTGGGTGTATTCCCTTTTTGTCCATGCAGAGCAGATGCAGGCGGATGAGATACATAGCATGATGATAAATATTTTTCCAGAGACGAAGTATGTGTACTCTGCCAAACAAGCAGATATACAAACTTGGCCTTCTTCCTCTGCCCTGCTTTGAGTATTTGAGATGTAGATGCATGCAGGTGGATCATATGGACGCACCTAAACACCAACATAAAGTGCATTAAAAGTTGGACCACTGTTTCATTCAGTTAAAATAACTTTGTATTTATCTGTGATCTTGGCTGCTGCAGAGAGCATCATTAGTAGCAAGCCACTACCTTTTAATGAATCTTTTGTAATAACAGGAGAGATACAGTGAAGCAGAGCAGATTCACACACATTTTTAAGTTATTTATTTAAATGTATTCAGTTGTTGGCAGTTTAATAGAAATAGGTAGGAAGCGAGATGAACTAAGTAAGTGGTGTGGTTGAGTACAGTTTGGTAGTGTTGTTTTAGGGCAGTGCCCGCTTTCATAGGCTAATATTTGCATTTAAAGCTGGAATTAGGTTGCTAGCTCTAAAGCTCTAGCTTCTTTTCCACTTGCTTGATTGGTGAGTGATCAGTTTTGGAAAGGAGAGCTCTACGGAAAATTTATTAGTTGGCCAGTTTGGTGAATGCCATTAAAGCAGAACAATAAGCTTGTGGGAGAAAATTCGAAAAATATTCTTTAAAGGTCAACATGTCGAGTGAATACTGGCTCATTTCTATTCCGGGGGATAAGACGCCTGCCCAGGCGTATGAGGTGCTGAACAATGCTACCTGCAAACAAAACAATTTGTCGCAGAATTTCAAGTTTCCCATTCCGGACTTGAAGGTAAGTGGTATATGGAAGCCTTACAAAGGGATATCCTGGCATACAGCTTTGTTGAGAATGAATAATTACATGTCATGTGTTTTATGGTTGGCATTTCTAGGTTGGTACCCTTGACCAACTTGTGGGTCTTTCGGATGACCTGGGCAAACTGGATACGTACGTTGAAGGGGTTACCAGAAAGATAGCCAACTATCTAAAGGAGGTGTTGGAGGATCAGCGGGATAAGTTGGCAGAAAACTTGTTGGCCAATAACAGTACGTTTTAATGTTTTAATTACTTTGAAAATGAATTAAAGCATAATATCTATAACTGTATTTGTATTTGTGTGTTAATTGCAGTGGACCTCTCAACGTATGTCACCAAGTTCCAGTGGGACGCAGCTAAATATCCTTTGAAGTTGTCGCTGAGAAACTTGTCGGAAATAATGGGCAAGCAGATAGGGCACATTGAAGCAGATCTGAAAACAAAATCAAGCACGTACAATAATCTCAAGGGATCCTTGCAAAACTTGGAAAAGAAACAAACGTAAGCTTTTAGACTCAATTTATTTTCTTAGTACATTAAATTTGCAATTTCTAAATGAATGCTGTGTTTAGTAAATTAACACATACCAAATTTATTAGAACCAATTTTTACTTACAAATCTTTATTATATTTCAGTGGCAGTTTAATAACCAGAAACCTGGCTGACATTGTAAAGAAGGAGCACTTTGTTTTAGATTCGGAGTACCTGGTCACACTGGTGGTTGTTGTACCAAAGTCAGTATAGCATTCAACATTTTATAAACCTTTAACTAATTTTTTACTTACCTATACCTATACCGTTACATTTTTTATTTTACAGAATGAATTTTCATGATTGGGAAATGAAATACGAAAAGCTAACCGACATGGTCGTGCCGCGGTCAAGCAAGCTAATTTTCCAAGATCAGGAACACGGTTTATTCACAGTTACGTTGTTTCGTAAGGTGGTTGAAGATTTCAAATATCACTGTAGAGAAAACAAGTAAGTTTTGAATTTGACACTAGAAAAGAAAAATGCTAAGCATTTTCATAGTATAAATTCAACGTATGCATTGATCTTTCAGGTTTGTGGTAAGAGATTTCACATATAATGAGGAAGAGCTCGCCCTTGGGAAGAATGAAATTACTAAACTGGCCACAGATAAGAAGAAAATGTTCGGACCGTTGGTGCGATGGTTGAAGATTAACTTTAGCGAAAGTTTTACCGCTTGGATTCATGTGAAGGCTCTCCGTGTATTCGTTGAGTCTGTGTTAAGGTGAGTTATGAGGCACTCTTGTTCTCTTTTGAGTTATTTGTAGAAAAATTTTGAATAATGCTAACCTAATCTGTACTAAAATATGTTTTGTTCACTCTTTCAGGTACGGCCTTCCTGTGAATTTCCAAGCCGTGCTAATGCACCCAAACAAGAAATCCATTAAACGTTTGCGTGAAGTTCTGGAAAATTTGTACTCCCATCTCGATTCTAGCTTGGGGTCAGGATCAAAATACCAAGAGGTAAAATATAATTTTGAAATTGTGTTTTGCATGTGTATACGAGTTGTTGTAATAAATTTTTTGTTTACTAATGGACTCTTTCTTTGTAATTTTAGCCAATGGATATGCCAGGATTGGTGTTTGGGCAAGCAGAGTACTATCCCTACGTTTATTACAAGCTAGATATTGATATGGTGGAAGCAAATAAGCAACTGTAAACCTAATCAAATTTGTACTTATTTTTTCGTGGTTTACTTTGCAATAAGAAAATATGATTATTTTATTAATTACAAGTGGCAATAGGTTCACGAAAGAATTTTGTCTTCTGTTTCCGAACTGTCTTGATAATAATACAAATACTTCATAATATATAAATAGTGAAGGGGTTTTAGTCATGCTACCTCTCGTACATAGTTATCCTGTTGAAAGGTATGCAGTATATTATGCACATTCCAGTTTATTAATAATGACTATGTATGCATTTCCAAATCGGGAAATTTCAAACGTATCCCAAATAATACTACCAAATTGTAATGTTAGATAATCCGTCTACCACCTTGACTATCATCATGTCAATATTAGTTCTAGTCTCGGGATAAAAAAAATTAAAAGAACACTATCCACTTTATTGTGATTCAACTCCCAAAAAATGTTTTGTCAATTGAAAATATAACGATTATGTGCTCGAATGTTAGATAGTTAAGAAAAAATTATGTAAAATATGTGAACAAAACGTGATAGTAAAGCTAAACGCAGTCTTAGTAGATTATAATAATTAAATTATCGGCACTTAATATTTTTTATTGTCATTGTGTATTTGGGTTTATCATTAATCCTAATTGTGATTGGTGGCATGGAAACTCATTGGAATGGATTTGGTGGCATAACGAGATTTTGTAAAATCTTCTTTATTGTGGAGGGAAAATTTCTGCACGTAAATTTCTTTGGTAACTTTCTGCTTACAGGAAATTCTTTTTAGTCTCATAGTCTCATTGTCTTGTGGAATGGGGCAAAATGAGCTTTCAGTGTATTGAGGATTAAGGAGTCAGCATTTACCTTTTGGTACGTGCAATCGTGCAAACGTCGTCTCTCTACTCGAGTGCAGTGCACTGCACTCCACAACAACGAAGAAAGGAGAATCGGGCATAATAGTGCGCTTTCCGCTTATTCTTATTCTACAATACTCTGCGTAGCGTAAATATTGGCATCATATCATAGTTCCAAGAATTACTAAAATTTCCAACTTCCAACTCTACGCTACACACAGTGATTTTAATTGATATACCTTGATTTTAAGAAAGCAATCAAAATTGCATGCAAATACGGATACCATAAATAACATGCATAAAATTTCAAAATCATGTACAGCACCATGTACACAATTAGGTGGAGACTTACCAACGATTTCAATAGAACGAGCACGTACACGTGTCACACAAGCACGTACGTGGAGTCACTCATAAAGATGGTAAACATATTGAAGAGCATATTTTGATTTTTACAAAATCGGAAGAGCAACTCATTAAACAACTCAGGGCCAATTTGCTGTGAATATGTGGGACAATCCCAAAGTTCATGTATAAATAAATTATGCAGTTCAAATTTTAGGTGCGTTAATAAAATGCAAAACTCCAGCGCATTACATTTGAAATGAATTTGCATGCTACAGAAAGGAATTGCCTTCTAAACGATGGCTTCTATATCTCATGCCCACATTCAACATTTGCAAATTGCATTCTGGTTTCTATGCCAGCACGAAAATCTATATCGTTATGGAGTATTGCTGCACTGATTTGTGTTCATTTCTGCTGCTTCCCTGCAACTATTATGAGTATACCTTACAACTATTTTACACCAC
The DNA here is from genome assembly GCA_029691765.1 of Entomobrya proxima. Lineage (NCBI taxonomy): Eukaryota > Metazoa > Arthropoda > Collembola > Entomobryomorpha > Entomobryidae > Entomobrya > Entomobrya proxima. Next base: position 2,611,668 of record CM056169.1, read on the forward strand.
ATCTCTTATCTTCTCTCTTACAAATATGAACATGTACAACACAATAAATTCAATGAGACAATTTGTAACAGTTCAATTAAAACGGCAATTAGCAAAAGCAGACGCACGGAAAATCTTTATGCAACTTTTGTCCGCAGTCAGTTTTCTTCCCAACATGGGAATTCTACACCATGATATAAAACCTGTTAGTATAAACATTGGTAGTGATAATTTGTAGTCCAAAATATTTACATTTTACATTATGTCCTTTGTTTACCTTTGTATTTGTAAGACCAAAGTTAATGTGAAAGGTGAAGAATATCTATTGCTATTAGCAACTAAGAGAGAAAGTTTAGTTAGCAACTTGCTATGCCTCTTAATGTCGTTTCTGCTTCCTGTGAAAGAACAGGAAAACATTCTAGTGACGGGGAAAATGAGAATATTTTCTGACTTTGCATTTGCTACCAAACTTCCACAAATGCTAGGTTTTCAAGTACTCACTACCTTTTGTGGATGTATTGTGTACGTTTTTACGTTGCAAGCTCTGAAGTATTAATATTTGATTTGCCGAAAGTTTACTTATAGTAAGTAATCAAAAATAACTTTCTTTCGGTTTTCTCAAGGTTAGTTGGCTTACTTTGCCTCAATAGGGGTTTCAGGTAGTCCATATTGTGCAGAATAAGCAGATATTTGATCACTAGGTGTAAACCGTTATGTACTTTTGACTAAAAAAGTAGCCATTCATTCAAGAAAACATAATGAGTTTAGGGCGAAAATTACTTGGTAAACATGCCTGATGTAATTTTAAATATTTATCAATTTGGTTCAGATGAATGTTGATACTAAATTTGGTCTGTTATCATGTTGATAAATGGAAAGTTTCCTGAGTACGCGTATCTAAGAAGTAGAGTAGAGAAAAATGGCACAAAACATTGCCATGCATGGATCCAAGTAAGTGGATCCGCAATCCGCAGTTTGAAATTGCAACGTCAGCAACTGAAAATATCGTATTCCAAAGGAAACTCGCCTGTGGTAGATTTATTCTCATCCTCATTATCGTATTGAATTTATCATAGAAAAAATTCCAAATTATTATTCTTTTAAATAAAAATACAATAAATGACTACGATCAGCCATTCCATGCCAATTTTGGAATCTATCAAGAAAGGCAGAATCGATAGGATTTTTAATGCGACCTGGAAAAAACTCTTGAGATTGAGAAATCTCATTTTCCTCCGAAAGTTCTGAAATTTTCCCTTCGGTTTTGTTTCTATTGAATGCTTGATGTGATTAATATCTAAGAATTTTGAATTGTGCATGAAGCATAAAACCTCCATTTTCCTGTATGACTAGAGCCAAGATTTTAAAGTATACATTAACGTGGTATATGTATTACAAATTTCACGTTTTGATGGAAATATACCTTATCTGAAAATCATTCCCTGATTCCTAAAACTTTAACGATCTAGAATCTAGGGTCATTGCTTTCTTCATTAAAAGCGTCATTGTGTACCCTAACTGGCCGCTAACTAAAATCTTCCTTCGTTTGTTTTTTGGTCACAAAATTATTTTCTAATTAAACGTAGTATGCTATTACCTGCAACATTGTCAGGTACCAGACAATTCGTTTCGATTTAATGATTCAGCGAATCTTATTCCAGCAATGATACAACGCTATTTCCGCTGATGCATGCTCCGTTCTGCAGAGCTTTTGCAGCGAAAACCCCAACAACATGAAAATGTAAAGTGAAGCATAAAATAGTACGCCTAACGCGGATAGCAGCTTGCGGAATTTGTACAAAAATGTTTTAGAGACTACATCTATTTTCGTTATTGCATGCTAAACAAGAGTTAGTAGCGAAACGACGACAGATGTCTGAGTAAAAAGGCAAGTCGTAGTCGTTATGCTCAGCAGACCTGAACAAAACGGTGGCCGTTGCTCAACTGTGAATACTTGAACTAGTACAGAAGTATATTTATTTGTAGTGTCCCCAAACTTGGAACATAAGATGGTAAAAAAATACTTCCGAAGGACCACTCACAAGATGTGAGACAATTCTGGAACCCCAAATGCAATGAAATGCTGGGTGCACTATTCCAGAGGATGGAAAATAAATAGCAAACGATTCCAAAATTAATAAAAGGAACTTCAACTTTATTATTTCCCGAAAATAGACAAGTAACGGTAGCTTTGTTAAGTGTCTCTAGTCCGAAGACCGACTTTCTTCTCTTTCTTGGCTCAACCACAGGGTAATGTTTCTGGGTATGATGCCTCAAGAGGACTTATGACCATTTACAATTTTCATTCCTTATTTATACTAAACTTGGCTACTCCGGGTTCGAACTAGGAAAGTTACAAAATGGTGAGAAACAAAGGAACGTTTCATGATGAACTTTTCATGAAGCGACAAACGAACCGTTTCCGGTTTTACAAGAAAAGCTATCATTTTCCGCACAAAGAAAGACAAAGGAAAATGTGCACGTTTATCAAAGTCCAACTTTACGTTGGAGCGAACCCGACCTTTCCACCGGAAGTAGCCATTACAAATACAAAGTTCACAATATTGAACTTTGACAATGATCATTTTAGTAATAAAAATGAGAAAACTGAACGTGAACAAAGAACAACGAATTTTACAGGTTTGAAAACGTTCAGTTAACAAAGGAAACGAAAAATTATAATAAAATATCCAGAGTTTCCATTTAGAATCCAAATCCTCCGGAACATTCTTCCCCCCGATTTACAATGTAAATCCTACTTTGTCTCCTCAGCAGGCCATATGTCCAGTTTCCCAAGCTTGACCACCGGCCGTTTGTAGGTCCCTGATGCTGTCTTGACCTCCACGATCCGGACAATTCCGTCCTTGCCAGGATAAATGTGTGTAATCCTGCCCAAAGGCCAATTGTTCCGCTTTAGGCTGTCATCAAACACGATGACCATGTCTCCCACGCTCACTGGAGGAACCTTCCCATGCCACTTATGCCTGCGCTGTAAAGTGGGGATGTACTCTTTCTGCCATCTCTTCCAGAAAGAGTCTGCTAATGCCTGTGCCTGCCTCCATTGCTTCCTTAGGTTCTCGTCCATCTTAAAGTCACCTGGAGGCTGCGTCACACTGGAACTTCCAATCAGGAAGTGGAACGGAGTAAGAGCTTCCGGTGATTCTGGATCCACAGGCACATCAGTAAGCGGACGACTGTTAACCGTGGCCTCAGCCTCGGCAAACACTGTCTGTAGGACTTCCTCCTTAGGTGCTCTTGCCTTTAAAATGGCTGCCAGTGCGACCTTGACACTCCGAACCAATCTTTCCCAACTTCCCCCCATATGAGCAGAGGAGGGCGGGATGAAATGCCAATCAATCGCCTTAACAGACAGTTCGTTTGTCAGTTTTGCCTGATCCAGTTCCTTCCCACTTGTATCACAAAAAATGTGATTTTGATTATTCTCATTCTTGCTGGCATTCCAGGAGTAGCATCTCGGTATCCTCAGTTCCGCAAGCTTAGGGAGATCCCGCACCCACGCTTTCCATTTTTCAAAAGTCGTGGTGGGAATCTCGTCGTCCCAGCTTATCCGGTGTCTCCATAAGTCCTGGAGAAGAATCCTCCCTTTCACCATGAAGTGCCCCACAAATCCAAGCGGGTCCCACACCAGCATGATGAGCCTCAAAACTGCTCTCTTGTTGGGAATCTCTTCTCCAGTTGCTACTCCTTTCCCAGCTCGGTCCAAATTCACCCGGAAAGTAAAACAATCTTGTCCCGGGATCCAGTGGAGCCCCAATGCCCTTTCGGTCTGTATCTCTGACCATTGGGCCAAGTCCTTCGTCTTTTGTCCAGCGTCAGCACCCAGAGCTTCCAGGAATTTTGTGGAATTAGATATCCATTTGCCAATGGAAAATCCGCCCTTTTGGTGAACTTCCCTCACTTCCAGCGCCAACTTGATCGCCTGATCCTCCTGGTCCACTGAATCCAGGTAATCGTCCATGTAGTGCTTATGCACTATGGCTGCGGCAGCGGCTGGATACTCCTCCTGGAACTCGGTAGCGTTTCGGTTTTTAACGTGTTGGGCGCAGTAGGGGGACCCAAACATCATGACGTCAAGTTGAAAGACCGACGGCTGCTGGTCTTCCAGATTTTCCCTCCATAGAAAACGCTGCGCTGGACAATCCTGTGGCCGGATCCTTACCCGGTGGAACATCTCGCCAATGTCACCGAAAAATGCAAATCTCCTCTGACGAAACTTGAGGAGGATGCCAGGGAGTGAGTTCAACAGGTCCGGCCCTGTCAATAAAAAGTCGTTGAGACTCACTCCGTTCGCTTTGCTGGAGGCATCAAACACGATGCGGATCTTCCCTGGCTTGTTGGGATGAGTAGTTGGAAAGTGCGGCAGGAACCATTCCCGTTCTGTGGGAGTAGCTATCTCTTCCTCGGTTAGCTTATGAGCGTAGCCCTTGTCCAGATATTCCTGCAGCCTTACTCCATATTGTCCACGGAGAACCTCGTCCTTCCAGAGTTTCTTCTCTACCCCACGGAGACGACTTAAGGCAACATCGTAACTTGGCGGTAAACAGATGGGCTCCTTTTTCCAAAGTAGTCCCGTCTCCCAACGATCCCCAACACGCCGAGTGACATCCTCCATTTTTACTTCCGCAGCAATGTCATCTCGCGAACGGGCGGTCACCACTGGTCGAACACCAAGGGAATCCAGCGCAAAGGATTCCTTTACCAAGTCATGGATGATGTCTTCGTCCGTTTCGTGGACACATGAGTGCATGGACTCATCCCCTCCAGATCCGTCCGTCGGTCCGTGGATGGCCCATCCCAGCATGCACCTTGACATCATAGGTGCCTCCATCCCGCTTTCCCTGACTTCTCTGGCCACCGTTAGGTAGGTGTGTGGCTGGCCAATGAGGATAAGCGGTCTTTCTCCAGGAAGGTACTTCATTTTCACATCCTGCAAGTGTGGCCACTGCTTACAGATGTCTTCCAGGTCAGTCCGTTGTGGGGTGAGCTTCAAACTATTTATGGTGCGAACGTTCTTTATTTTGAACTCCACGTTCTCCTCCACCGGACTGATCCATACGTCCACCTTCCTGGAACCCGAATCCGACTGCTTGTGCTCGTTGGTCCACTTTATTCGGATCGGGTCATTTGGTCCACTCAGTCCCAGCTTCTTTGCCAGGTGAGTACAAATTAGAGTCACGGTAGACCCTCCGTCTATCAGTGCGTTTACTACCACTGATCCTCCCGGTCCCCTCAAGATTACAGCAACTATTTTCAGTAGTGCGCCAGGTCCTTTGGCCAAGTTGACGTTTGTGTTTAGCTCACTCAACTTGTCAGACTGCTTGGCGTCTTCTTTTTCTTTCTTGGGGACCGGAGCTCCATGCAGAAGTGTGTGATGTTGTCTGGAACATCCTTCAGCACGGCAGTTCCATTTCGATTTGCAGGCTTTTAGACTATGCCCGCTCCTCAAACACCGAAAGCACAGATTGTTGGCTCTGACGACTTCCCACCGTTGCTGCACGTTCTTCTTCTTGAAATCATCACAGCTGTAAACTGCGTGACCCTCCAGCTTACACACCGGACAGCTGACTCTGGATTTGGAGTCTTCAGTGGCAGCGGCGTTGACTTGTTCTTCTTTACTATCCCGTAATTTTAACTTGGGGATAGTGACCTTGCTGGCAGCTTCCGCAACCTTGTCCACCCAGTTAGCCAAATCCAGCAAGTTGACACGCTTGTGCAGTAGCGTGTGCATCCCCCACTGCAGTTTCAGGTTGTCCGGCAATTTGTCCACCAGCTCTTGCATGAGCTGTGGATTCTCCAGGTGGGCTGGAACATCTCCTCACGGTGGTCACCAGGTTGTTGATTGCTCCAGCGTAGTCCATAATGCTGGAAAGTTTGTCCGCCTTGGGAGTCTGTGTCTTCTTGGCCGTCTCTATCAAGGCCTGGACCACGTACTCTGCCCTGCCATAGCGTTGTTCCAGTCTCTCCATGACCATATCCGCATTGTCCGGGATGATCATGAGAGCTCGAACGTGTCTCCTGGCTTCTCCTTTCAGCGCCTTCTCGAGCCTTGCCATATTTTGGGCCCTCGTGAATCCGCAATCTGTGGTGGACTGCCTGTACTGATGAGCAAAAATAGGCCAGTCCAGCGGATTCCCCGAGAATGTTGGTAACTTACTTCCCTCTCCTTGACGAGCCACAAACTTTTCGGTTGTGACATTTTGTGACTTGAGGGCTGTTATCAGTGCATTAGCCAGGGCGTCGGCTAATCCACCATCTTGCTGTTGACCTTGAGGCAATGATTGCCGTGTCACTGGTGGTGGCGGTGGGCTCGGTGCTGGTGGAGGGTGACCATAGAATGCGGCACCTCTGTACTTGTTGCTGCTACCGGCAGCTCCTTGATCCCAGTCAGGATCCTCTGTTTGCCTTCTTCTGTCGTCTCTGACCCTCCATCCCGTCGAAGGCTTGGATGGAGGCGCTCGTGGAGGAAACCCATAATGCGCGGGCTCCTCCCAATTATAGTAGGTGCTGCTACCTGCAGCTGGTCGTCCCGTCGGCGGCCCAGTCTTGTGCCTTCTCGATTCGTCTCTGACCTCCCATCCCGTGGAAGGCTTGGATGGGAGCGCTGATTGATGGGCCGCTGGAACTTCCTCTTTGTCTTTCCAAATTGGAACCCTGGATGATAGAGTCGTGGGCATGAAATGAGTTGAGGCCGGTGCGATAGCACTCAACTCATCCGTGGAAAATGGCTTCACCCTGGCTTGGGCATCCTGTTCCTCCCCTTCCTCCTCTTCATCCTCGTCAAAGTCCGCGTATCTCTCTAGATCGTCCATCTTTCCCTGGTTCTGGTGGGCCACCCTTGACATTTCTGCCTTTAACTCAGAGAGACGATCCATTTTTTGGCGTATGGATCGCTCTAGAGTAGCAAATTCTTCATCCAACTCCACCCTTGACTTGGAGCTGGCAGCAGAGACTCTCGAACGGGCGTCATCCTCCACTTCCGGTGTCCTTTCAACCTTTTGTGGCGTGACAAGTGTTGTTCTCTGCATGGCCACCCCAGTGGTCGTTCTGTGGGTGCTGGTGAGAAAGGATGGCTGCTCCTCTTCTGCAACCCAATCCCCGAAGTAGTTCGGCGGTTGTCCAAAGTTTGGACGCCTGCTCCGACGCGGGACTCTTTCCCCACTTCCGTGGGCTCCTTCGTGACCCTGACCGTACTCCATAGCTCTGGGTTATCCGGTTCGAAGGACCAAAATTATGTCCCCAAACTTGGAACATAAGATGGTAAAAAAATACTTCCGAAGGACCACTCACAAGATGTGAGACAATTCTGGAACCCCAAATGCAATGAAATGCTGGGTGCACTATTCCAGAGGATGGAAAATAAATAGCAAACGATTCCAAAATTAATAAAAGGAACTTCAACTTTATTATTTCCCGAAAATAGACAAGTAACGGTAGCTTTGTTAAGTGTCTCTAGTCCGAAGACCGACTTTCTTCTCTTTCTTGGCTCAACCACAGGGTAATGTTTCTGGGTATGATGCCTCAAGAGGACTTATGACCATTTACAATTTTCATTCCTTATTTATACTAAACTTGGCTACTCCGGGTTCGAACTAGGAAAGTTACAAAATGGTGAGAAACAAAGGAACGTTTCATGATGAACTTTTCATGAAGCGACAAACGAACCGTTTCCGGTTTTACAAGAAAAGCTATCATTTTCCGCACAAAGAAAGACAAAGGAAAATGTGCACGTTTATCAAAGTCCAACTTTACGTTGGAGCGAACCCGACCTTTCCACCGGAAGTAGCCATTACAAATACAAAGTTCACAATATTGAACTTTGACAATGATCATTTTAGTAATAAAAATGAGAAAACTGAACGTGAACAAAGAACAACGAATTTTACAGGTTTGAAAACGTTCAGTTAACAAAGGAAACGAAAAATTATAATAAAATATCCAGAGTTTCCATTTAGAATCCAAATCCTCCGGAACATGTAGTGTCCCTTTTCTAAACATATCGTGTGTTTTAACTTTGACTTAAGGATTCCCTGTGATATCAATGAATAGGTATTATATTTTTCATCTAGATAGATATATATTCATTATATTAAACTATACAGTAAAAAA